>CM077080.1:115994619-116329579 GCA_039513925.1 Platanthera zijinensis | reverse complement strand
GGTGTTGTGAAAAAGGCAGGTGCGTCCTTTGGGGCAAAGCCGGGGTCTTGCATCGCCGCCACCTCGAATTGATCACTCTTGTTGCAGGAGCCGCAAAGTGCAAACCAAGCAGAATAGCAAATTGCTTTGGACTTTCTCGCATGGTCTGCGAGATGCAGAAGCCGAATTTTTTGCACTTTTTTTGTTTTTGTTTTTATTTATCCTTGTTTTATTTTGGATTCCATAGACTTCTGCGGCCCTCCTCACTCCGTTGGTGTTTTTTTTTCAACAGCGTTGTTTGTGATGAATGTGTGTTGCGCTAAATTTCGGGGCAAAATTTCTTAAAGGAGGGAGGGTTGTAACACCCCAAATATCCCCAAGACAAAATGGAGTTTTTGTAGGCTAACACGGCCTGGGACACGGGTGTGTCCCAGGGCGTGTCTTGCTCGGGTTGCTCGGGATCGTTTACTCAACAAATTGTTCGCGACAATTGTGAGGGGGGGCTGACACGCCCGGCGACACGGGCGTGTCGGGGGGCATGTCCAGCCAGGTGTCGTGTGTGTTGGTGCGACTTGCAGGCGGCAAGGTCGGGCGGCGTGTCGCTTGACACATCCTGGGACACGGGCGTGTCCCAGGGCGTGTCGGGGCGTGTCCGGCACGTGTCCATCCTGGGCGTGTCGAGGTGTCGACCTGGCGGTTGGCGGTCGTCAAGCGGCGACACGGCCTGGAACACGGGCGTATTCCAGGGCGTGTCCAGGCTTGGTCGGCGAGCGTGGGGCAGCGGTCGACGTCGACGATAGTCGAGCTTGAGGGACACGGCCATGGACACGGGCGTGTACCTTGGCCGTGTACTTCTCTGGTCGTTTTGGCAATTGTGTAAGGCCGTGTTACAGGGGTGACACGGGCGTGTCGATTGACTGACACGGGCGTGTCAGGTCTGACACGGGCGTGTCCAAGCCCGTGTTCTGGTATCTTTTGAGTCGGTTGCTACCGACTAGGGGTACACGGCCAGTGACACGGGCGTGTCACAGGGCGTGTCAGGCCTGTTGAAATGTTTTTCAGAGCAGATCTCGCCGTTCGTTTCCTTCTATTTGGATCTTGTGGTCCAAAGCCTTTCCAGCTTCTATATGGCCGTGGATTGAGATGAAATCTCATTCTCACTTAGCCATTCTCTTTCTAAAGAGAAGAAAGAGAGGAGAGCTTGGAGGAGGAGGAGGAGGAGGAGCTTTCCGGCCGCCGGTGGAGCTTCGTTGGTCCGAATCGAGAGCCGAGTTCAGCGTTGCGGAGGCAAGGCCACTGCGGTGATTTCCATCCGGCTAGTTTCTTCCATGGCGCCGAAGCGATCGTCAAGGGTAACGGTCTTTCTTCCTTGGGCAGGTGAAGCCCTTTGTTTATGCATGTGCATGGGATCCTCCATCAAGAGATGGAAAAGCATAAGCGATTCTAGCAGTTGAGTCTGCATCTAGAGCCGAAAGTATGTAGTACGGCATAGGCATGCTGTGTGAAGCCCATCCAGACGTATGTCGGGATTGGTGATGTTTATATTGCGAACGGAGAAGACTCTGAGTATTCATCGTTTAGCCTGCAGAGATGGTGAGGACGATGTGCTTGGTGTGAAGGATGCTTTGCATAGCTCCTTTGGTTGCATGCTTGTTAAGAGCTGGTTGTTGGAGTGCGGACACCTCTGAGTGGGTGGGCGTGTGAGGTCTTCAACAGGGGTTTGGAGGCTTATGCCCATTCCACCAAGTGGCGATGTTAAGATCGGATGAGCGGTCGATTGGTAGAAAGCAGCAAGGCGAATTCCCTAGGCTTGTTACACTACGTGGGTAGGTCGACTGGTAGTGCTCACGAGTTTTGGTGAGGTGCGTACCTCTGAGTGAGATGGGTGCGTGAGGTCTTCAACAGGGGTTTGGAGGCTTATGCCCGCCTACCAAGTACAAACCATAAATGTGCCCTGAGTGCACGGAGCGCCTGGCATTGAGGCCGGCGTTTGTGATGTTGTGTGTGATATATATATATATGTTGTGGTTGCTTTACATGCAGGGAAGGAACCACTGCCCCGGGTAAGGGGTAGGGTCGTTATAATTGGTCAGCTGAATGCTGACCGTTGCTTTGTTTATCACCCATGGGGTGGACGTCCATATGCAGGTGTTGCGGGCTGATTGGATTGAGCGGGCAGAAGCCCATGCTGCTGGTAGGCCCTTGAAGGCCGTGCGAAGTGTTGGATATTCATGTGTGGCCGGCCTGCGTGCCGATGTATGAACTTATATATTTGTAAAGAGAAACCTGTAGGGCCTTAAGGCCGTGTGCGGTGTAGTCGTGGAGCATACCCTGGCCGTATATAAATGTGTTATTTATATAGTGTGGATATTCAGTATTTTTGAGTTCTATAACTTAATAATTTTCCGCTAGAATGCTCTGAGTTAGGATGCGTGTAGAACAGGTTTTTGATACTCTCTAGTGGCTCTCTCGTTTGTCTGTGAAATATGGCGTGGGGCCCCGGCCGGACCCTCTGTTATATTCCATGTGACGAATGGGGGCGTCACAACTTAATGCAGCTCAATTGGTGATGAAGGTTGAAAGAACTCCATAGTTAAGCGTGCTTGGGCGAGAGTAGTACTGGGATGGGTGACCTCCTGGGAAGTCCCCGTACGGCCCAACTTAACTGTCGAGTTCGCTCATCAAAGGGAGGCTGTGGCCACCAACAACCCGCCTGTGGAGGGAGAGGGGTTGGGGTGCTTGGGCTGCAGCCCGGTAGCGACGCCTAGAGCGGAGCCGTGGCACTGCCACATTGGATCGGCTAGGGTCGTTACAATAGGACTGCCAGACACAAACAACAGAGCCTCCCTTAGATCCTCTCGCAGGCCCTTATAGAACCTCTTAGTGTATGTTGCCTCATCCAACTGATAAGAATCCGTAAATCGGGCTAGATGATTGAACACCCGGTGGTACTCTACCACCGTCTTGTTTCCCTGTCTCAATTGTAAAAATCTATCTTCCAGCTCATCTCTAGCCGACTGCGGAACAAAATGTTCCAACAGTGCAACCCTGAACTCCTCCCAAGCAATATCTACAACCTCTCTATTAGCAAACGTCGTGTCCAGCGACATCTTTCACCATCTCTTGGCATGGGATTCCAAACAAGAGGTCACCAAAGGCACCCTCTCCTACCAAGGGCACCATATCCTAATCAACATCTAATACATGATGTCCAGCCACTCCTCTGTCCGGACAGCAGACTCTATCCCTAAGTAAGACGGGGGAGAAACTACTCGAAAGATACTCAGCCAATTAGCCACCGGGTTTGGCTGTGGAGTCGGGACCTGCTGGGCCCTGAAAGCCTCCAGAATGGCTGTCAGAGACTGCCCTCTCTAAAACTAGTGGGATAGTGGGGACCGGGGGAGGTGGTGCAACATTCGGAGTCTGCTGGACTCCGCCCTGTGGTGTAGGCTGTGCCGGGGGCTGCGTAACAAAAGTCATTGTAAGTAATTGACTCAAACCTAATTAAAGGTGGACTATTTACATGTGATCCCCCATATGGGCATACCACTGCATCCGCTGCTTAGTTTGTCCCCCAAAATAAACTCGGGTGGGGGTGACCCGGGGTTTGTAGACTGCTACTTTTCGATCGAGGTTTGCCTCTGATACAACTTGTAAGACCCCAATTTTTTTTAACACAACCGGGGTCTTAGGCCCAGAACCGCCGCTTTGCGGTGATACCTTCACGCCCGGGAAGGTCGTCACTACAAAATGCCGATCTTGCCGGTCATATCGATCGTAGAAAATGTAGCAAAACTATAAGAGTAAGAATGAAACTCAACAAGTCCACCAGAATCACATGTATAATATATATTCTCCATGAAGGGAGTGTCCAAAGATATAATAAAAGTACAAAAACTTGGGCTCATGCCCGGTACATCAATGTCATCACTACATATCTCTCATCACGGAAGCAAAACTAAAATAACTACTAGCGATCAGGACTCACAGTCATAGTTGTCTGAACTCCGGTACTAGACTGTCCCATCTCCAAGTGTGCTGACCTCCGGGGCTGCTCCTCCATGCTGGGCTCCACGTCCCCTAAAATGATGTGGTTCGAAATCCATTAGACATACCACTTTATACAATAGGTGTCAGGGTTATATGCAATTGTTATGCTATGACATGCAAGTATGTCTTGATGTGAACATGCAAGTGCAACTCACCCACTCGACTCTGTGTACACAGACCTTTAGTTCCCCCTTTCTGGAGCCTAACCTCCCAGGATACCCCCGTAGTGGCAAACGAAAGCGGTGGGTTGGGCCTCGCCTACCTCTAAACCGGTAATTGCACTACCAGACAGACCTATCATACGCCTCGATGCCGGTGCACTATGCAGAGCTCCTGCATACTCTTGTCGGCTGGCGCACCGAATTAATATGGCGAAGTGCTAAACCACACTTGCCGAGTCGATTAAGTGGCGTCGGTGCATCGACCCTCCAATACCGAAGACCCACCACCTTATACTTTATGAACATGCAACCTTATGTATCACCTATCGAGCCAAAGCTCCCCGGACCATCCCGTCTGTCACAACCAACAACCGAGCCAAAGCTCGCAGGGCCAACCTGCCCATCACCAAACCACCGAGCCAACTATCCATGTGACCTAACCTTACATCCCGAGACATCGAGGTGAGTGAAAGTGAATCCCTAATTATGCTAGTTATTCTTCCAATATAGTTTGCCTACAGTTTAGGTTAGCCTAGGACTGCCCCCGGCATACCCCGTGAATGGCTCTCAAAGGGAACTAGGAACTACAATGGGCTGAAGCCCAAAGCTCCCTTTCGTAAGGAACTTATTTTTATTTGTTACTATCTGATTCCCTATCCCTTTAATATTGCACTGGTTCTAACCCTAATGAGTTTTGACATTGTCTCCCTCTTTATAGGATATACGATCTTTCGTCGATCCCGAGTACCACCTAATCTTAGGCCACTCTACAATCCTACTCTTCCCATCTTCCAATGGTATACTCCAATCCACATTCAAAAATCAGTAAACATAATCCCATCTCACTACGATGATGCCTCATGTTATCACGATTTCTGCAGTTTTACTACCCGCAGACAATCCTAAGCTATATGATGTATACAAAGGTAGGTACTCCAAATTATCATCCAATATCCCTATAATAATTATTGGAGGTCTATCATGACATGATTAGCCTAATTCAAGAAGTTTATAATTTTCCAAATTTACTTGATAATTTATTAAATTTTCTAAGAGATCCAAATGCCTTAGTTTGAACATGAAGTACTATTTTCAGGCATGCAAAATGAACCAAAAAATTATGATAAATACATGACAACTACTTATCAGTAAATTCAAGGTCTCCAAATTTTTCAGTAAGACTTAAACCCCTAAACATAATTTTTGAACATAACCTACATTAACAAATTTAAAAAGACTAGTACTGCCAATATACTTCCAATAATTCTGAAAAAATTAAAGGATGAACATAAAGACCTATAAACACTCCAGGTCAAGTTTCATAATTTATTAGTAAATAATGAGTTCACATTTTAATTTAAAACAATAATTCTCATTCCTACATTATTGAAACAACTACTGTAAATATCCTCCTAAAAATTATCGTAAAATTTCCTCAAGTGTATATTGACCTAAGTACACCTTAAAATTAGTTCCATAATTTTCAAACTTTTATTGAGCTCTAAATCAAATTTTGAATATCAATGCATTCTTAAAAGCTTGTGAAGAACGTACTGAATATACACATCTAAAAATCATAATAAAATTCAAGGATGAGCATACTGACCTATCACACTTTTTGCCAAATTTCCATAACTTTATATTAACTAGTGTGATCATAATAATTAAAAGATTAACAAGGGCAATTCCATTTACTATAAAGGAAATACTATGTGTAATGTTCCAAAATTACCAATAAAATTACCAGAGGCTTTAATTAAACCCTTGACCATACTACCCAAGTTTCATAACTTTTCATTAAGTTTTGGTTGCTTATCTTGCATGTACAAGTGTTGTGCCCTAAACTAGGGTTAGGGTTTTGAGGGGTTTATCCATCTCCAAATCCTCTAAGATTTTTACTAGAGGACATTAGCTACCCTAGTATCCTCTCTACCAAATTTCAAGTCCATACATGGGCATTTGAACCCAAGCTTTCTACAACCCCAAAAGTCCTAACATGGGGTTTGAACTTTGGTCCTAGGGCAAACCTACCCCAAACCACCCTGTGAAAGTAGCGAACAAATGACTAAAAAACAAGCCGGAAACTTTAATAATTGAAAATTTTATTATTCAAAAAGATATTATTTACAAAGGTATGGCCTCCCTTTTATAGAATGGAGGAGAGAGGAGAGAGTACAAACTAACAATGTGGGACTAAAGCTATACAGAATCTGAGCGGCTAGAACAATAGACCGAACAGGCCGCGCGGTTAGACAATGTGCTAACCGCTCGGCAATACCAGAAGCAAGAGAGGGAGATGAGGTAGGAGACCGCTAGACCGCACTGTTTCCAAGCCTCCAGAGATAAACCGGCAGGCCGCCGGACTACAAATAGCAACAGCCTTGATATCAAACTGCTGGAGAGTAATCGCTAGACCGCGCGGTCTACAACCCGCTAGGCTAAAACCACCAGACCGCCCGGTCTCATACTTCAACACTCCCCCTCAAGCAGGAGCATAAATATCAATCATGCCCAGGTTATCACAAATGTGGAAGAAGGAAGTAGAAACCGGCTTGGTAAAGATATCCGCCAACTCGTTGTCGTAGGTGACGAACGGAGTGCAAATCTGTCTCTTCAAGACCTCTTCTCGGATGAAATAGCAGTCGACTTCTATATGTTTCGTTCTTTCATGGAAGACCGGATTTTTGGATATGTATATAGCGGTCTTGTTGTCACAGAACATAGGCAGAGGATAGTCATAGAACTCTCCTAGGTCAAGCATGAGAGCCCGCAACCATTTTAACTCACACGTGGTTGACGCCATACTCTGGTATTCGGCTTCTGCATTGGACCTTGAGTAAACAGACTGCTTCTTGCTCTTCCAGCTCACAAGATTACCTCCAACAAATGTGCAAAAACCTGATGTATATTTACGATCACCTTTATCATCCGCATAGCTTGAGTCTGAGTAGGCTTCAACTCTCAGATGAACATGCTTCTGAAAGAGTAGCCCTTTTCCCAGTGCTGCTTTGACATAATCTAGTATCTTCAATGCAGATTAAAGATGACATTCCCTGGGAGCTTGCATGAACTGACGGACCTTGCCTACAACATAGGCAATGTCGGGTCTAGTCATCGTGAGATAAATGAGTTTGCCCACCAGACGTCTATATCTCGTAGCATTGGATATAAGAGGTGAGTCATCTGTCCATGTTTTGTCCTCTCCAGTAGCCATGGGATATCGGGCCAGTTTGGCACCGGTCAATCCTACCTCTTGTAGAAGATCAAGAGCATACTTCCATTGGGAGAGAACCAACGAGTCGGGCTTCCAAGAGATTTCTATCCCCAAAAAATATTTCGGGGAGCCCATATCCTTCGTGACTACGTGTTGACGGAGGTGTTTCTTTGTCAAGTCCACCCCAGCCTGGTCATCGCAGGTAAGAAGAATATCATCCACATACACCGCCAAAACCACAAGACCCGATGCGGTTTTGCGAATAAACAATGAGTGATCGACCGAACTTCTTGTAAAGCCAATAGCAACCACAATGCCACTAAACCTATCGAACCATGCCCGAGGGCTCTGTTTTAGGCAGTAGATGGCCTTCTTCAACTGGCATACTCATGTCTCCCCCTGAGTAACATACCCAGGAGGTTTCTCCATGTAGAAGTCCTCCTGAAGATCTCCATAGAGAAAGGCATTCTTGACATCAAGTTGGAAAATAGCCCAATCCCTGTTGATGGCCACAGAGACAAGAACCCGGATGGTGCTGAGGCGAGCAATTGGGGAGAAAGTATCAAAGTAGTCAACTCCATAAGTCTGAGTAACGCCTTTAGCCACCAGCCGGGCCTTGTAACGTTCCACAGTGCCGTCTGGGCGAAACTTCACAACAAACACCCAGCGACAGCCAACCACATCAGTACCTACTGTTGGAGGAACAAGGGTCCAGGTACACCTTTCAGTAAGAGTGGCGATTTCCTCATCCATGGAAGATATCCAATGAGGAATAACAAGAGCCTCCTAGTCGGTGCGGGGAGTGGTAATAGCCGAGATAGCCAAAGCAAAACACCTGCGAGAAGGAGTAAGCCGATCATAGGAAACAACAGCCGCAAGCGAGTGTTGGGTATACGCCCGCACCCCTTTGCGAAGAGCAATGAGAAGATCCAGGTCGACTCGTGTCTCAGGGACCGGAGCGTCCTTGGCGGAGAAAGCTGGACCAGGACTAGAGAGATGGCTGCGGAGAAGGGGGTATAACAGAGAGAGGAGGAGACGGCGGAGGAGATGATATAGGAGGGGAGATGTCGATATGCGTGGAAGGAAGACAGAGTGATGGTGGAGAGTCAGAGACATCAGGAGGAAGGGGGATTGAGAAGAGAATAAGGACGCATTCTCGAAGAAGGTGACGTCCGCGGAGACAAACTATTTGCGCAAAACTAGGTCAAAGCAACAATAGCCTTTTTAAGTGGTCGAGTAACCCAAAAAGACACATTTTGTTGAACGAGGGGAAAGCTTGTCACCGGTAGCGGAAAGAGCGTGCACAAAAGCCGTACACCCAAAGATACGGAGAGGAAGAGGAAAGGGTTCCTTTCCAGGGTAGAGAATGGAGAAGGGGGTCTTGTCATGGAGAACCGTGGAGGGAATGATATTGATGAGATAACAGGCAAGGAGAATATCATTGCCCTAGAAGGAGCGAGGCACCTGCATCTGCGTCATGAGGGTGCGAGCGACATCGAGAAGATGACGGTTTTTACGCTCTGCCACCCCATTTAGTTGGGAGGTATAAACACAGCTAGTCTGATGAATAAGACCATGTTGCATACAAAAAAAGGAGAACTCATGGCTGAGATACTCTTTAGCATTATCAGAGCGAAGTACTTTAATAGAAAGATCAAACTGAGTTTTAATCATATAATAAAAAGATTGTCATACAGAAAGTAGTTTAGAGCGATCTTTTAATAGATACACCCAGGTACATCTTGGAAAATCATTAATAAAAGTTACAAAGTGCGAACTACCCCGACCAACGGTGAGAGTAGGAGAAGGACCCCAGACATCAGAATGAATGAGATCAAACGGGCGAGAGGAACCACGACCTTGCTTCGGTGGGAAGGAGGAGCGGTGATGTTTGCCAAGCTGACATGCATCACAGTCGAGCAGAGGACTGGTGTGAGGTAAGTGGGGCAGAATCTGACGAAGAATCCGAGGAGGAGAATGTCCAAGGCGAAGATGCCATTGAAGCAGATCGGTAGAAGAGGACGAGAAGGCGGACAGAGCGGAAATATTGTCGAGGAAGTAGAGGCCGCCGCTCTCAGTCCTAGTAGCAATCGTCTGTTGGGTCCTCAGGTCCTGAAAACAACATGAAGTAGGAGTGAATAAGACCGAGCACTGAAGTTGCTTGCATAAAGTAGTAACAGATAATAAGTTGCAAGGGAACTTCGGGACATAGAGGGTGTCCGCTAAGCAAAGCGATGAGGTGACTTAAACCGTGCCCATCTCATGAACCGGGGATGGTGAACCATCCGCAATAAGAACCGGGGGTAACCGATCATGCATTTCTAGGAGAGAGAATAATTGAGGATTGCCGGTCATGTGATTTGTAGCACCAGAGTCAATCAGCCATTTACCTTGGGTAACGACGTGAGCACTACCTGAGGTTGTGGACACAGAGGCAGATGGCCGAGAGGAGGCGGAGACTTAGGAAGATGTATCACCAGAAGGGCAAAGATGAGGATGTTTCTGCCAGCAGCGGTCAACAGAATAGCCGGTACGACCATTGTGAGAGCAGAGGAATCTTGACGAACCGCGCCCGCCAGACTGGCTGTGGCCACTAGGGCCACCCCGCTGAGCTTGGTGAGCATAGGAGTCCTGTGGAGGAGGGGAGGACAACAGAGGGAGCTGGAGCAGTGAAGAAACAGTGATGATGTGAGCCGCAGTGGCATCCAAGGTGGGAGACTCTGCTTCGCCAGAGGTCTGCTTGCGGATCATATCAAAAGACTCGAGGAGTCGGAGAAGATAACAAACAACAAGGAGCTCCTGGAAGTGTTTGTGCTGCTCGGCCAAGTCCGCAGAGAAGGGGCGATTCGGGAGGATCTCGGTGCCAAGAGCCTGAACTTGCTGATAAGCCGTAGCAGGAGACATGGAAAGACGAGCGAAGAGGTGCTCATAGAGAGTATAAATGCGAGATGTTTGGGCCCCCTTCGAGTAGAGAGCAGCAAGGTGAAGCCATTCGGCCTTGACCATCTCATCATGGCATATGACGGGAAGGCATTCATAAGAGAGGCTGTTTTCTAGCCAAGTGCGGACAAGGGCATCACTCGCATCCTAGTCCTCAAATTGAGCAGAGTCTGAAGGAGGAGGGTCATCGGTGAGGTGATGACGTTTGTGCTGAGAGAAAAGGAGAAAGGTGAAAGAGACGCTCCAATCCGGATAATTTGAACCAATAAGTTTAGAAACTGTGTCAAGGTTTACGGAAGGTGTAGGAGGAGGCAGCGGAGCCGGATTGGCGATAGGAGTGGTGGCAGTTAAAGTCTCAAAAGGAGCCATAGGAGAAAGTAACAGGAAGCCGCACGGTTAGGAAACAAGCCGCGCGGTTAGGAAACAGGAGCTCGGCAGCGGTAACGATGTCAGACACCAGCGTCCAGAATAGCCACGACCAAGCCGCAGAACCAAGCAGAGGGAAAGAAGTCGAGCGGATAGAAGGTAACCCGCGTGAACAGAAGGACGATCCGCTTGGAGACAAACAGATCACAGCGAGTAAGCACACGTCACGGCGATAAGACGGGGAAATTAAGAGGTCACGCACACACAGGGTAACGACAAGGAGAGAAGGAAGCTGCGCGAACAGGGCACAAGCCGGCGGAAGAAACAAGCCGTGAGGATAGGTCGCGAGAAGAAGAAGGCCGTGCAGTTAGGGCACGTGGTTAGAGAGGCCGAGCAGAATCAGGAGGAGATCGAGTCCTCTGATACCATGTGAAAGTAGCGAACAAACGTCTAAAAAACAAGCCGGAAACTTGAATAATTGAAATTTTTATTATTCAAAAAGATATCATTTACAAAGGTATGGCCTCCCTTTTATAGAATGGAAGAGAGAGGAGAGAGTACGAACTAACAATTTGGGACTAAAGCTATACAGAATCTGAGCGGCTAGAACAACAGACTGAACAGGCCACGCGGTTAGATAATGTGTTAACCGCTCGGCAATACCAGAAGCAAGAGAGGGAGATGCGGTAGGAGACTGATAGACCGCCCGATTTCCAAGCCACCGGAGATAAATCGCCAGACCACCGGACTACAAACAACAATAGCCTGGATATCAAACCGCTGGAGAGTAACCGCTAGACCGCGCGGTCTACAACCCGCCAGGCTCAAACCGCCAGACCACCCGGTCTCATACTTCAACACACCCCATAACCCAAATGAGGGTGTAAAATGTTATGTCAAACACGTGGCCCAAATTTCAGCCTCTGTTGAGGTGGTTTGACCACTCAAAACATAAAGTGCACTTTTGACCTAAATACCCCTCATTAGGGCAAGGCTAGGGTTTGCTCAATTCCTACTCAAATAAACTCAAAAAGAGGTGCAAATTTATACAGATCCTCATGATCACCCCAAGGACCACTCACAAAAATTTGGGAGGGTTTGGTGGTCATTTGGTCCCCTAATTAAATTACCCTATGATATTTAAATGATTTCAAAAACTATAGCAAAATTGTCCCCAAAAATTCTCATTTTTGGGAAGGACGTAGGTATATTTTATGGTGACTCCCTATCCAAATTTCAGGTCATTTGGGCAAGGGATGAAGTTGGGGCACTAATTTTAGTTTCTGTCTAACCCTAGGTATAGACCCCACCAAAATGGGTGCCCTCGTCGAACCAGAAGCCCAAATTTACTCAAACTAATTTTATATTAAAGTGGACCAATAGGGCTACAATTTATATGTTGACCACTTTCTCTGTTTTACCCTCTAAGTATTTTTAAATTAATTCACAAAGTAACTGAAATAGTGTGACAGAAATCATTAAAATGAAATAATAATATAAAGCTCCAGCACGACTCTTGATGCAAGATCTAGCGGGCCTGACTCATCTTCTTCCTCCAGCTGACGGGTAGGATTGAACTATCCTGGAGCTACTTCCAACTGCCACCGCCAGCCACCCATCCACCTCCCTGGCCGGCCACCGCTACCACCACCTCCGTTGAGGTGGTGGCTATCGCTAGGCGGCGACACAGCCGCCGGAGGGGCGGATTCCGGCGATCCCGACAAGCTTAATTTTGCGGAAAAACAAGGATAAAATTTCTCCCTATCGGGCTCAATTGAGCCCGAATCTTGGCCCTAACAATTCCTATGATCTACCCACAGGAAAAGAAGAACGGGAGGACCTTGTTTGCGGCATGGAGGCGGGTTGATCGTCGGGATGCCATTTCCGATGATGGCACCGCTCGGTTTCTACAATAGCACAGTGAAGTAGCTCGGGATCATAGGGGTAAGGGTGGAAACGAATGTTTGGAGTTCTGTGATGCTTTTAAAATGATAAAATGGGGTAGGGGAGGGGTCTAGCTAGTGGTGGCCATTAATGCCCCCTTAAGGTGAATTTCGACCATGGTGGGTGGGAATGAATGTGGGCTCAATCCTGCTAGGAAAAGGCTTGAAACTCCTCCTCTTCCCTAGAGGAGTTCAATCCAGAAATAAAGGTTGGACGGGAGAGGCCAAGGCTTCAATGGCCATTAATGGCCATTGAAAGCACAATTCGGCCATGGTGTGGTAGCACCATTCCGGCCATGAACAGCCACCAAAATGGCTCCCTGGTCTTCCTGGATTTAATGGGGAGTTGATCAGCCAATGAAGAATGGCCCTTGGCCTCCTTGGCCATTAATGGCTCTCTTTCACCATTTCTCTCTCCTCCATTAAAGAGGAGTTGGAGTTTCTCTCTTCTATTCATCAAGGTTGACCTTATTGACCACTCTAACCTATTGGCAGCCCACTAACCCATATTTTTCATGGAAATAAGGTTAGACCAAATGGAAAGAGGGCTTGAGCTTAGGTTAGCCCATTTGAGCTAGGTTTTATCTAACCTAGACTAGGGTTGACCTAGGTCAATTTGACCTTTTGAGTTGCCATCAATGGGTCCTTGGTGACCTATTGGCCTCCCCTAGGGTCTAAGTGGGGATGGGTAGGGTTTACTTAGGTCAACTCAAGCTCTATGGTTGACCCCAATGGGTCTTTGGTGACCCATTGACCCCTCTTTAGTTCAACGAAGACCTTGGTAGGGTTGGTTGGGCTCATTAAGGGCACAATACCCTTAGATAGGGCACCTTGCCCTATTTAAGCCTAAGGTGATCCTTGGTCAACTTGGCCATCCTGGATTGACTCAAGTGAACACTTAGGGACTTTTAACAGATTAGTGAGGTCATGGTGGGGTCTTAGAGTAATGGTGAAGCCTCATGGTCATCCTAAACTAGTGTTTAGGAATCTACTATTTGCAGACCATTCATCCCAATCACCTGTATTCCTAAGTCCACTTGGTCTTCTTGGGCTTCTAGGGTTTTGTCATGACCTAGTCATGACAAAACCACTCCTAGGGGGTCTAATTGTCTTAGGGATGTTACAATGAGAACTCCCATGGGGTACAATATTTCCCTGGATAAGGATGAGAAGGGATAGCCCTTTTATGAATCCATGAACAAACGTATTATTAGATC
The DNA here is from genome assembly GCA_039513925.1 of Platanthera zijinensis. NCBI lineage: Eukaryota > Viridiplantae > Streptophyta > Magnoliopsida > Asparagales > Orchidaceae > Platanthera > Platanthera zijinensis. The sequence continues at coordinate 116,315,709 of CM077080.1, read as the reverse complement.
CTTGTTATATTTAACTGCTAGTAGGCCAGATGTTATGTATGCAATATGTGTCTATGCTAGTTACCAAACATTCCCTAAGGAATCTCACTACTCAGCTACAAAGAGGATTTTGAGATATCTTGAGGGCAGCCAACACCATGGCCTTTGGTACCCTAAAAATAAGGATTTTTAACTAATTAGCAATTCAGATGAAGACTTTGCAGGTTGCAAGGAATATAGAAAAAAAACAAGTAGAACTTGTCAATTCCTAGGGAGAAGGATTATTTCATGGAGTAGCAAGAAGCAGACTAGTGTGGCTATATCTACTGTTTAGTTAGAGTACATCTCTACAGAGAGCTACTGTGCACAACTTCTGTGGATACAACATCAGTTAGAGGTTGACAATCTCAAGAAAAGTCATTCACCTTTATATTGTGACTCATCCAGTGCAATTTCTTTTGCTAAGAATCCTCTCTCACATAACAGGACTAAGCATATAGAAATTAGATATCACTTTATTAGAGAACATGTAGAAAGTGAAGACATTTGCATTGAATTTGTCCCCACTGACAATCAAGTTGCTAATATCTTCACTAAGCCATTGGATGAGGCTAAGTTCAATTCTTTCACAATTGAGTTAGGAATGCTTAATGTTTAATGACTATTATACATCATGTGTTTTAGTTGTAGATCTACTTATTTATTTCTCTATTTTCAATTTATCATGAAATCAATACGTTATGATGTTAGATAGATAGCTGACAATCACTTTAACTAACTAGTTTAACCAGTTGAACTACTAAATTAGTTAGCTGCTAAAAGACCCCCATCCGCATGTTAGGTTAACAACCTTTATCCCAATTAATTTGATAAAATGGCAAAATTAATTGTAAATGTATGTCAAACTTATTTTGACATTATTCATTGAAAATCAGTGAGATCAGTTGAATTAGATGAGAAAGATTCAACTTAACCGCTATATGAATTACCCTTTCCTAGCTACTTATTTCAATGTCTCAGCGTTTCCGCTAGGAAGGGCTGTTTATAATTAAATCAACTCATTTTAACTGCCAAATTTGTTAATTTAATAATCTAGGTCATCCCTTCAAGTTCAAAATCACTTATATATATAAAGACACAGTAAAAAGAAAGTCATTAAACCCTAATCTCTTTCTTAACCATCGAGACAGAAACCCTTCTCAGCATCTCGACTTCTAGATTTAATGGCGCCAAAATCTTCAAAAGATCTGCAAGAAGGTTATGAGATTGTCAGGAATGGCTTCGTACATGCTTAAATAGAAATTTGAGAAGTGATTAGAATGTTGGATGCCCTAGGTCTGTAATATATTCTTTCTGAACCTTTCTCAATCCTGGGATATGAGTGCATGGATATTTTCTCCAATGTTAAGCTTTCTCATTCCAAGTCTTCACTAAAATCTAAGATTGGAGCGATGAAGATCAAGATTACTCAAAGAAAATTGAGTAAGGCCCTTCAGCTGCCATCCACTTCCAGTGATGAAGAAGAAGTCATCTCCAAAAAGGACAGAGATAAAGCACTGAAATGGTGTTAGTATAGTGATGCCAATGTTGGATCAATAAGAATGAAATTCTTCAACCAAAGAGGCAAATTACTAGCTGATATTATTGGGAAAGCGACTTTATGCAAGCTGGGGTCTAATGACACTATCTCAAAACTAAGGTTTGAGATTATCACAACGATAATTCTACACAAGCAGACCTCATGGACCAACACAATCTTCCAAAGATTAGTTGATTTTCTACTAGAACCTAATATGGGAAGAATTCTATCCCTATTCCTGATCAACACCTATCCTAATAGCTTCAACTAGATGCAAGGTATTAGAATCCACTATCTCAAAAGGATGGACATAAAGACCTTGGACAGATTTACAAGAATTCTTCCAATGAGTCAATCTTCTGAGATGAAGGCTAGGTCAAAGGATATATGAAAGAAGATAGTTGGGTCTGTCAATTCTTCCAGTTTAGGTTATGAGACAGAGTCTTCATCTCTTGCAGATGTTGGACTTCAGGTGGATATTGACCCCAGTCAATCTTCTGCTAGCATACATGTTCCTCTGGACTCAAATTGGAGTCAAATTGTTAGAGAGCATGTTGATGAAATCCATGCTGCTCTTGAGTCTGAGAACATTTCTATTGATTGTGCTGCACCAGATGTGCCAAATGACAAAGAAGAGAATATTGAGCCAGCATAAGACCTTGGAGATTACTTAAAATCATCAATACCAGAAGAGGTGATTGCACCTTCTGAGGGGGTGCTTGCGCTAATAAATGATCCAGCTCTTGATCAAATGATTACAAGAACTATGGCTGCGATAGATGCCACTTCTCTTACATATAATATTATCAACTTAAGTATTGATATTGATACAGCTATGATTAATACTGATACACTAACTATTTCAGATAATTATCATGCCTCTATAGGTGATGATGATGACTTTGTTAAAGATGATGAGTTAGATATTGCTATAGATATAGATTTGGACAAGAATAATGTTCTTCCAAAATATAATGCGGAAGTTGAGGGGTAGCATTCCTAAGTCCCTACTCAAGATGAGGTCATTCCATCCACCCTATTTGCTGAGAGATCAACACTTCCTGAGTATGATGGTCAAAAGGACCAAGCGAAAATTTCACCCATGATCCTTACTCCACCCTCAACAAATCTAGATGATTCCCTCCTCAAAACTATTAAGGCTCTATTGGAAGAACAAACCACATCAGTTAAGGACAACATATGCCAATCCATTTCTAAAGTCAAAGCTGAGCTAATAATAGAGATCATGGCTGCCAAGGATGAAACTCTTCACCTGAACAACCAAGTGACTAGCTGGTTTGACAAAGCTACTCAATAGGTGCAAAGCCCAATCCTCCATTCTTAGATCCATGGACAAAAGCCTAAAATTCTCTACAAATGATATGGTCTATGTAAAGAACTTTGTGAGTCAAACTAATGACGTTATAAGGGTGTAACAGATCTTGTCAACACCGAGATCACTAATGCTGTCATCAAAATAATGGAGGAAGCAATTATGCCAAAGATTAATTGCTAGCTGATAATGAAAATAGTTTCCAAACACTATCCAACAAGATTGAGGCCGACACCCTAATGTTGGAAAACAAGCTTATTGAAGAAGCTAGAAAGGGGGAGGAGAGCAATGCAAAGATGGCCAAAATTATTGATGAGTAAGCCTTCATAGTCCTTCAAGGCACAAGAATTGCTCTACACCTGCCTTTACTGGACAAGTCTAGTCCAGAAGATCTGGATTTCCCTGCTCAAGCTAGAGTGGTATAGGATGCACAACTTATAGCCAGGAGGAAAAGAGAGGGAAATATATTTGCTTAAGAGTTCATGGCTAAGAGGAAAGCTACTAATGCAGATGATCCTCATTATCAATACCTAAGTAATGATTCAGAGAAGATAATTAACAATGCCTGGTTGATCCATGGTCAGCTACTCCAGAACATTGATAGTGTGTACTCCTCTGAAGAGTGGATCAAACATCTGGAAAGGAATTCTCTAAGAGAAAGGATTTTCAAAGAAAATTTTGTGAGGAGGAACAATCCTAGAAACATGCCTCCCAAATACTTACCCAAACCTTTTCTCTACTTCAAGAGGCAGAAGAATAAAGCCCACAGTGCAAACATGCTAAGAGTTGTTCAAGATGAAGGCTCAAGATCTGTAACAAAGAAGAGAAAACTTGAATCTTAGTTGTAGTTCTTTTAATGTTTGTTTGAACACTGTCTATTAAACCTTCAATTGTAATACAATTAACTTTTGTTGAAAATTATCTATTAACCTTAATATGTTGGTTCATTGTATTAAACCTGGAAACTTTGAACAAGTTATATTTTTTAAACTATCATCTAATAGTTTAGTTTGATTTATGGTTGGTTAAATGCAAATGATTATTTCATATATTTGTTAGACAGTTCACTGTAATATTGTCATGATGCTAATGAATCTAATTTTCCAAATCATCATGATATGTTTTATGTGTTAATGCATCTTAGCATTGTTGTGTGTTCTGCCTTATTCAAATAGAGAGAGATTGTTGGGAATATTGCCCTTCAATGTTCCTTGGATTTGAAGAGGCATAATAATCAAATATAAGTGCATAATATATTTGATAAACCTTCTAATTCAAATATCTACATGTTTAAGTTGTTCTAAACATTATAAGAACAGTCCTGGAAGTTGCTGTAATTATCTCAACTCTTTTGTTAAAATCCATTGAGAAGACTGTCTGGTCTCAGTGGAACCACTAGGACGCAGCCATCTGCCGTTGAGACAACTTTATGTCTCAGCACTGCTAATAAAGCAGACTGGTCTCAGCAAAATCGCTATGACCGTTAATCTACTGCTGAGACAGAAGACTGTCTCAGCCCAACCGCTGAGACAAATTCAAAACTAGTAATTGACTTGGCATAATCCATTTTGGGAAGAAAGCTAATAAAGCAGGATAACCTTTTACTTTCTCCGCCATGTGATGTCAAATTAACTGAAGAGCCATTGCAGAGTGGTGAGGCATATAAAAAGCATACTCTAGGTCAAATAAAAATATGGAGAAGTGCTGGATAATTGTAAAAGATGTTGCTAAGTGCTGATAAATGCTAGAATGCTACTGAGAACTGGAAGTGATGTGAACATGCGAAAGCTTTGTGCTTCCATTAGTTGTTCCCAGATCTGGTCTAAGGAGAACAAGTTGAGTCCATATGTGCTCAGAGGTTAATATTCTCCCTTCTACTAAAGACAAAAGATCAAGGTGGATCAAGGGTTAGAGCTGAAGATCAAATCTCCTTCCCTGCACTTGGACAGCTTTCTGTTGTTTATTCTTAACAGAAGACCAAAAAGCTAAAGGCTAAATTCATTAATGTCTTTTGTGGTAAACTAAACATTATATCTCTATAAGAACAATTGTGTTCTGAGTGTAGGGCCTGAGTGCATGGATTGTAGGGCATATGTGCCTGAGGTAGGGCTATCCTCCTTGGCTGAGTTGTAGGCCTTCTTGATAGGCCTGAGGTAGGTGGCCTGGAGGGTAACTGAGCTATAGGAGTAAAGCATACTATGAGTGTGTAGGGTATTGGCCAAAGGTAGGGTTTGGAGGAAGCCTGAGAGATCCTGAGGAATCTGTATTGTAAGCTCTTTGAGCTGAGTTTGGAGATGTTTGTCTTGTTTAACACAATGTTAGAAAGGTGGGAGGGAGAGTGGATGTACCCATACCTTAGAGAACCACTATAAACAATTGTGTGCTTTCTATGTTTGGTTGATTAAGCTTAAAATAATCTAGTAAAAACAAGAAAGTAATAAATAACCTATTCACCCCCTCTAGGTGATTTAGACTACAACCCTATTAACAATCACTACAATTAACAAAGAAACTATTAATATATTGATGGTTTTTTTTCATAACCTTGTATGACTGTAGGCTTACATGATGAGCATGGTATATGAACACCCCTGATTGGATCCCGCTGACTAGGCTCTCACTAGTTGGCAGGGTCGGCAGGTCGCTCGGGTGGTGGGTGGTTGTGAAAGAAAGAAAATTTGGTGAAGCACTTGAATGGATCCCGCTGACTAGGCTCCCACTAGCTAGTTGGGCCGGCTGGTCTCTCGAGTGGCTACACCACGATTGGATCCTGCTGACAAGTCTCTCACTAGCTTGTAGGGCCGACATGTGTTGCGCGCTAGTGTTCGAAGAAAATAAACGCAACCGAACTAGCAACCCGATGAGGCAAGTATACCTATCGAATTGTAGCAAGGGGACACAAGTGTCGTATTGAAATCCGGGAACTGTTGGCTAAGCTTACTCACACGAACGCTATTATCTTATCGACGGAAAAACTAGGGTTTTAGAAAATCTAAGTGCAAGGGAGGAATTAAAGCTATACTAGAAAGAGAACTACCGCGATTAAGTTAAGCTATTAAGCAAAGAACTATGCTAGAAAGGAAACTACTGCAGTTAATTAAAGAGCAAAAGATAGGCGATTACTACGAAAGGTAGAGAATATGAAATGGAAATGCACCCAATCAAGATTCACCTCGGCTAAAGACGAATAAGAAAATGCGATAAAAATCTGAACTTAATAGGATAAAGGTCCTTGACCATGGAGGTTCCTAAAGCTTGAACACGCTTCTCTCGAAGTCGTGCCCAACTGAGTTTAGAAAGGTCCGACCGACTCTCGTCTAAATCGGAGGCCTAAAACTCGCTTTACGCGGTGAACCCCACTATTGGATTTTACTCCAATCCGGGAGATTTGGACGTCTGCCTCTCTCGAGGGGTGCGTACAACTCCCTTTACTCTTGAATGCTCACTTCATTCTTTCGGCCTCTCGGCTAGCCCAGAATGAAAGCAAAGGAGGAGAGTATATATCGAAAATATACCTCCAACCCGTGATTAGTCAAGAGTAATTCAAGGCCCTAACCTAAAAAGAAAAGATTAATTAAAACATCATAACATAATCGCTCTAACCTCGGATCATCAAGATCGAGTACAAGGAGGATTAGTTAATCATTATGGAATGGAGGAGGGGAGATGAGTAGAAAAGCATATAAAGGAAGACAAGTAAAGGAAGAACACTTTTATTAATGAAAAAGGGCAAGTACACACTTGAAATTGAAATTACAAGTGCATGAAATTTAAATCCTATTCTTGCCCTACAATTAGCACTAAGCAAGAGCAAAGATTACAAAGAAAGCTAAAGCAACTAAGATTAAACTAAGGTTAAACAAAAATTACAAAGAGAGGGGGAGAGAGAGAGAGAGAAAGCATGAAAAAATTCAAGAAACAAGGGGGCAGCACCTCCCCCACTCAACCAAAGCTTGCTGAAATAGAGAGGGGGGCTCAATTTATAGATTTTTTTCTCGGGTTGGTCACGCCCTCCGACACTCCCTAGGGGGGGCATGTCAGGGGGCGTGACAGTACTATGTTGACCTCGGGCTCTGGATTCTGGCGGGAGCGATGATTACTTCGGTACGTCGGTGGTCACGCCCTAGGTCATGCCCGTGACAGGGGGGCGTGACAGGCACGTCATGTCCAAATCATTGGTCAGAAATCCGTCAGTCACCGAAAAAGGAGGGTGTCACGCCCATATCACGGGCATGACATGGGGTGTGACAGTACTATTTGCGTGCTGAGGCGGAACGACATTTAATGCGGCGGCAGGCTTTGCGGCAGAGGGCGACACGCCCTGGTCACGCCTGGTGACACGCCCAGGGAGGGCGTGTCAGGGGGCGTGACAACGGTTTTTGACCGTTTTCTGTCCCTTCCAGCAGGAGTCCTCGGGATCGGGTGACATGCCCTAGGTCACGCCCAGGGAGGGCATGACAGGGGGGCGTGTCAGGTCATTTTGACAATTTTTCTGACAACCTGCAAAAAGACAGGGAAAAGTTAGTGGCAATAAAATTTACATAAAAAGGATAAAAATAAACTAGTAATAGACATAATTTGTACAATATAAAATAGAAAATACAATAATAGTTTAGGCTACAAAACGCATTATCAAATTCCCCCAAGCTTAAGCTTTGCTTGTCCCCAAGCAAAAATATAAAAACTAGATATTTATAAAAGGACTAATCAAAAAGTTCTAATTATGCCAACACAAGTACTATACGAAATTCTTAGTAGGGAAAAGGTTAAATGTAAGTCTAAAACAATTATTTAGGTATGGTAAAACTTTTATAAACTTTACTTAATAAAAACAAATCATCCAAAATTTTAACGAGATTTTTTAAATGGACTTAAGCAAAGCAACGAAAATGAAAAACACGCATTGAGTTGTTACTAGATCCAAGCAATGCATTATAATTATATCAATTTAATTAACAAAAATGTAGGTTTAAATCCAAAACTAAAACTGATTTACTGTTTTTCTTTTCTTAGTTGTTAAATAAAAATCAAAAAGCGTGAATCAAAAGGACTTAAATAGGACAGAAACGTTTGGTTTAGGAAAATGATTAGGAGTGGAATTCAAAGATAAACGTGAAGGTTCTAAAATCACACTAAACCAAAGCAAAGAGTTTCAAAAATTTTCATAAAAATATATACACATTTTTTTTCTTTTTCTTTTTCTTTTTTTTTCTTTTTTTTTCAAAACAAAAGCCATAAATATTTTATTTTCCTTTTTGAGTTGGCCAAACAAAATAAACAACACTTTCGAACATACTTTTTTTTTTCGAAAACCTTTCTCCAACAAAAATCACAAAATACCCTATCAAAATCATCAAAATAATTTATGAAACTCAAAAAGGCTAGTGTGATTCGATAGGTTGGAAATTTTGGCTTTGGTGAAACTAAAATGAAGGGAGGAGCTATCAAATGAAATCGGAAAAAGGCTCAAAAACGGCTAACTAGTGGTAAAAGTTTTTAGGTTGGCAGGAAAGCTCAAACGAAAACAAAAACGGCCTAAATCATTTTCACGCTTTTGAATTTATTTAAAACAAACGTTTGAAAAATTTCAAAAAGCGAGTCCTAGATAATAAAAGAAGATTGATGAAATTAACTTGAAAATAGAAATAATAGGTGACTTGGATCATTCACATCTACTACGTTATTCAAAAGTTGACTTTACAAAAATTATTCAAAAACGAAAAAGAAAATAGTGGATGATGAATTTTCGAGAAAGTAAAGGAAATAAACAACAAAAAACCATAATAGAAATGCGAGTTTTTAGAAAAATATTTCACCTTAACATGCTACCGTGAATTAGAAACACAGCATGGCCAACATTTTACTTGTGAAACATAATTAAAAAGAACGATTAGAAATATTATAATTAACTAAGTTGTTTATAGGAGATTTTGAGTAAAACAAAACTAAAAACTAGGGGTACTATTGAAATACCAAAATGTCTAAACCATTCAAAAACACATATATTTTTTTAAATTAATTTTGTGAAATATTCTCTTTTTTTTTGGATTTTGGATTTTTTCTCTTTTTTTTTGGAATTTTAAGATATTCATTTTTTTTTGGAAATATTTACAATATATGCAAAAAGAAGATTATTTACACTATGCAAAAATGAAGGAGGAAATCCTCCCCCAAGCTTAAAACAGACATTGTCCTCAATGGCTAAAGAAGGGGATTGGAGAAGGAGAGAAAAATAAAGTACAGAATTGAAAGACAGAATTGAAATACAGGTACTTCCCCGGATTTATTTGCTGCGAAAGCTGAGTGATGCCGCTCCCCGAATGTCTTCTTTGGACTTTGTGATGGATTCAGCAATGTTGGAGCAGGCGATCGCAGAAGCTTCAGCGTGTCGGAGCCGTCCGAGGCAAAAATTGTAAAATAAAGAAAACAGAAAAAGATAACTTGGGTTGCCTCCCAAGAGCGCCCTTTGGTTAAAGCGTCGTTGAGCTCGACGCATCAAAAAATAATTTTGTCCAAAAATATTGTTGTCCCGAAATAAAATTGTCTTTAGCAAAAAAATTAAAAGTTCAAGATTAAAGTTCGTGAAGCAGAAACTTAATAATGTTTGGACTGACATCATCATCACCAGAAAAGTAGAGTTTAAGACGCTGACCATTCACTTTGAAATTACCCTTATGAGGGTGAGAAATTAAAACAGTTCCATAAGGAAATACTTCTAAAACAGAAAACGGGCCAGACCAGCGAGATTTTAATTTTCCCGGAAATAAACGTAAACGAGAATTATATAAAAGGACTTGGTCGCCCGGCTTAAAGTTTTTAGGGTGCCTTAGTGTTTATCGTGTAAACGCTTCATCCGCTCTTTATAAAGTTTATTATTTTCATAAGCATAAGAGCGCCACTCGTCGAGTTCATTTAGTTGAAATTTTCGAAGGTCACCGACTGAGTGGGGATCGAAGTTTAAAAATTTTAAGGCCCAAAAGGCGCGGTGTTCTAACTCTACGGGCAGATGGCACGATTTTCCATAGATCAGCCGATACGGCGTACATCCGAGGGCGGTTTTGTACGCTGTTCGGTAGGCCCATAGAGCATCGTCAAGTTTGGTTGACTAGTCTTTTCTAGAAGTTGAAACAGTCTTTTCTAATATTCTTTTTATTTCTCTATTAACTACTTCGACTTGACCGTTAGTTTGTGGGTGGTAGGCAGTGGACAGTTTATGCGTAATGCCGTATTTAGTAAGGATTTTTGAAAATTATGCGTTACAGAAATGGGAACCCCTATCGCTAACGATTGCGCGAGGCGTACCGAATCTAGAAAATAATTTTTTTAAAAACGTGACTACAACTTGGGAGTCGTTCGTAGGAAAAGCTTGGGCCTCAGCCCATCGTGAAACATAATCAATAGCAACTAAAATATATTTGTTTCCAAAGCTAGAAGGAAGGGGGCCAACAAAATCAATTCCCCAGAGGTCGAAAATTTCGCACTCTAAGAAATAATTTTGCGGCATTTCATTTTTATTAGAAATGTTGCCCGACCCTTGGCAACTATCACACCTGCTCACAAAGGCTTGCGCGTCCTTAAACAGGCTAGGCCAGTAAAAGCCAGCGCAAAGCACCTTTTGAGCGGTGCGAGCAGCTTGATAGTGCCCACCTGTCGGGCCTTCATGCAAATGTTTTAGAATATCTATTCCTTCATCAAAAGAAACACATCTCCTTATCACTTGATCCGCACAAATTTTGAAAAGATGTGGGTCTTCCCAAAAGTAGTTCTTCAGCTCAGAAAAGAATTTCTTCTTTTGCTGAGAGGAGAACTCTTTTGGGAGCACCCGGGCCACTAGATAGTTGGCGATGTGCGCGAACCAAGGAGAAGTAGATGTATTAACTAAAAGCAGCTTCTCATCAGGAAAATAGTCATTAAAAGATTTTTCATTTAATTTTTCTATAAAGAGGTTATCTAATCTTGATAAATGGTCAGCGGCCAAGTTCTCGGCTCCTCGCTTATCACGGATCTCTAAGTCAAACTCCTGGAGCAGTAAGACCCAGCGAATCAAGCGAGGCTTGGCATCCGTTTTGGCAAGAAGGTACTTGAGGGCCGAGTGGTCCATAAAAACATTGATTTTTGAAAGAGTAATGTAAGGGCGGAATTTATCAAACGCAAATACTATAGCTAAGAGCTCCTTCTCGGTTGTGGTGTAATTTTCTTGTGCAGATGTGAGGGTTTTACTAGCGTAGTAGATGGGGTGGAAGTTCTTAGATATGCGTTGACCTAATACGGCCCCCACAGCAAAACTACTCGCATCGCACATAATCTCGAAAGGAAGGTCCCACACCGGAGCTATCATAATCGGTGCGTTAATTAGCTTTTCTTTAATTGATTCAAAGGCAGAAATACAAGAGTCATCAAAAATGAATGGAGCGTCTTTTTCTAAGAGATGGGTGAGGGGCTTTGTGATCTTGGAGAAGTCCTTTATAAAACGACAATAAAAACCAGCGTGGCCTAGGAAACTTCTTATAGCTTTTATGTTTGTAGGCGGCGGCAACTTTTCAATAACTTCTATCTTGGCAACGTCTACCTCAATACCTTTAGCAGAAATTTTATGACCCAAAACTAACCCTTCCCTCACCATAAAATGGCATTTTTCCCAATTTAGGGCAAGGTTAGTTTCTTCGCATCGTTCTAAGACTTTTTCGAGGTTTTCTAAACATCTATCGAAGGAATCGCCGAACACGGAGAAATCGTCCATGAATACCTCCATAATGCTTTCTACGTACTTGTCAAATATTGCGAGCATACATCGCTGGAATGTAGCTGGCGCATTGCATAATCCAAACGGCATTCTTCGGTATGCGAAGGTGCCGAAGGGACAAGTAAACGTAGTTTTCTCTTGGTCCTCGGGAGAGATGGGTATTTGAAAGTACCCCGAGAGGCCATCGAGAAAACAATAAAAGCTATGGCCGGAGAGACGTTCTAAAATCTGGTCAATAAACGGTAAAGGAAAGTGGTCCTTGCGGGTGGCGTCATTTAACTTACGGTAATCTATGCACATACGCCAACCCGTCACCGTCCGTGTCGGGATTAATTCATTATTCTCATTACTAACTACGGTTATCCCTCCCTTCTTTGGAACTACCTGAACGGGGCTAACCCACTTACTGTCCGATATAGGGTAGATAATTCCTGCGTCTAATAGTTTCATAACCTCACCCTTGACTACTTCTTTCATGTTTGGGTTTATACGGCGCTGAGGTTGGATAGAGTTACGCGAATTATCTTCCATTAAAATTTTATGGGTACAGAAAGATGGGCTTATGCCCTTGATATCAGAAATTTGCCAAGCAATAGCCCGGCGATGCTTACGTAGAACTAGAAGAAGTTTATCGTTTTGCATATCCGTGAGGTAGGCCGAAACGATAACTGGTAACTTGGAGTCTTTTTCTAGGAAAGCATACTTAAGGTGTTCGGGAAGTTCTTTAAGTTCTAGGGTAGGGGGTTCTTCATAAGAGGATTTTGAGATTCTTTCTTTTTCAAAAATAATATCTTCATAAACTTTTTTATAAGGAACGTAATAAGGGGTGGGGCTAGCAGCTAAGACGGCTTCCTGTAGTGATTCAGTGGGAAGAAAAGAGGAAGAACAAAAATCAGAAAATTCTTTTTCAAACTCAGAAAGACAATAAGAAGATTCATCACTTCCTTGCAGTGATTCAGTTGTAAGAGAAGAGGAGCAAAAAGTAGAAAATTCTTTTTCAAAGTCGGAGAGGCAGTAGGAAGGATCATCACTCACGGCGTCTACGAAAAAACATGAGTCATCGTTCGCTAAGGTGTTCTTCATCGAAGGGGTGATAGAAAATGTGACTTCGTCGTCGCCTACTCGAAGTAAGAGCTTACCATTGCTTACGTCAATGATGGCTCGAGAGGTGGCAAGGAAGGGTCGGCCAAGGATCAGGGGAACCTCGACGTCTTCTTCGATGTCCAAAATGACAAAGTCCACCGGGAAGATGAACTTGTCGACTTTCACTAGAACGTCCTCCACTATTCCTAACGGGTACTTGACGGATCTATCGGCTAGCTGGACACTCATACGCGTGGGGTTAAGGCTACCAATCCCTAACTTTTTGAACAACGAAAAGGGCATCAGGTTTATACTCGCGCCTAAGTCGGCTAACACATGTTTAACAAAAAGATCACCGAAGACACACGAGATAGAGAAACTACCCGGGTCACTGATTTTCTTCGGCAAACCGTTTGTTAAAACGGCGGAGCACTCGGCGTTTAGCGTGACGTGCAAAAGATTCTCTAACTTCTTCTTGTTTGTGAGGAGGTCTTTGAGATATTTGGCGTATTTCGGCATCTGCAAAATAGCCTCGTGGAAGGGAAGATTAATGTGGATTTGTTTGAAGATTTCTAAGAAGCGGGAGTACTGATCATCTTGACGTTGTCTATTAAGTTCAGAGGGGTATGGAGGAGTTGAATTATTTTTGAAGATGGGTGGTGGAGTGAGATTATTTTCTAAAATAGGGGTGATTACTTCTTCAGCAGAGGGTGGAAGCGGAGCGGAGCTTTGATTTTTAAAAACGGGAGCGGAGCTTTGATTTTTAGAGGCGGGAGCGGAGCTTGCCTCGGGCTCTTCACTTGCCATACCGGAGACTTGCTTCCCACTCCGAAGAGTTATAGCTTTCGCTTGCTCTCTCGGGTTGGGTTCGGTATTGGAAGGAAGAGACCCTGCGGGTCGCTCAAAAATTATTTTCGCGAGCTGTCCTACCTGATTTTCTAAACTTTTTACGCTTCCGGTTAAAGTTCTTCTGGTAGCGTCATTTGTGGTGATGTATTTAGAAAGTAATTCCTCCAAGCTTGGAGGTTTTGGGTAATTTTGAAGAAGTGGTGGTGGTGGTGGTGGTGCAGAAAAATCATTTTGCGGGGGTGGCCGCATCGCATTCGATGGATTACTCCATGAAAAGTTCGGATGATTTCTTAAAGCAGGATTATAACTATTCGGAAAATTAAAACCAGGCGGATGAAAATTCGCAGCAGAAAAATTATTAAAAGCAGTTCTAGGTATATTATTAACATAATGTAAATGTTCCGGAGTAGGGGTTGTAGATTCCCATACCTGAGGGGCGGAGGCAGCAGTCATCTCCGTGATTTTTTTGCTTAGGATTTCTACTTGTAGAGCGAGCTGGGAGACCTTGTCCACTTCATAGATACCTGCAGGCTTGTTCGGGCGGGACCTAGGCACATTCCACTGATAAGTGTTCATGGCCATGTCCTCAAAAAGCTCAAGAGCGGCTTCTGGGGTCTTATGATTTAAAGTACCGCCAGAAGCTGCGTCTATCATTTGCTTCGTGCTTTGATTTAGCCCGTTATAAAACGTCTGCACTTGTAACCATACAGGCAGCGCGTGATGTGGGCATCGTCTTAATAATTCTTTAAATCTCTCCCAGGTTTTGTATAGGGTTTTAGAGTCTATTTGTCCGAAGGCAGAGATGTCGTCCCTATGTTTTGCAGTTTTAGCTGGCGGAAAATACTTCGCCAAAAAATTTTCAGTTAATTCATTCCAAGTGGTTATGCTATTTTTCGGAAGTGTGTTCAGTCACTGCTTAGCTTTAGTTCTTAGAGAGAAGGGGAAGAGTCTCAGCCTGATCGCATCATTTGTGACAACATTTATCTTGAAGGTGTCGCAAATTTCAAGAAAGCTAGCTATATGTGCGTTCGGATCTTCATCTTGAAGTCCGTCAAATTGCACATATTGCTGCACCATTTGAATTATGCTAGGCTTTAGTTCGAAGTTATTATTTGCTATAGCAGGGCGGACTATACTTGATTCTGTTCCCTCGAGGTTCGGTCGTGCATAATAGGACATAGTCCTTTGCATGGCCTCATCTACGTTGGGTTCTTCCATTCTTAAAGTAGCAAATGACTCAGAGTCCTCAACCGGCACTTGGATAGTAGGACCTTGAAATCGCGATCTTCTCCGAAGAGTACGCTCAATTTCGTGGTCCAAGTCCAAAATAACCGACGGACTCCCGCGGGTCATGCAATAAAAGAACAGAAAAGAAGAAGAGGAAGAGAAAAAGGATAAACTAGAAAAAAAGATTAGAAATTTTTTCTTTTTGAAATAGATTTTTTTTTATAGATTAACTCCCGAACTTCCCAAGGACTACCCCGTGAAGGGTTCGCAAGGTACTAGACAAGACAGTGGCGCTTAAAGCCCTTTGCCCTTTTCGAGAGAATTAGGTGGCGTAGAAAAATTGTGAGGTTGGTTTCTATTAAGAGAGGTGATAA
Source organism: Platanthera zijinensis (assembly GCA_039513925.1). Taxonomy (NCBI): domain Eukaryota; kingdom Viridiplantae; phylum Streptophyta; class Magnoliopsida; order Asparagales; family Orchidaceae; genus Platanthera; species Platanthera zijinensis. Next base: position 116,300,542 of record CM077080.1, on the reverse strand, counting down.
ATTTTTTTTTATTTTTAAAATTTTAAAGAAAAAGGATGAGAAAGAGAGGAGATAAAATTAATAGGTTCGTGTTTTCAAAATATCAACGGAAGTTGGTTGTCCCCAGCAACGGCGCCAAAAACTTGTTGCGCTCTAGGGTTCGAAGAAAATAAACGCAACCAAACTAGCAACCCGATGAGGCAAGTATACCTATCGAATTGTAGCAAGGGGACACAAGTGTCGTATTGAAATCCGGGAACTGTTGGCTAAGCTTACTCACACGAACGCTATTATCTTATCGACGGAAAAACTAGGGTTTTAGAAAATCTAAGTGCAAGGGAGGAATTAAAGCTATACTAGAAAGAGAACTACCGCAATTAAGTTAAGCTATTAAGCAAAGAACTATGCTAGAAAGGAAACTACTGCAGTTAATTAAAGAGCACAAGATAGGCGATTACTACGAAAGGTAGAGAATATGAAATGGAAATGCACCCAATCAAGATTCACCTCGGCTAAAGACGATTAAGAAAATGCGATAAAAATCTGAAACTTAATAGGATAAAGGTCCTTGACCGTGGAGGTTCCTAAAGCTTGAACACGCTTCTCTCGAAGTCGTGCCCAACTGAGTTTAGGAAGGTCCGACCAACTCTCGTCTAAATCGGAGGCCTAAAACTCGCTTTACGCAGTGAACCCCACTATTGGATTTTACTCCAATCTGGGAGATTTGGACGTCTGCCTCTCTCGAGGGGTGCGTACAACTCCCTTTACTCTTGAATGCTCACTTCATTCTTTCGGCCTCTCGGCTAGCCCAGAATGAAAGCAAAGGAGGAGAGTATATATCGAAAATATACCTCCAACCCGTGATTAATCAAGAGTAATTCAAGGCCCTAACCTAAAAAGAAAAGATTAATTAAAACATCATAACATAATCGCTCTAACCTCGGATCATCAAGATCGAGTACAAGGAGGATTAGTTAATCATTATGGAATGGAGGAGGGGAGATGAGTAGAAAAGCATATAAAGGAAGACAAGTAAAGGAAGAACACTTTTATTAATGAAAAAGGGCAAGTACACTATTGAAATTGAAATTACAAGTGCATGAAATTTAAATCCTATTCTAGCCCTACAATTAGCACTAAGCAAGAGCAAAGGTGTAACACCCCAGAACTCAAAATATGTTTGTACACAATTTTGAGTAGCAGGCTGGTAGACACGGCCTGGGACACGGGCATGTCCCAGGGCGTGTCGGGGGTACACGGCCTGGGACACGGGCGTGTCCCAGGGCGTGTTCGATTTAAATCTCAAAGTTGGCCTATTCGGGTCAGAGCCGTACACGGCCGTGAACACGGCCATGAACACGGGCGTGTCAGGCTGGACACGGGCGTGTCGGCTGCCGTGTTCTGACCCGTGTACTGGTTTTGGAAGTCGATGGGTGCCGTGTAGCAGGGGACACGGGCGTGTCTCAAGAATGACACGGGCGTGTCAGGTTCGACACGGGCGTGTCGAGCCCCGTGTTGTTTAGTCGGTTCCAAACCGCGTGTGCCGCTTAAGGGTACACGGCCTGTGACACGGGCGTGTCACAGGACGTGTCAGGCAAAAATTGGGGTTTTGGGCAGATCTCGGCCGTTCGTTTCCTTCTATTTGGATCGTGTGGTCCATAGCTTTTCCAGCCTCTTTAAGGCCGTGGATTGAGATGAAATCTCATTCCACTTAGCCTTTCTCTTTCTAAAGAGAAGAAAGAGAGGAGAGCTTGGAGGAGGAGGAGGAGGAGGCCGGTGGAGCTTCGTCGAGCCGAATAGAGAGCCGAGTGCAGCGTTGCGGAGGCAAGGCCGCTGCGGTGATTTCCATCCGGCTAGTTTTCTATGGCGCCGAAGCGATCGTCAAGGGTAACGATCTTTCTTCCTTGGGCAGGTGAAGCCATTTGTTTTGCATGTGCATGGGATCCTCCATCAAGAGATGGAAACGTGTAAGTGATTCCAGCAGTTGAGTCTGCATCTAGAGCCGGAAGTCTGTAGTACGACATAGGCATGCTGTGTGAAGCCCATCCAGACGTTTGTCGGGATTGGTGATGTTATTGCGATCCGGAGAAGACTCCGTGTATGCATCGTTTAGCCTGCGGAGATGGTGAGGACGATGTGTTTGGTGTATAGGATGCTTGGTATAGCTCCTTTGGTTGCATGCTTGTTAAGAGTTGGTTGATGGAGTGCGGACACCTCTGAGTGGGTGGGTGCGTGAGGTCTTCAACAGGGGTTTGAAGGATTATGCCCATTCTAGCAAGTGGCGATGAACACCTCTGAGTGGGTGGGTGCGAGAGGTCTTCAACCGGGGTTTGGAGGCTTATGCCCATTCCACCAAGTGGCAATGTTAAGATCGGGTGAGCGGTCGATTGGTAGCAAAGCAGCAGGGCGAATTCCCTAGGCTTGTTACACTACGGGGGTAGGTCGACTGATAGTGCTCACGGGTTTTGGTGTGGTGCGTACCTCTGAGTGAGACGGGTGCGTGAGGTCTTCAACAAGGGTTTGGAGGCTTATGCCCGCCTACCAAGTACAAACCATAAAAGGTGCCCTGAGTGCACGGAGCGCCTGTCATTGAGGCCGGCGTTTGTGATGTTGGGTGTATGTTATATATATGTTGAAATTGCTATACATGCAGGGAAGGAACCACTGCCCCGGGTAAGGGGTGGGGTCGTTATAATTGGTCAGCTGAATGCTGACCGTTGCTCTGTTTATCACCCATGGGGTGGACGTCCATATGCAGGTGTTGCGGGCTGATGGATTGAGCGGGCAAAAGCCCATGCTGCTGGTAGGCCCTCGAAGGCCGTGCGAAGTGTTGGATTTCATGTGTGGCCGGCCTGCGTGCCGATGTATGAAATTATATGTGTTGTAAAGAGTAACTTGTAAGGCCTTAAGGCCGTGTGCGGTGTGGTTTTGTAAACATTCCTGGTTATCTATATAAATGTGATATTTATATATTAGTGGACATTCAATGGTATGAGTTCTTGCACTTAATAAGCTTCCGCTAGAATGCTCTGAGTTAGGACTCGTGTGGTTTGATATTACCCTGTGACCTCACCGTCTGTTTGTGGCATATAGTGTGGGGCCCCGGCCGGACCTTCTACTATACGTCATTTAATGGATGGGGTCGTTACATTTTGGTATCAGCTTTTGTCGGTCTTCCCTTCCGAATTCGTGGTCGAATTCTTTTGTGGGGTGGCGAGCACGTGTTTGTGCGACCTGCTGTAATGCTAATGAACTCAAGAATGTCCACTAGGAATGTGTGTGTGTGTGTGTCTATTCGGTGAGTTTGCCGTATTACCATGGAAAGTAATGCTATCTTGTTCACCTATAGGTGACGAGGAGTGGAGCTGGGCAGTCGGAGCCCCAGCGTTCGGATGAGAGTGCGGCACCACATGAGGTGCCTACACCTCCCCCTTCTGCGGAAACGGTGCGCTTAGTTGCGGAGATGATCTTTGCTATGCTTCAGGCACAACCTTTTGGGCAAGCGAGGCCAGCTGTGGCGCCAGTGCAGGTTGGTGCGAGGCAAGAACATGTTGAGGTTCCGGTTGCTGTGCAAGCAGCGGACGAGCAACTTAAGCATTTTATGGAATTTAATCCGCCTACGTTTGTCGGGGCAACGTCTCCAACAGAGGCCGAGGATTGGCTCTCTAGAGTGAAAAGAATCCTGGCTGCGCTCAGGATTAGTGAGGAGCAGAAAGTCCCGTTAGCCACTTTCCTCCTGGAAGGAGAGGCGAGGCTTTGGTGGGATGAGATCGAGTTGCACCAGTTGGGCGGTAGAGATCTGGGCGACATATCGATGGACGAATTCTCTAGATTATTTTGGGCGAAATATTTGCCAATGGCGCAGAGAATTGCAATGGAAAATGAATTTCAACGTCTGGTACAGGGTGATAAGACCGTGGACGATTACCTGCATGAGTTTACCAAGCTCGGTCGTTATGCGGGGTCGACGTTTGCGGACCAGGCGCGGAAGACAAATAGGTTCTATGAAGGGCTGCGTGATGAGCTGAGGTTGGCTCTCCCGAGTTCAGTGAACCAAGGATTCCAAGCATTGGTGCATACCGCTAGTGCGCTAGAGAAGGATTTGAAGCGGGTGCGGGAGAAGAAGATCGTAGCGGTGGAAAAGTCCGACTTCAAAGTTCCGCCATCAGAGCAGTCCGATTTCAGGAAACGTGATAAGAAGCGGTTCAGGCCTGCTGAACAAACTTCTTCAGATGTTGCGTCAGGAGCAACGTTTGGGCAAGAACGGGTTGAGCCGCGTACATGTTTCATTTGTGGGAGGCCAGGACATATCGCGCGATTTTGCTGGAATGGTGCGTCCAAGGGTGAAAGAAAGACAGGTGCGTCTTATGACGAGAAAGGTAAAGCTGTGGCAGAGTCGTCTGCATCGCGGGCGCAACCGCGTATATACACTCTTGAGATGCAGGAGCCGCAAAGCTCAAATCAAGCAGAACAGCAAATCCGTGCTTTAGACTTAATGGAGGCCGCTAAACGGATTCTGCGAGATGCGGAGAAGCCGAAATAAAGTGGAGTGTGCACTTTATTTTGTTGTCTGTTGTATATATGTATGTATGTATTTCTGTTTGGGACAAACAGTGTGGTGGTACGATTCCATGGGGCGAGCCAAGCTGTGGCCTCTGAGCTCTAAACCTGGATCGTTTTGGGTTGTATCGCAACAGCGTGGTTGTGTTGATACTTGTGCGTTGCGCTAAATTTCGGGACGAAATTTCTATAAGGAGGGGAGGGTTGTAACACCCCAGAACTCAAAATATGTTTGTACACAATTTTGAGTAGCAGGCTGGTAGACACGGCCTGGGACACGGGCGTGTCCCAGGGCGTGTCGGGGGTACACGGCCTGGGACACGGGCGTGTCCCAGGGCGTGTTCGATTTAAATCTCAAAGTTGGCCTATTCGGGTCAGAGCCGTACACGGCCGTGAACACGGCCATGAACACGGGCGTGTCAGGCTGGACACGGGCGTGTCGGCTGCCGTGTTCCGACCCGTGTACTGGTTTTGGAAGTCGATGGGTGCCGTGTAGCAGGGGACACGGGCGTGTCTCAAGAATGACACGGGCGTGTCAGGTTCGACACGGGCGTGTCGAGCCCCGTGTTGTTCAGTCGGTTCCAAACCGCGTGTGCCGCTTAAGGGTACACGGCCTGTGACACGGGCGTGTCACAGGCCGTGTCAGGCAAAAATTGGGGTTTTGGGCAGATCTCGGCCGTTCGTTTCCTTCTATTTGGATCGTGTGGTCCATAGCTTTTCCAGCCTCTTTAAGGCCGTGGATTGAGATGAAATCTCATTCCACTTAGCCTTTCTCTTTCTAAAGAGAAGAAAGAGAGGAGAGCTTGGAGGAGGAGGAGGAGGAGGCCGGTGGAGCTTCGTCGAGCCGAATAGAGAGCCGAGTGCAGCGTTGCGGAGGCAAGGCCGCTGCGGTGATTTCCATCCGGCTAGTTTTCTATGGCGCCGAAGCGATCGTCAAGGGTAACGATCTTTCTTCCTTGGGCAGGTGAAGCCCTTTGTTTTGCATGTGCATGGGATCCTCCATCAAGAGATGGAAACGCGTAAGTGATTCCAGCAGTTGAGTCTGCATCTAGAGCCGGAAGTCTGTAGTACGGCATAGGCATGCTGTGTGAAGCCCATCCAGACGTATGTCGGGATTGGTGATGTTTATATTGCGATCCGGAGAAGACTCCGTGTATGCATCGTTTAGCCTGCGGAGATGGTGAGGACGATGTGTTTGGTGTATAGGATGCTTTGCATAGCTCCTTTGGTTGCATGCTTGTTAAGAGCTGGTTGATGGAGTGCGGACACCTCTGAGTGGGTGGGTGCGTGAGGTCTTCAACAGGGGTTTGGAGGCTTATGCCCATTCTACCAAGTGGCGATGAACACCTCTGAGTGGGTGGGTGCGAGAGGTCTTCAACAGGGGTTTGGAGGCTTATGCCCATTCCACCAAGTGGCAATGTTAAGATCGGGTGAGCGGTCGATTGGTAGCAAAGCAGCAGGGCGAATTCCCTAGGCTTGTTACACTACGGGGGTAGGTCGACTGATAGTGCTCACGGGTTTTGGTGTGGTGCGTACCTCTGAGTGAGACGGGTGCGTGAGGTCTTCAACAAGGGTTTGGAGGCTTATGCCCGCCTACCAAGTACAAACCATAAAAGGTGCCCTGAGTGCACGGAGCGCCTGGCATTGAGGCCGGCGTTTGTGATGTTGGGTGTATGTTATATATATGTTGAAATTGCTATACATGCAGGGAAGGAACCACTGCCCCGGGTAAGGGGTGGGGTCGTTATAATTGGTCAGCTGAATGCTGACCGTTGCTCTGTTTATCACCCATGGGGTGGACGTCCATATGCAGGTGTTGCGGGCTGATGGATTGAGCGGGCAAAAGCCCATGCTGCTGGTAGGCCCTCGAAGGTCGTGCGAAGTGTTGGATTTCATGTGTGGCTGGCCTGCGTGCCGATGTATGAAATTATATGTGTTGTAAAGAGTAACTTGTAAGACCTTAAGGCCGTGTGCGGTGTGGTTTTGTAAACATTCCTGGTTATCTATATAAATGTGATATTTATATATTAGTGGACATTCAATGGTATGAGTTCTTGCACTTAATAAGCTTCCGCTAGAATGCTCTGAGTTAGGACTCGTGTGGTTTGATATTACCCTGTGACCTCACCGTCTGTTTGTGGCATATAGTGTGGGGCCCCGGCCGGACCTTCTACTATACGTCATTTAACGGATGGGGTCGTTACAAAAGATTACAAAGAAAGCTAAAGCAACTAAGATTAAACTAAGGTTAAACAAAAATTACAAAGAGAGGGGGGGAGAGAGAGAAAGCATGAAAAAATTCAAGAAACAAAGGGGAAGCACCTCCCCCACTCAACCAAAGCTTGCTGAAATGGAGAGGGGGGGCTCAATTTATAGATTTTTTTCTCGGGTTGGTCACGCCCTCTGACACGCCCTAGGGGGGCGTGTTAGGGGGCGTGACAGTACTATGTTGACCTCGGGCTCTGGATTCTGGCGGGAGCGATGATTGCTTCGGTACGTCGGTGGTCACGCCCTAGGTCACGCCCGTGACAGGGGGGCGTGACAGGCACGTCATGTCCAAATCCTTGGTCGGAAATCCATCAGTCACCGAAAAAGGAGGGTGTCACGCCCATGTCACGGGCGTGACATGGGGCGTGACAGTACTGTTTGCGTGCTGAGGCGGAACGGCATTTAATGTGGCGGCAGGCTTTGCGGCAGAGGGCGACACGCCCTGGTCACACCTGGTGACATGCCCAGGGAGGGCGTGTCAGGGGGGCGTGACAGCGGTTTTTGACCGTTTTCTGTCCCTTCCAGTAGGAGTCCTCGGGATCGGGTGACACGCCCTAGGTCACGCCCAGGGAGGGCGTGACAGGGGGGCGTGTCAGGTCATTTTGGCAATTTTTCTGACAACCTGCAAAAAGACAGGAAAAAGTTAGTGGCAATAAAATTTACATAAAAAGGATAAAAATAAACTAATAGTAGACATAATTTGTACAATATAAAATAGAAAATACAATAATAGTTTAGGCTACAAAACGCATTATCAACATGTTTCTCAGGTGGTCGGTGGTTGTGAAAGAAAGAAACTGTGGCTAAGCTCTCAATTGGATCCCGCTGACTAGGCTCTCACTAGCTAGCAGGGCCGGCAGGTCGCTCGAGTGGCTACACTCTCGATTGGATTCCACTGACCAGGTTCTCACTAGATGGTAGGGCCGACAGGTTGCTCGGGTGGCGGGTGCTTGTGAAAGACATTTTTGCTAAGCCCTCGATTGGTTCCCACTGACTTGGCTCCTAATAGGTGGCAGGGCCGGCAGGTAGCTCGAGTGGTGACACCCTCGATTAGATCCCGCTGACAAGGCTCTCACTAGCTAGCAAGGCCAGTAGGTTGCTAGGGTGGTAGGTTGCTGTGAAAGAAAGAAAGTTTGGCTAATCCCTTTACTGGATCCTGTTTACCAGGCTCTCTTTAGCTGGCAGGTCCAGCACGTCGCTCGAGTGGCTGTATCCTCGATTAGATCCCGCTGACTAGACTATTACTAGCTAGCAGAGTCGACAAGTTGCTTGGGTAGTGGGTGGTTGGGAAATAATGAAATTTTGGCTAAGACATCAATTGGATCCTGCTGAACAGGCTCTCACTAGCTGGTAGGGCCGGCAGGTCGCTCATATGGTGGGTGGTTGTGAAAGAAAGAAAGATTAGCTAAGCCCTTGATTGGACCCTACTAACCAGGATTCCACTAGCTGGCAGGGCCGGCAGATTGCTCGAATATCTACACCCCCAATTAGATCCTTATGACAAGGATATCACTAGATTGTAGGGCTGGTTGGTCACTCGGGTGGTTGGTGGTTGGGAAAGAAAGAAAGTTTGGCTATGTCCTTGATTGTATCCCGCTCACCATTCTACTACTAACTGAAAGGGCTAGCAAGTTGCTCGAGTTTCTACACTACCATTTGGATCCCGCTGAATAAGCTCCAACTAGATGTTAGGGATGGCAGGTTGCTCGAGTGGCTACACCTCTGATTAGATCCCGTTGACCAAACTCTCACTAGCTGACAGGGGCAGCAGGTCGCTCGGGTGGTGGGTGGTTGTGAAAGAAAGTTTGTCTACACCATCGATTGGATCCAGCTAACTAGGCTCTCGCTAGGTGGCAGGGCCGACAAGTCCCTCGGGTGGTAGGAGTTTGGAGGAAGAGGATTTTGAGACACATGGATGAATGTTACAAAACATCACTCGCCCCAAACCAATGATGAGGGGTGGGAGAGTACCTATTTAGCTAAGCACTCGCAAGTCGATGAGGGAAGCAAGATGAAACGCAGTACGGAGAATAAAATAGGCTAGAACTCGAGGCCCAGCGGGCGCGAGTGCGCGCATGCTTGAGCCAATAAAAAATTTATCAAACTCTGAGTGGGTGCTTGAAGCGTGGAATTTGCAGTTCGTCACTCGCAAGATGTCCTATGAAAGGGCCACATTATTATGTCTAGCTGTTATGAGACGGGCGAGTACGAATAAACAATGCGAGCATAAAAACATTTCGACAATTCAAATCAAGTTAAAGAGCGAACACAAGAACAAAATAGTTTATGAAAGCGAGAGAGTACACAATTGATGGAGGGCAAGTACAAAATTGGATAGAATTATATATAAAAGGGGGGGGGCTAACCCATTACAGTACATGATGACAAAAACACAGTAAAGATCTCGCCTCGAACATACACGGACGATAACAAAATGAAGTTAAAATGAAAAAATTTATACAACAATTCACTCCGAGTATCTGAACTTCTCGCTCTCTCGAAGGGGCGGGTCAACGTCGTCCTCAGACTCTAGAAGTAGGAGGAATAGCTCCGGGACTACATCCTTCGCGCTGACTCTCGTGCCCTCGCTCGTCACCTTAAGTGCGTGCTCTGCCGCCTTGGTCACGTTCAGCTGCATCATCCTCTCGATAACGAGAGTGGAATACTGCTTGAACTTGCTTCCACCAGGAGCCGACGGGAGGACATCCTCGATCAGTTGGCAGTTCTGGGCCTGCAAATCCTTGTTCTCCTTCTATAGTGTGGCGATCCGAGCATGGAGCTACTCAGCGGTCACAGCGTCCTGTGAGAAAATAAAAATTGAGAACCCATGCAAAATGAAGGTTAGGGGGAGGAGAATGAGTGAACACTTACAACCCCACACAAGTGGCTGGAGAGGAGCCCTTCCAAGGTCTCTAACCTCTTCTTGTGGCACGCAACCTCTTTAAGCGCGAGGCTATGTGCTCGCTAGCTATCCACGATGTTTCGCTCGATTTTCATGTTGCGATGCCCCATCATGTGAGCCAATTCCAGGGCACGGTGCTAGGCTCGCGTTCTCTCATGCGCTAGTGTCTAGGTGGAATCTTTATCAAAGGTTGCTGCGTCCTCCCGCCCATAAAGCCCATAGGCGAATGCGTAGGCCTGGCCGTTGGTAGAGTCCTGTTCTAGCCAAGAGGTAAGAAGGGTGGATATGGAAGCCCTGTTGGCCCCCCTAGTCTCATAAGAGGGGGGGTTTCTTAGCCTCATCTCGATGCTTCTCACCAAGACCAAAGTTCCTATGCCCTTCTGAAAGTTCACCTAGTGTCAACTACCTTCACCTATGGGGGGGGGGATAGGTGACTAGCAGCGTATTTGCGGAATTAAAAGTGTACCTGCAGATTCAAAACAAAACACACAGCACAGAAAAGAACACAGGCAATATATAGTGGTTCCCCGATTTGGGTACGTCCACTTTCCCCCTTCGACCTATCTCCCAATCGAGGGACGACTCGGTCACTCCACCAACAGGATTGAAATCCAATCCTTACACTATCGGAAGGAACCCTTCCACACGTAGGAGTTAACACTCCCACAATACGGGTTGCACCCAACCCTACAACTAGGAACCAAATGTTCCTTTACAATGAAAACGAAATCCGAGTGTATAAGAAATACAAACAACTTAAAGATCTAGGTGTCCCTTTTCGTTAGTCTACTTGTTCTTGTAGGCAACGAAAAGTCCACAACCCTAGATCTTTCTTGGAGAGAATCTCCCCGAGACCGATGGCTGCAACGGGCGGCGGCAAGGCTCTCGGTGTTGGCGGCGGCAACTGAAAACAGCAGCGATGCTTTGGAGATTCAATCTTCTTAGCAAAGTCGGCAAGGTCTTCCAACGGTCACACTAGGATCGATCGTCTCGATCGATTCGGACGGGGATGGATTTCCCTATCACAAATCAAGAGACTAAAGATCTCTAGTTAGACGCGTGAGACGTTGTGCAAGACTTGGCTTCTGTCACCGTGGATCTGGAGGAGATCGAGATCGGCTACGGTGACCACTGCACGATCGACGACAGAGACGATCGGCGGAGCTAGGGCTCGACGGCGGCTCTCCTTTTTGAATTCGCGTTTTTCTCTATCTTACTGTTCACCAATACCTGTATATTTATACATTAGGTCATAAAGATGACCGTTGTGGGCCCCACCAAAGCGAAGACCTATGTCTGGTTCAAAATACCGCTGGAAACCTGGACCGGTCCAAGAAATGTCGGAAATTTGCCCAAGTCAAATTCGGCGAGAATCGAATGTGACTCTCGACGAATCGGCGAGAATCACTTACGATTCTCGCCGAATTCTACTTGACGAATTCTGGCATCACAGGTTATACAGGCCGGGGAGAATCGGCGGGAATCTCATTAGATTCTCGCCGACTCGTCTAGAATGCAAAGACATTCTCGACGAATCGGCGAGAATCACTTAGTGATTCTCGACGATTCTGCCTTAGAGAATTTTTTGACTGCGTCGAGACAGCCGGTCCGACCTGGCAAGAATCAACTAGTGATTCTCGACGACTCGTCGAGAATCTCAAGTGATTCTCGACGAATCGGCGAGAATCACTTAGTGATTCTCGACGATTTACACTTAGACGATTCTCGTCTTTCAACCCGTGAGCTGGTCTTTGGCCCATCCTTGCTCCTTGTCTGTTCTTGCTTTATCATAGCCCTGTACTTGAAATTAAGTACACCCCAATAGAGAGAGTACACGTAGGCCAACACACTGATCTGCTCAACGAGGGATTACGTCGCGCAGACCCGTGTATATTGACCCACTGCACCCTGACATTGGTGTGTACTTAGCGTGGAATAACTGCAAGCACAACTTGAAGGAATTCATCAAATACATAGTGAATTCATCTTAGCTTGATAGGAGGCTTCCTCAAATCCAGGTGATTGTGGATACAATACCCAACAATCTCCCCCTATTTGACGAAGCCAAAATCCTACTAAGCTAAGATGAATTTCAACACTTAAGACAAAATATGCATTAACCAACAGAGTGAACAATAAACGTAATTAGATCAATGTGAGAGTCAAATAATAAACCACACACATGTATATATAAATATGAATATCCACACAGAAATGTTCACATGATCACATGATAAGGAAAGTTTAAATGTGATAATTTCAAAAGCTAACATCCTAAAGATCTTTGTCCTTAGCTATGTCTTATTTAAGTTGCTTAGCTAATAACTTTCTGCTTTGTCGCTCAAGATACTCCTTGGACTTTGGATAGTATCTCGGAGGAGGGGCTTTATCTGCCGCGGTGTTGTTCCTGAAAAATATGCTATGTTTACCTTCAAATTCTTTATGCCGCTCCCATTCGTACTGACTATATACATCATTTCGATTTATTTGCCCCCTCTGCAGTAATAAAAAAGTGTCCAGGATAATACTCTTTGATACAGGACTCCATTTTTCATTCCTCACATCATCCTCCTTCAATCTGATCTTCTTTCCAGCTTGCGTTTCCCTAGAAGTCCCTTCTTGAATTTTCTCTTGTCCCTGGCTCTTGCTATGGCTTCTTGATCAAACCAGCTTCTTCATTCAGCCCTTTCAGCAGCTTTCTTTGCCTCGGCTTCGCTCATTGGTACTTCTTCAGTCCTTATTTCACCCGCAGTAGTACCAGCAGGACCCACATCCTCAAGCGGAGCGACAGGAACATGTATTCCCGATGCCTCTGTTACCAGCCAGTGGGCCGTTTCAAACATGTACCTATTCGAATTATCGAATTTGTATTTGTCAATTATTATTTATTAAGTTGAATAAAGGTGCAGTTATGATTTGGTAGTTTTGAAAGGCATACCTATTGGTCTGATCGAAGTTTAGAAGTACTAACTCTTGAAGCCCTGCCATCTTAGCGTTATACGCTTCCTCCCCCTTTTTGGCTTCGGCGGATATAGAGTTTGTATAGGAATGCAGAGATGCATCAATGTGCTTCACAGTTTTACTGAATTCGTCCAGCATAGATTTCTGATTTGCGTTCAGCGTTACCATGTTGGCATCAAATTTTTGTATGGTCTGTGCCACAACATGTGCATTTTTATTAACTACAGCCAGGTCGTCAGTATTCTTCTTCAGTCCTTTCATGAGAAGAGATACGGTTGTACCTGCCTTTGTATATTTTTCATCAAATTTCTTCTCCATCACATCTAGTTTATGGTTGATCTGAACCACATTCTTGAGCATGAGATCCTCAGAGTCCTTCAGTCTCGTTAGCACTTTATTGAGGGATTTCTCAAACGTATCCTGGAGCTCATCCAGCATCCCTTGGACAAAATTAACAGTGTGATTTGTTAGGTTTGCTTGAAGTGGAGGAGCAGCAGGCAGACCCTGGTCAGGCTCCCCAGCAGAAGTACTGGGAGAGCTAGACACTATAATAGAGTCCACAGGGGGGACAAAGGGTTGCTGAGAGGGCTCCCCCTGCATTCCTGCATCCGACCTCTCAGGAGCTTGTTCCTTAGATGAACCAGCAGCATCCTCCCGAGGATCCATCACTTTCTCCCTCTCAATTACTTCTTCCTCCATCTCAGTCTCCAAGTGCTCAGGCTTATCTGCAGAGTTGTGCATGTCTTCCTCTACTTCTTCTTCCTCCTCCACATCAGCCACCTCATCTCCCAGGTCATTCATATCTTCCTCACCTTCCTCTTCCTCTTCCACATCTGCCACTTCCTCCTCACCGTCTTATTGCACAGTCTCCACAGCATCTTTAGCTATCTGAGAAATATCAGATATGATGTTTGCAGAAGAGTGTACAGGCTCCCCCTCAGTTCTTGCAATCAATGTGTTAGGAACTTCTCTGGGTGCTGCCATAGAGTGTGCTGGAGTACTGGTGTCCTCGACCGGAGATGCTTCCGCTTGGTCTATTTCCCTGGCAACCTTCCCTATTCGCCGCTCCCATCGGTCGAATATGCTTACGTCCATCTTTTTCAGATAGTGCAACGACACTCCTTTGCTCATGTCGAATGTATCTCCGTCCAGCTGATTCAGATAGAGGCTGATGATTCTGCCAAAGCTGGGGTTACGGAGTGTGTCTTTAATTCTTTCAAAGAGCATGGCACCCCAATTGAATCGCTTTCGGCAGACGATTGCCACCAGAGTCTTGAACATTTCTCCTGAGATGTGGTCGTGGGATCCAGGTTTGCAGATTAGAGCCTTCCCAACGATGTCAGACAGCAATTTTCCCTCCTCGTTCATATCTTTCCTTTTGATTGACCTGGTCCCCCTGGCCAGTCCATAGAAGGATAGGGTTCTTGCTCTATCCTCTTCCTCCAGGTAATCTTCTTCTTCACAACTGGATAGCCGCAGGCATTGGGTGAGTTTCCTGGCGGATAACTTGACCTTCTTCCCATCAACCTTGCTCTTGATGGAAGTGTCTTCGTGACGGAGCTTGGCAGTTGCAAAGAACTCCATGACTTCCTTATCCAAAATCTTGCATGGGTGCTCCAGCACGAACGTCAGTCCTGCTTCCTCGAGCATAATGATTATGTTCTGGAACTCGTCCGAGGCCTGGGAGAATCCGGTTCTCACGAGCTCGCATCCATTGGTCAGCCCAGCAGAAGTCCGTGGGGCCATAGCAAACTAGAAAGAAAAGGAACACCAATTTCCAAGTCTAAGGATCTCCGAAACCAAGAGAGTGAGAACAAAATCTACACTAAGCTCAACACACGGTAGGGGACAAGTAGGAGATTACCTAGTGCGGAGAGGCAGTAAAGGTTCCGGAGAGACGGCGAGCCTGGTTGCGAGAGAGACGCTGATCCAAGGCGGGGCTTGGACGAAACCCTGGTTGCGAGAGGAAGACTCCAGAAGTGTCGTTATATCACCACGCAGCGCCGAAGGAGGAACCCGCTGGGAGGACAAGTCGAAGGGATTCCCGCTGGGAGGTGTCGTTGGACGAGAGCTTGGAAGAGTCTCGGCGAATAGCTTGAAGTTGAAGAGTCGGCGGGATTTAGGTTAGATCGGCGAGATTTAAGATGATTCGGCGGAATTTGAAGAGTCGGCCTGAGGAGTCGGCGGGATTTAAATTGAGTTAGCCTGATACCACTTGAAGGTTCCATTGTATAACCGGGTTTATGCATCTATTAATGTCTGAAGCCTTCGTTCGACGATACTATGGTGGAATTTAGTATGAGGGAAGTCGCTGAGATTCCAAATTTATGTCATTGTCAAGGGTAAGAAAGTCTTAATAGGCATAATGGTTTCTTAATCCAACCAAGGGGTTCAAAATTTTCAAGGGCGGACTTATGGCTGACAATGTCAAACTAATCACAACTAATTAACTGAAGGTTATCTTACGCTTATACTCCTCCCCTAAGTGACTGAGCATACGTGAATAATTTTTCTATATGACCATCCAATATCAAAAGAAGTGAACTCATTATAAAGTGTGGATATGTCAACATACATAAATACATATATGGAATTGTTTATGCTTTATGGCTCAAACATTTACGGCTAATTGCAGTTACCTGTGATAACAAGATGTAACATTCACATTACCAGCACAGAGTATATCAGGAGGTCAGTATGCATGTGCCTGTAATGAAGGCACTGCTCCCATTCTCGACACTTTTTCCACGTCATTCTTGGAGCATCTCCTGTCCGGTTCCCATCAGGATTGCGGGAGCCCAGACCACCCTGCAGGAAAGAGTTATCTTGCCTTAGGAACCCAATAAGTATTGGGTCCTAGGTTCCTGTCAGCAAAATAGTTGGAATGCCTCCCCTCAGGAATCCTGGTGGGACAACTAACATTTCCTTGAGGATGTGGAATCCCCTTGCCTTTGACACAGAAGAGTTGTGCAAACAATCTATGGCAAAATGACCCACTTTGCCACAACACCAACATTCATGAATGTTGTATCGCCGTTTGTGACCTGAACGGGTGACTGAGGTAGTCATAGTTATAGGTCTAAATGGGATAGAGCCTGACATGCTAGCAGAATTGTCTCTTCCACCGTGACTATCGGAAGGGTGGAAAGAATGCATATGGCAGGCGTCATGAGGCCTGGGAGGTGGTGCCTTCCTTTCAGTCAACCCCCTTCCAAGGACCCCATGAATCCCAACAACATGATTTCTAACCCCCCTTTTCTGAGTCCTAAGGAGGTGAGAGGCGCATTGTGAGCTGATGCTGGCAGATTCATGACGAGTTGGGGCTGTGGCCGAGAATACAAAGGGCTTGGTGGAAGCCTGAGGTATTTTCCTCTGGGTGGCCATGTCAGCTGTGGCACTGTGGGTATTTCCACATGAGGGCTGATCATTCTTGCAGTGACCAAGGTTGTTCCTATGGTCATACCTGAATACATGATGTGTGCCCTTCCTGCTCGGGGTGGGGGGTATGAACACAGTTTCCCCATTTCTCCATGAATTGACAATTTGGGAGATCCACCCATTCTCTGCTTTTCTTTTGATAGCATCTATATTGGAAAAGTTAGAAACAATCCTCTTCTCGGTCTCTAGATGACTCTCTAGATCCGAGATCTTTGAGTCCTTTACCTTGATGGATTCCAATTGGAGATTCATTAAGGTCCTCAGCTGAGCAATCTCTGTAGCTTGCTCCTCCACAAGTAAGTTGCTCTTCTGAAGGGCACTCTCAAGAGAATCCGGATTTTCAATCCTTTGATTGAAGCTATCCATATCCCTTGCATCTCTGGAGGGACTACCCTCTGAATTGTTCATGTCTTCAGGAACTTTAAGAGGAGAGGGGCATGAGGAAGAAGTTACCTGCTTCTGGCTTTGCTGTTCAGGGTTACCATAAATGTCGGCAGATACTGTTGAGTCAGCTTCATCAGAACTGCTTTCCTCAACTTCTTCTTCAGTCTCTGACAAGGACACAGGAGCCCTGATACTGACAGATTGATCATGCCCTTCATCTTCAGAAATGAGGACCCCTACATAGGCTTCATCCTCTTGTTGACGACAGGTCCCTGTTTTCTCTGATCCCTCCATGAGGTCTGAGATGGTTTGCCACATGGACTTGGCTGTCCTACACTTATCCACTCTAGAGCAAGAAGGTCCAGACCAGACATCAGTGATGATCTGATGAATCACCTGGTCTAGGTTGAACAGTGAGAGCTCTGTCTCCGACATCTCTTTGGGACACTTGGATTTTTGGAGATCTTTCCCCGAGCTGGAAGCCTTCATGGGAATGAAGGGACCCTCTTCCAGAATGAGTGATGCTCGAGGGTCGATGGCTTCCAGATGAAATAGTACTCTCATCTTCCTTATAGGATAATACTCCTTTGTACATGAGGGGAGTCTTAGAGGAGGGACATCACAATCCAACTCCATGCTTGAATTTGATCTTCTTGTTGACACTGGTGGCAGGATTCTACTCAAGGTGTTAACCTTTTTGATGAAGAACCTCCCTCTGATACCACTTGAAAGTTCACCTAGTGTCAAATACCTTCACCTATGGGGGGGATAGGTGATTAGTAGCGTATTTGCGGAATTAAAAGTGTACCTGCAGATTCAAAACAAAACACAAAACACAGAAAAGAACACAGGCAATATATAGTGGTTCCCCGATTTGGGTACGTCCACTTTCCCCCTTCGACCTATCTCCCAATCCAGGGATGACTCGGTCACTCCACCAACAGGATTGAAATCCAATCCTTGCACTATCGGAAGGAACCCTTCCACACGTAGGAGTTAACACTCCCACAATACGGGTTGCACCCAACCCTACAACTAGGAACCAAATGTTCCTTTACAATGAAAACGAAATCAGAGTGTATAAGAAATACAAACAACTTGAAGATCTAGGTGTCCCTTTTTGTTAGTCTACTTGTTCTTGTAGGCAACGAAAAGTCCACAACCCTAGATCTTTCTTGGAGAGAATCTCCCCGAGACCGGCGGCGGCAACGGGCGACGGCAAGGCTCTCGGTGTTGGCGGTGGCAACTGAAAACAGCAGCGATGCTTTGGAGATTCAATCTTCTTAGCAAAGTCGGCAAGGTCTTCCAACGGTCACACTAGGATCGATCGTCTCGATCGATTCGGACGGGGATGGATTTCCCTATCACAAATCAAGAGACTAAAGATCTCTTGTTAGACGCGTGAGATGCTGTGCAAGCCTTGACTTCTGTCACCGTGGATCTGGAGGAGATCGAGATTGGCTACGGTGACCACTGCACGATCGGCGGCAGAGACGATCGGCGGAGCTAGGGCTCAACGGCGGCTCTCCTTTTTGAATTCGCGTTTTTCTCTATCTTACTGTTCACCAATACCTGTATATTTATACATTAGGTCATAGAGATGACCGTTGTGGGCCTCACCAAAGCGAAGACCTAAGTCCAGTTCGAAATACCGCTGGAAACCTGGACCGGTCCAGGAAATGTCGGAAATTTGCCCAAGTCAAATTCGGCGAGAATCGAATGTGATTCTCGACGAATCGGCGAGAATCACTTACGATTCTCGCCGAATTCTACTTGACGAATTCTGGCATCACAGGTTATACAGGCCGGGGAGAATCGGCGGGAATCTCATTAGATTCTCGCCGACTCGTCGAGAATGCAAAGACATTCTCGACGAATCGGCGAGAATCACTTAGTGATTCTCGACGATTCTGCCTTAGAGAATTTTCTGACTGCGTCGAGACAGCCGGCCTGACCTGGCAAGAATCAACTAGTGATTCTCGACGACTCGTCGAGAATCTCAAGTGATTCTCGACAAATCGCGAGAATCACTTAGTGATTCTCGACGATTTACACTTAGACGATTCTCGTCTTTCAACCCTTGAGCTGGTCTTTGGCCCATCCTTGCTCCTTGTCTGTTCTTGCTTTATCATAGCCCTGTACTTGAAATTAAGTACACCCCAATAGAGAGAGTACACGTAGGCCAACACACTGATCTGCTCAATGAGGGATTACGTCGCGCAGACCCGTGTATATTGACCCACTGCACCCTGACATTGGTGTGTACTTAGCGTGGAATAACTTCAAGCATAACTTGAAGGAATTCATCAAATACATAGTGAATTCATCTTAGCTTGATAGGAGGCTTCCTCAAATCCAGGTGATTGTGGATACAATACCCAACACCTTCGACACTGGCTTCCCTATGACCTCATTTTCAGGTGCACTTGAGGTACCCGCGATCTCATCGGCAGCCACACCAATGACCTCGAAGACATTCTTTCCCACAGGACCTCTCATGGTTGGGGACCTATCCGAAAGAGCTCCCATGACTTGCTTTCCTTTATCAGAACCCTTGGAATTTTGCCTCTTGCACGCCAGTTGGGAGGATGGCGGCTCGCGGGACCGAGTTACTTTTGGCTAGCGGGAGCAGAAGAGGTAACATGAGTTCTCTGCATGCGGTGATAACCACCTTGATGCAAGAGAGATCGGTGGAGACAACCCTAATGCTTGTGTTTGGAGGATGCATAGGAAGATCTCGCTCCCCTATAGTTGCCTCAGAGTCAGTTGAAAATAGCCAGAAAAGGAAGGAAGGTAAAAATAATGATGAGTACGAGAGGGAGTACCTGTTCCGAGGAGGACAGGAGGTTGCTCATTGACTTTCCTCCTCAAGTAGGCAACCACAAAGTTCTTTCTGACGAAGAACTTGAAGAGGTAATCCTTGGTACCTCCAATAGTTGTATGGTGGAAGGTTGCCTAGTCCTGCTAGATGGACGAGTAGGGTATGTTGTCGAAGCCCACCATGACGAATACAAAAATCCCAAGCCAGTGATGGCTCTTGTTGACCGTCTTGCGGACCTTGGCATGCTGGCTGGAGAAGAAGGCGGTCCTATCCTTATTGGCCTGGAAAGAGAAGAGATTGCGAAAGACGACGAGGCTGAAATCAATTTGTTCCTCCTGCAAGAAGCACGCAAATACGATCAATATCACGACCGAGTTAGGGGTCAACTGACCCAGGACTATGCCAAGATACTTAAGCACTTAACGCACCTCCGGTCAAAGCTGCAGTCATTGCCACATTTCGAAGTGTGCGATGGGGATCACGACTTTGTTGGGGTGGAGGTCGATGATTGACTCAAACTCCACCTGGAGTCGGGCGATGAACCCGGGAGAGATGTAGTGGGAGACGACCGGGATGTACTCGATCACAGTAAGATTGTAGTGGAGGAACATGTATTTTAAGATGGCCCTTGCGCTCTTCGATCTACCCTCAACCTCGCCACCATCTCCACCAATCTTTCAAATATTGGCATGAGAGCCAGAAGGCAAGTGCTTGCGAGAACTTCTGAAGGAGTGGACTCGGGGACGAAGATGGAGAGGAGGTATGAGAGTTCAAATGCGGCAGGCGAAGGGGACAAGGATGGGGTCTATTTTTATCAAATGGAATGGGTGGGATGAAATCAAGGTGGGAGGTGTGCGAATTACAAAATGCCATTTTTGCACCTCGATTCCCGAGCCGGCCCCTCTTCCTCATCCTCTCACCCTCATCTCAAGGTTTAGCTCTCACGGTTATTCTGAAATAAAAATGTGAAAGTGAAAGAACGAGGAGCAAAGCGATGCGAGAAATAAATAGAAAAAGTCGTATAACGTGCAAGATCGTAGAGACTCTGTTCATGAGAGCTCGTTGAGTTCATAATCCATCATTACAAAGTATTTGAAATAAAAACAATATGAGAGTCGGAGGACAAATGTGACCCCGGGAAAGAGGAAGGGAGTGTGAGTGCCGATAGGCTCAGTGCTTGAGCAATTTCCACTTACCCCGGCCTCGCACTCACGAGCTCGGCGGAATTCAAGGATAATGATAATCACGGACGAAGAGGAGCTTCTATTGCACCAGGCACAACTGGTCCTCGGACTGCGAGATATGTATCCACAGGGAGGTCGCATCGCTATCAGCTCCTTGCCACATCTAACTAAGAAGCTGTGCATAGTCTCTCTGAAGGGCATGAAGACATGTCTTAGCGGCTTCCCTATCCTCTTGCACCTGGTTTTAAATCTCCCACAGCATAAGACCATGCTTCTGGAATAGCTCAGTCATTCACCTCTTCATCACCACGGGGTCCATCGGGTCTCCCAGGAAATCTACAATTTTTTTTGGGGAGAGAGGAGGTGAGAATTCTTCCTTTTCTAGGTTAAGATCGGTGGATAAGACCTCTCAGTAGTCTATAGGAGAGAGTGTTAGACAAGCGAAAGTCGGGTTACAAGGAATAGAAAGTGCTCAAGATGAAATGGAGAAGATGCAACTCCCTTGCTGGGGCGCTGGCGGAATGGGCTCGGCCGCCCATGGAAGGATTATTGAAGGTGAGCGTCAGGGATTTCCCTGATCTAGGGCAAGCTGGTGCGTTGTCGACGATATATAAGGTTACGGGTGTTGAGTCATTGAGGTCCTTTTGACCCGGAGACCGGAACCCAGGGTGACGACGATGCAGTCGCATGAGCCGGTGACCTCAATAGTGGAATATGCAAGCCAGTAGTCCCGAAAGTGGTGATTGTGAGGAGAAACAACAGATGAAAGCCTAAGAACCCAAGAGCGTCAGGGCGAGAGAAAGGGAGAGAACTAGCTAAACAGTCAGAGGCGGGGGATCATTTGGGATTGAGGCAAGGCTAATCACCATAGCAGAAGTGCTGGCCATCACTTGGGCGAGTGTGGTCGGTCATGCGGAGGGTTCTCACTTGCGGTTTCCTTCTTGAGGAGCGTTTCTTGGGAGTAATTATAACATCTTCAATCCTTTTTCAACATTTGGGGAAGCAATCGACTCACATACCTATGGGGGCGAGCTCAGTTGTAAACGATATAATCAAAAGGGGGATCCACCCTCCTCCGGGTTACGCTTGACCACCTTGGCTTTCATAGTCTTTAAAGGAGAGCCATGACACCATTTTTATGGTGAGGGAGTGACTAATCTCCCTATCGACATCTAGGCGGGCCTGGACTTCTTCTGAAAGTGGCATTTTGCATCTATAGTAAATTGGCCTGATAGAGGAAAGGGAAAGAGTTAGGAGGCCCCCATGATGAAGTGGGACCAGAGCGGCCCCACTCTGATGGAAGTCACAACCTAGCAGGAGGAGCACGTCCAGCGACACACAGCCGGGCTGCAGCCTAAGGACCCCACCCATGACCGCACCAATTCTCAGCGCGGCGGGATATTGAGGCGAGGTCTCGAACCCAGCCCCCTTAATAAAGAGCTTTCCTAACAGCTCTCATCACCAACTGATCTGCAGCTCAGTTGGTGATGAGAGTTGTTAGGAAAGCTCTTTATCAAGGGGGTTGGGTTTGAGACCTCGCCTCAACATCCCGCCGCGCTGAGAATAGGTTCGGTCATTGGGTGGGTGCTTGGGATGCAGCCCAGCTGTGTGTCGCTGGACGTGCTCCTCTGGCTAGGTTGTGACTGTCGTCAGAGCGGGGCGACTCTGGGCCCACTGCATCACCACTCACCCCCACAATTGGAGGTATTTATAGTGTATGGGAGGGAACCACCAAAAGATTCCGTCCAGGTCAGCAAACACTCTCTAAACACTAGGGTTTACACATTTCTTTCCAATCTTGAGGCAAGCTCGCAATGCGTGGGGATTATGTATAACCGCGAGTTTTTCGAGTGGATGATGTAATGTCCCATTTTGAGCTAGACCCCTCGTGTGTATTGTGGTGTCACTATGGTGACATGAGACGAAAGATAGATGATACCTGGAGTGAAGTCGTCGGGAAGACTTTTAAATTCGTCGAGAGGCCTGGAGAGTATTCATCGAAATGACTCGAGAAATAGTTAAGATAACACGTGAATTTTTTGAGAGGACTCAATGAATTTGTCGAGTGAACTTGAGAAGACTCGACGTATTCATCGAAGCGAAGTCGAGTGAACTTGTGAAATCTGTGAGGATGATTCGTCGAAAGAACTCGTGAAATCATTGAGAAGACAAGTGAATTAGTAGAGTGGACTCGACGAATTCGTCGAGTGAAGTCAAGTGGACTTGTGAAATCTGTTGGGATGATTCGTCAAAATGACTTGTGAAATCGTCAAGAAGACATGTTAATTCGTCGAGTGGACTCGACAAATTCGTCAAGTAAAGACGAGTGGACTTGTGAGATCTGTCGGGATGTTTCTTCGAGTGGACTCATGTACTCATCAAGATGACTCGTGTAATGGAGTTAATGCACTCGACGATTCATCGAGTATATACAACGAATGGACTTAGCGTTTCTGTATGTCCTGTCTGCTTACGGCCTGGCAGAAAATTACAGGTTGAACTAGTATTTCTTTTTCAGAGACATTTTTTATGTTATAAAGTACGATCCTATGGGAGAGTGATACATGATAAGGAGTATTTAACCCAAAATCACCAGCCACCTCTTTATAAGGATAACTGAACCCTAAAAGGCTTCTTCGTTGGCTGACTTTTCCTTCTTCCTGAGGAACGACGGACCGAACACCGGAAGAACGAACACCCCATGCCGCCAAGGAGAATGACATGATCCATGGTTGGAAACTAGGTTAGCTTCCTACCCTCTCCCTTGGTGCTAGATCTTTAGATCCAAAGTGTAGGAGAGACATCGAATCAAGAGAGTTTGATTTAGGATTTTAATGGAGATTTCCTAGGAAGGAACCACGCAAAAACTTTTGTTCTAGGGCGTTTGATCACTGCGTGAATATCTTTAATCATCTCCTCTCTTCATTACGAAGATGGTGACTTGATCTCGTGAAGAACCATTGTCTAATGAGCCAGAAAGGGAAGAGAGATGTTGGTTGTGCTTTGTACGATGGCTGAAGGAAGGAGATGAATCGATGATGTCTGTCTATCTTTACGATGCATGCAAAAGTGTTGTACAAAAATCTGTTTTCTGTGCATAGCAGACTTCAAGGCCATTTTCAGGTATGATCCATTCTGATTCTGGTCTTCAGCATAGCATTAAAGTTGTGGCCCTCGGAAAGGCCATTCAAACGGATGGTTACACGTTTTCGGGTGAGTTGTGTAGCTTCGTGAATGTTCATCCGAAATTGCTGCGCTGTAATAATTAATGTGCAGGTTGAGTTATGTCTAAGTGTACATAGCCAAGCTGAAACCTGATTTCAGATGTGATGGATTTGGATTTTTACCACAGGCTCAACACAGAAGTTGTAGCCCTTAAAAATACCTTTCCAATTTGGGGTTGCTCGTAATTTTTGGTGGACTGTATCTTTCTGAATGCTAGTTTTTGTAGTCTATGGCGTGTAGTATGATATATTAATATTTGAAGATTTCCTCATTCTATAAATTGTTTACTCGGGAGATCGGATGATAAATAGTTGATGATAATGTGATCACCCCTTGCATGATTAATGAGTTTTGGAAAGAGTATTTGTTGCGAGTACTTGGAGGTTTGTGATACGAAGTTCAGTGGAGAGGATTGAAATGATATAATGTATATGCACATGATAAATTCTAGAAAAGGGTTTGGATGATGTATGCACCCATGGCCATATGATGAGTTGAACCTTGATGTATAGTATTTAAGGGATGACTGGTGTAGTCTTCTACTTAGAGTTATGTTAACTCCCTATGGGTAGCAGTGAAGGACTTGTGTAGTAATTAAGGTCAATTATCACCTATGTTAAATATGGGCTCTTGCGTGCTTTGGAGCACAATGTTGATTATGATATGAAGGGACTCAGTTGGATCCCTTGAATGCATTATGACATGGTAATGTGAATTGCATGGGTTGGGTGCGTGTTGACCTATGGTATTTGATCCTGCGTTGAGGATTTGGTGGCAGGTCTATGGGCTCGCCAGTCATTACACCGATGGGAGCTAGCAAATAGACCTCGGGTGGTTAGGCTCGGTCCTTTGGTGCTCAGACCCAAAGTATCCTTCCGTGCTAGTGTGTGGTTGGGCTTGGTTCTTCGGTGATATGCTCCAGAAGACTCCTTCCATACCAGTTATAGGCCAGTTGGGCTTGGCTCTTGGTGCACATCTACCCGAGAAACCTTCTGAGTCGTAGTACGCAGGGACTCCGCTTTTGTGTTCTTAGCATTGAGATGTATGGATGCCTAGGCCTGGTAGTTTGAATGCCCTCCTAGTAGTAGAGACGCCCTCTCTATTGTCACTATTCGGCCATAAGGTTGATGCCCGAGGGGTTAGCTACCTGCTCAAAAAGTGGGAACTAAAGGTCTATGCTGACATAACAAGGGTGTGTGTGTGTGTGCATGGGCCAGTCATCATATTGCATTCATTTCATATCATTGCATTGCACCACATATGATCCTCATCATATAAATTTGTATGGGCACTTTTATATGATGAGTTACTTTTTATGTACCTGATCCTTAACTTATAAATTTCTATGGGTATTTTTATAAGTTAAGTTATATTCTATAATTATGATAATATGCTGATAGTATAGATTACTTCTTTACATGTTGATGGTTACTATTGATAATATAGCAACAAAAATGCATGAAAAGCTACTGAAGCTAAACTAAGTTAATCAACCTAATTCAAATTTGAAGGTGTTGAACTTGGCTTCATCTAGTGGCTTGGTGAAAATATCAGCCACTTTCTTATCTATAGAGACAAACTCAAGATTGATGTCCTCACATTCCACAGGCTCTCTAATTAAATGGTACCTAATCTCTATGTGCTTAGTACTGCTATGAAAAAAAGGATTCCTAGCAATAGATATTGCACTGGTTGAATCACAAAACATTTGAGTTCTACTTAGCTTGAGATTGTAATCCTAGAGCTGATGCTGGATCCATAGTAGCTGAGCAAAACAACTTCCATCTGAGATGTACTCTGATTCAGCTTTTGAGATAGCAAAACTTGTTTGCTTCTTGGTACTCCAAGAGACCAATCTTCCTCCTAAAAACTGACAGGTGCTAGAGGTTCTTTTCTTGTCTTCTCTTCAACCTACAAAGTCTGCATTTGAATAACCAGTTAGTTCAAAGTCATTATTCCTAGGATACCACAGAACAAGATCAGGTGTGCCCTTGAGATATCAAAAAATTATTTTAGCTGCAGAATAATGAGATTCCTTAGGGCTTGCCTGATATCTAGCACAAACACATGTAGCAAACATAAAGTCTATCCTACTAGCAGTAAGGTAGAGGAGGGAGTCGATTATGCATCTATACAAGGTTTCATCAACAGGTTTCCCAGTTTCATACTTGTCTTTTGGCACACTTGACCCCATAGGAGTTTTCAATATGGAGGCACTCTCCATTCTATTTTTTTTAATCAACTCTTTGGTTAACTTAGACTAAGAGATGGATAGTCCATCCTCTGATTGTCTAACATGGAGGCCCAAGAAATACTTGAGTTCACCCATACTGCTCATCTCAAACTGCCCTTGCATATGTTTGGCAAACTTTTTTGTAGAGGCCATCATCATTAGACCTAAATATTATGTCATCTACATAGATTTGGACTAGAATGATCTTACTCTTTAATTCCCTTAAGAATAATGTCTTGTTTATCTTAAGGGATTCATACCATGCCCTAGGAGCTTGCTTTAACCCATATAAAGCTTTTCTAAGCTTAAAAAAACAATTAAGAAAGTTAGAATTAACAAAACCCGTGAGTTGCTCAACATAGAACTCTTCTTTTAGGTCACCATTTAGGAAAGCTGACTTCACATCCATTTGGTAGACTTTGAATCCTTTATGTGCAACATATGCAAGGAATAGTCTTATAGCTTCCAATCTAGCTACTGGTGCAAAGGTTTGATCAAAATCAATACCTTCCTCTTGTCTATATTCCTTGACCACCAGTTTAGCTTTATTCTTTATTATAACACCATTTTCATCAAGCTTATTCCCGTAGATCCACTTGGTTCCAATGATGTTATGTCCTTATGGTCTGGGAACTAGCTTCCAGACCTTGCATCTCTTGAACTGGTTAAGTTTTTCTTGCATTTCCACAATCCAAAATGGGTCTATGTTGACATCTTCTAACCTTTTATGTTCAACTTGAGACAGAAAACTGGAGTACATAACAATGTTGAGGCTTTTTCTACTTGTTGTAACCCCTTGGCCAGCATCTCCTATGATTTGATTCCTAGGATGATCCCTCAAATGCCTGACTACAGGAGGCATTCTTACTTCAGCATCATGAACTTCAGTGGCTAGATCCTTCTGGTCTTCAGCCATATCCTTTGTATTTTGTCCTTCGAGAATGTACACACCATCATATTCTTCTAGAGTTGTTATAGAAGTGTCCTTGATGGTTAGTTTATCCCTCTTCAACTCTATTCCTGCAGATCTAGAGGAGCTAGGAAGCTCATTATTAATCATTGATAATTCATCAAAGACTACATTCACAGACTCTTCTACAATTTGATTTTTTAAGTTGTAGACCCTATATGATTTGCTATGATTGTTGTACCCAACAAAAATCTCTTCATAAGATTTGGCAGAAAACTTAGTCAAGTAGGACTTCCCATTATTAAGCACAAAGCACTTGCTACCAAAGATCTTGAGATAGGCTACATTTGTTTTTCTGCCTTTCATAATCTCATAGGGAGTCCTCTTGTGATACTTGTTGATAGAGGCTCTATTTAAGACATGACAAGCAGTGTTTACAGCCTTAGCCTAGAAGTATTTTGGGAGAGAAGTGTCACTAAGTAGTGTCCGGCCAGCCTCGATAAGAGTCCTATTTTTCCTCTCAGCTATCCAATTTTGCTATGGTGTTCTTGGAGAAGAAAACTCCTAACAAATCCCTATTTATTCACAGAACTTTGTCATGCCTTCATACTAAAATTCAGTACCATGGTCACTTCTGATTTTGAACACAGAACTATCTTTTTGATTCTGAACTTGCCTAACAAAGTTCATACAGATGTATAGTGTTTCAGACTGTTTCTTTAGAAAGAAAACCCAAACATATCTGGAATAGTCATCAACTATCACAAGTGTATAGAATTTTCTACCTAGACTATGAACTGAAATAGGACCAAACAAGTCCATATGAAGTAGGTACATACACTTCATTAAATCCTTGGCCCCAATGTTTTTAAAGAATGATTTGGTCTTCTTTCCCTTTTGACAAGCAGAGCAAATGCCCTCCTTTGTGCATTTTAAATTGGGCCCATTTCTGACTAGCCCTTCTCTGAAGAGCTTGCTAATTGACTTGTAGTTCAAGTGAGCAAGCCTCTTGTGCCATTGCATACAGTAAGAGACTTTCTCATTTGATATCAAACATACTGGAGTGTTAAAACTTAAACATAAAAAGTTTAAATAGTAAATATTCCCACTCCTAGTGTCTATCAAAATGACCACTTGGTTACTTGACCTTCTAATTAGACACTCATCCTTGTGGAAGACAATGACATCGCCAAGATCACATAGTTGGCTTAAGCTTATCAGGTTGTGTTGCAACCCTTACACATAATCCACTTTTGTGACTGAGACTATGACATTGGTGATCGTACCATAGCCATTGGTAACTCCTCTTTCTAAACCTCCAAAGATCACCTTAGGTCCATTCTTCACAGGAGTACAGTCCTTTAGATGGCTCCTTGTTCCAGTCATATGCCTGGAATATCCACTGTCCAAGTACCATATTAGTGCATCGGTACTTAGACTATCCCGCAAACACAGTTTAGTTTACCTTAGTAACCAAAAAGGGATTGGGTCCTTGGTTTTTGTTAACTTAAAACTGAACATGTCTACATGCAGCACTCCTGACAAGAAGACTTACTCTTGCCCTTGGTACACTAGGGTTGTGCCAATAATCTATAGCAAAGTGTCCCACTTTACCACAACACCAACATTCAAGGATGTTGTACCTCCTTTTCTGAATAGCCTTTATGGAGTAAACAACTATCTATTCGAAAGGAAGAGTAGGAGCATTTTTCTTGTTTCTTCCAATAAGAATCTGACAGAAAGTGAGTCTGCCACTAGATATACTTAGCTTACTCTGAGTTCCTCCAACAACAGTCTTCTTTGCATTGTACAAGTTGTTGATGACATCAAAGATGGCCAAGTCAGGCTTACTGACTGACTTACCATTATTCTAAGCTATTACTGGAAGAGCCTGAGAATAGGCCACTACCATATCCTTGAGTGTGGGGGCTGGGGCACTAAACACAAATGGTCCATGATGGGACATATGGATTTACTCATGGGGATCCTTAAAGGCACTCAAGCCCCTTCCCTTCCTTCCACTATAGCTGTGAGCATTTTTGTTCACACTACTGGATCTTCCATTCAACCAATGACGATATATACTCTCTTGTTCATACATGTTGGATGGCAACAGAACTTTCTCAAAAGAAATATCATGCTGAATTGGAGCCTTGCCCTTACTCCTATTCCTTCTTCTAGTATTCCTCTGAATGTGCCTCAACCCCTTCTTATTAGTTTTTGAGCTAAAGGTATCAATGAGTAGCAATATTAATTTGGGTTCAAAGTATTGAGCCACTAGCATCCTCTCTTTAAGGAACTTCTCTTCAAGATCCATAATGATCTTGTTCTTCTGGTTATGGTCCCAATCTGGATGATTGAGATAGTCTTAAGTTGGCTGACTTCCCTCCTCATTTATTTAAGCAATGGTGTTGATTCAGACTGCAGGGAAGCAACTAGCTGTAGGGAGACAATCTTCTCAGCTTGTTTCTTGACTAGCCTCTTGCTCCTTTTCAGAGCATCCAGAATAACACATACTTGTCAATCAATTGATTGACTTCGTCTTCAGAATCTGATTCATCATCCCCACTAGAGGAAGTGGATGAATCAGATTCTGAGCAGGACTCATAGATATATGAAGAGCTTAGGATAGAATTTACCTCATCAAGAACATAAATGTCCTGATTATCTTCTGATATTGCCATGAGGCAGAATTCCTCATCCTCATCATAGTCACTATCAACTGAGGACAGTGGGGCCCTAATTCATATCCTTGCAGCTAGATAGTCCTCATACTTTTCAGCAGTAGCAGTAAATAGCAATATATAGGAATTATCTTCTTCTTCAGAGTCAGAAGATGTTGAGTCAGTTTGGCTCTAGCTCTTCTCATTCTTGGCAATAAAGGTCTTTTACTTCTTTCCCTTATAGTGGTGATGCTTCTTCTCACCTATCTCTTTTCTTTTGATTGGGCAATTAGCAATCACATGCCCAAGCTTGCTACAACAATAACAAATAATTTTAGAAGAATTATGTTTGCTAGGTTTAGAATCATACCTATCTCCTTTGGAGAACTTCTTCCCGAATTTGTTGTGATCCTTCTTGTAATGTAAGGAGGAGGAAGGATTGTTCTTCCACTGCCTCCTCTTCATCATCTTCTGGAATTGCCTTGAGAAGAAAGCAAACTCTCAATCTGACATATTACTATCAGATGAGCTGGACATAGAGCTTTATGAATCAGTTGGCCTCCTTGGAGGTGAGGCAATCCTCTCCTTGCTCTTCTTAGAGCTCTCAGCCTTGAATGCCACTATCCTCTCCTTGGAAAGGGAGCTAATTGTTGTCTCCTCCTCCTTCCTGGCAGATAGCTACATCTCATAAGAAAGCATCTTTCCAAACCAAGTGTGAGGAGGACTTTCAGCAAGCTTGACCACTTCTCTAATAACACAAATCTTTGTGTCCCAATCTCTGGTTAGAGATCATAGGAACTTATCATTCAGCTAATAATTGTTAAACACCCTCCCATAGGTCCTCATCTCATTGACCACTCTGAAAAACTTTTCATCGCAATCGATTATACTTTCCTTGCTGCTTTGCCTGAAGGACTTATATTCCTGATTAAGTAAGGATTTCCTGTCATCCCCGACTTCTTCAGTGCCCTCCATGTATACAATCAGGGTGTACAACATTTCCTTGGCTGTCTTGTAGTGGATAAGATTCTGGAATGTGGAGTCATCTATGGCACTAACAATTATGTTTTTTGCCACCTTATCCATGGTTGCCAGGATGACCCCATCCTTGGTCATCTCAGTGTACTTCTTTGGGGTTTGGACACTGGCATCCAGGACATAAATTTTCATGGGGATGAAGGGTTCTTCCTAAACTATGATGAAGATCCTAGGGTCTGAGGACTTCATGAACAACCTGACCCTCTCTTTCCAAATACAAAAATTCTCCTTTCTACAGATTGGAAGCTTCATGGAGCTCAACTCCTTATGGTTCTCTTCTGAACTAATAAGGATAAACCTTAGCTACACTTAGAGATCTCTTCAGACTGTTAAGTCCTTTTTGAACAACATCCCTCTGATACCACTTGAAAGTGTTTGTTTCAAGAGTAGCTAAACACCTAGAGGGGGGGGGGTGAATAGGTTTTTGTTTCTTAATGACTATCTTTCTTGCTTTAGTGTGTTGTGAATTAGTTATTTGTCATCTTTCAAGAACACATAACAACACAAAAGTATTTATAGTGGTTCTCCAAGGTATGAGTACATCCACTGTCCCTCCCACCTTTCTAACAGTGTGTTAGACAAGGCAAACTTCTCCAATCTCAGCTCAATGAGCTTACAACATAGATCCCTCAGGATCTATCAGACTCCTCCAAGTCCAACCTTAGTCCAAAAACCCTACACTCAGAGATATAAACTCCTACAGCTCAGTAATCTGCACCAGATCGCCTGCCTTAGATATTATCCAAAGTCCTACACTCAAGCTAGGAGGATAGCCCTACACTTAGATCCACCACAGGATCATAACACATAGAATAAAGCTCCTATAGCTTAGGTACGTACACAAGCCCTGCCTCATATTCACAGAAGGATACTACAACTCAGCCTTTATATATCAGGCTTACAACTCAGATCTGTTAAGATCATATTGTGTGTGAGTTTGTTGTTGATGACTTGCTCCAAAGGAAGTGTCCTCTGAGCCTTATCTCTGGACTGAGTAAATTCAACCCTACTTCTTCTCAGCACCAAGGAAGTAGTTCTTCAGGATGGTTCTTCTTGTGCTGGGAAGAATCTCAGAAGCTGGAGCTTCTGAACTTGCTGATGAAGACTAAATGATGTTGTTTCTCTTTTCTTCTTCAATCAGCTAACCTTGTCTGGATTTCTAAGACTTACCATTGAACTTGAGTTGTAGAGCTCTTCTTCTTTATTTTCAGGAAGAAGATGAAGCAGAGTAATTTTCTCCAAAAGTTCAACCTGTAAATAATTTTGCGGAACACAGCTTTTTATTTCCCGTAAATCCAATGGCTCTTTGCGCAGTAGGACTGGCCGAAAATAGCAACTGCTCCATCACTTTGCATTTACAACTATACTAAAGGCAAGCGATGCCATTTTTCTTATATCAAGAAAATCTCGTGATATTTGAATTTCCGCTGACGTTATCATGACTTAGCGATTCTGGAGTTTATAAAATCCAGATAGACTTCTCAGGCATTGATTGAAGCCTTGTCACTCAACGCAAAATTACTTAACAAAATTCTGCATCTCCAGGCGTTGAGTGTGTAGACTGTGCCTTCATCACTCAACACATTCTGTCTTTTATAGTCTTAACTGACTAGGCATCGAGTGAGCCTTCATCACTCGATGCTTTTGGGCTTAGTTGAATTATCTGTTGAGTAGGCGTTGAGTGAACTGCCTTCACTCAATGCTTCCGAACTTAGACAAATTTTCTGTCTGCTACTTCTGATACTTTGACTGCTTGAGCTTTTGTCAATGCTTCTGCTCTTCTGGCATTGAGTAAGGTTAGTTCACTCAACGCTTCTAGACTTGGTGGATTTTCTGCCTGTCTAGTAACTGGTCTTCTTTATTGAGGTGTTGAGTGAACTTCCTTCACTCAATGCTTTTATCCTTAGCCAGATATCTTGTTGAGTTGGCGTTGAGTGAACTTCCTTCACTCAACGCTTCTAAACTTAGCCAGATATCTTATTGAGTTTGCATTGAGTGAACTGCCTTCACTCAACTCTTCTGGACTAGATATCTTGTTGAGTTTGCGATGAGTGAACTGTCTTCACTCAATGCTTCTGGACTTAGCCAGATTTCTAGTCTGAAATATTGTGGCTTTGACTGTATGTAGTTCTCTCAACGCTTCTGCTCTTCTGGCATCGAGTGAACTTCCTTCACTCGACACTTCTGGACTTAGCCAGATTTCTGCTTTGCCAGCATCTTGTCATGAGTCCATCTATCATTGTGACTCAGACATCCTGTCTAATCATGGTATAGTAGACAACCTGCATCACTGAACTTGGACATACATTAAATACAATTATGCACTTAGCATTGATGGTGATGCCTCTTTAAATTCAGGGAACATTGAAGGGCAATATTCCCGACACCGACATTATTGCCCATAGCTAGGCGTGACTGTTCCCCCTATTTTTTCTTCGACAGCTCAGTGAGGACGAGGACAAGTACATGTTCGAGGATAAGAAACACAAGGTAGGAACCCAGAACCTGCTTTAGAACAGGTGTTTGCCTTGGATATGACTCGAAAAAGGAACCCGCAGGACACCGCGCGGTGGTAGCGGGATACCATGTGGCGGTAGTCGAGTTGGGCATAGGCAAATCCCTCTTTGAGCAACCGCTCGGTGATAGAAGTATTGTTTGTGGTAGCATTTTGACATATCTTCCGTGCGACGGTAGAAAGAGTACTGTGGCGTTTGAGTGGTGGATCTAGAGGTACCGCGCGACAGTATCAATACCGCACGGTTGTAGCAATACCACACGTCGGTAGCTCTTGGATTGTTTAACCATAGATCTAACTGGCCTCTCCTTTATAAACGATGTCTAAGACTTATCGCAATTCTTCTTCATCACGAACCGCGCTCTTCGTTGAGAAGAACAGGAGCCCAAGGTCGACGCCGTCATGCCGCGAAGGAGGAGGACACGATCCATGGCCGGAAATCAGGTGAGTTTCCTAACCTCTCTGTCGGTGTAAGATATTGAGATCTATTATAGGAGAGATGTACGCTCAAGAGAGTTTGACTTAGGCGCGTAATGGAGATCTCCTAGGTAGAGACCACGCTAGGACATTTGTTCTAGGGTTTTGTTGTCTTCAACCTTTCCTCTCATCATTATGAGGATTATGGACTTTGTTTCGTGAAGAATGGTGATCTATTGAGGGTGAATAAAGGAGTAGGAAGAGCTGAATGTATCTTTGCATGAATGGCTCGAGGAAGAAGACGAACCAATGCCGTTCGTTCAACTTTATGATGCATGTAGAAATCTAACTTCTGCACGCAACAGGCTTTGTGCTCTATTTAATCCATGATCTGAGCACTTCTAGGTCTTGTGTTGAACACGAAAGTTGTATCCCTCAAAAAGTCCTTTCCAACGGATGCTTGCACATTTTATGGTGAGCACTATGACTCCTGCAAAGTGCGTCGGATTTTACTGCGTTAAACTAACATAAGGCCAAGACAGATTTTTTTATCCAAGTAGTTGATGTGTCAGCCTGGTGTTCGAATCTTCGACTTGGTAGAAGTCGTAGCCTTAGAAGACATCTTGCGTTGGGTGAATCTTGTTTTAGGAAATTTTGATGAGCCAATGCATTATGTATGTGTTTTAATGGACCTTGGATGTACAAATGGTTTATCTATGCAATCCGATGAAAATGCATACAATAATACTATGATGGTTGATATGTATTGTAAGAGTAATTGGTCCGCTTGTATGATATACGCAATCGATAGCAAGTGATGAACTATAAATAATGAAAGAACATGTGGTGTGTAATTGTACACGATTATTAATAATCTAGAAATGTATATTTTATGTTGATCGTTTCCTGAAACAGGATGTGTTGAAAGATAAATGATTTGATGTGCGTGCGCATGCTAAACATAGAAAAGGGGGCTAGATAAATATTATGCCCATGTTCATGCAATGAGCTTATTGATCTTGTGAATTGAAAGTATGATTGGAATAAGTTCACCGCCTAAAGTTTTGTTAACTCCCTACAGGTAGCGGTCAGGGTCGTACAGCAATCGAAGGGATTTGATATCTTAGGTTATGACAGAACCTTGCGTGTTTGGAGCTCGAGCAAATTTTTATGAAGGGACTCAGTATGAAGCCCTTGTGTGCTTTTGAGCACGGGTTTGGTATGATGATAAGGGACTCAGTGTAGAACCCTTGCGTGCTTTTGAGCACGGGTTTGGTATGATGATAAGGGACTCAGTGTGGAGCCCTTGCGTGCTTTTGAGCACGAGATTGTTATGATGAGAGGGGACTTCGTTGGAGCTCTTGGTGGTTTGATGACATGGCTAAGTGTAATTGCATGCAGTGCGTGTTGACACGCGGTGTCATAATCTTGGGTTAAGGATAGCGTGGCGGGTCTACGGGCTCGCCAGTCGTCACACCGACGGGAGTTGACAGATAGACCTCGGGCAGTTGGGCTTGGTCCTCAGTGCTCATTCCCGAGGCTCCTTCCATGCTAATAGATGATTGGGCATGGTCCTTTAGTGATACTCACCCAAAGGCTCATTCATTTCCAGTTATAGGCCAATTGGGCTGTGTTCTTAGTGCACATCTACCCACGACCCCTTCTGAGCCGTAGTATGCAAAGGCTCCGTGGTTGTGTTCTTAGAGTTGAGGCAGACGGAGGACTAGGCCTGGTAGTGTAGATACCCGCCTAGGAGTGGAGATGCACGTTCTACTATCACCGTTTAGCAATGACGGATGATTTCTTAGAGGTTAGTTACCTTCTCGAAAAGTGGGAACTAAACGACTATGTCGACATAGCAAAATAGAGTGCATGATTTACATGGGTGCATCTTAAACCATCATTACATTGCATTGCACCGCATAAGATCCTCATCATATAAATTTGTATGAGTACTTTTATATGATGAGTTACTTTCTATTAAGCTGATCCTTAACTTATAAATATGTATGAGCATTTTTAAAAGTTAAGTTATAGTTTTGTTTGTAGATTAAATATTATAGATGACTACTCTTACTCTTACAGTACTTCTAGTGTAAAATGATGTTGTTATTTGATGTACACTGATACTGTTACTTTATTATAAGTAGAGATATGTCACCTGCTTGTACTTATAGTTTATATACATAAATTTCACCGTTCCTTCTTTCTCCCGCCTGGTGCCTAAGAGCCATCAGGGTAAGAGGATGAGATAGCCACTAAGTATTTATGATTAACGGTTGCCACGACTACCATTTTAGGAGGACACCCAACAGATAGAGCAGTAGCAGTAGCAGGTTATGCATGAGGGCAATTGGGCCAGGGGGATAGGGACTGGTGCGACGATACCCTCGCCACCATCGGTTACTAATGTGAGATTTTGAGAAACTATTTGTTGTAGCCCTTGGGCACTTAACTCCGATGTATTCATGAGCTATATAGCTACCTGTGTATTTTCTTTTGGACTTGTACTAGTATGGATTTTGACTTCTGTATATTCTTTATGTTGGGTT
This sequence comes from Platanthera zijinensis, assembly GCA_039513925.1. Classification (NCBI taxonomy): domain Eukaryota; kingdom Viridiplantae; phylum Streptophyta; class Magnoliopsida; order Asparagales; family Orchidaceae; genus Platanthera; species Platanthera zijinensis. The sequence continues at coordinate 116,264,492 of CM077080.1, read as the reverse complement.
GGCATGGATGATATTTGTGAGAGCCGACAGAATATATGTACTGTAGTACCGGTCAACCCGTGTGTTGACGCTACCGCAAGGCAGCTATTCTGGGCATATGACTCCCTTCAGCCATATGTTTTGTTCTGGGAGGGGGTCTTACAAATGGTATCAGCTTGCAACGATCCTGAACTAAAGAAGTCATTGAACATTGGTGTAACCCCCGCTCGGATAGTCAGTTTGAGGTCAAACTGGTAGAGTAGAAGCAGTGGTGTGCCCATGTGTAATTTACACTAAGTATGTCCAGTTGTTACCCTACAATTAGCCAACCTGACCTTAGGTTTGTACCTTTATACATAGATCTCATAACATACAGAGCCAGTAGTGGGCACTCCCACCCCTTATGTCCATACTGAATTTCAGGAGTCAGAACTGGGACAAACCCTCACGACATTCTTAGACGCATTCAGATCTCAGCAGGTCCCGGTGTAGTAGCAAGCACCGTATTCAAACTAGTTGAGTATCTTCTGAGCCCTCTCCCCACCTGCCTACCATGGGACAGAGTCGGCTGTTCGTATTGAGGAATGGCTAGATGTTGTGCAAGAATTGACGGCTGAAATCAGATGTCAAGCCAGTATGGATGTTACTTTAGTTGTATTCGTCTTGGAATCACACGCAAAATGGTTGTGGAAGTCCCTCATGTGCTACACTTTTCAAGGACACAAATACACTAACATCAGCTGGAAAGAATTTTCTAATGCTTTCTTAGAGCATTTCATTCCTTCCACTGCTCGTGACAAACTTGAAGAAAGATTCCTACAATTGAAACAAGGATCCAAGTCTGTAGCAAGAATATTAGTGGGAGTTTCAGCATATTACAAGGTTTGCAGACTACTATAGTTTGGATGATCGTGGGTACGTAAAATGGTTTTACAAAGGCTTGCAAGATCCATATGGCAAGAACTTTTGTTTATAGAGGACTCGAGCCTGGCGTAGATAATAAGGATCGACTGTGTAACAAATGAGATTACGTTGACGCTTGGGGATTCAAAGATCGTATTCCAAGGTATTAATTCCAAACCACGTATGCTTATATCCTCTATTCATGCCATCAAGGCCTATGCACAGGGAGAACAAGTTTTTGCTATATGCTTTGAGATAAAGAAGGAAGTGGGCAGCATAGCAGATGTGACTGTAATTCGGGACTTTTCGGAGAAGCTGTCAGCATTACCCCCACATAGAGAAGTGGAGTTTCAGATCAAACTAGTACCGGGTGCCAAACCCGTCTCTTAAACCCTATACAGGATAGCCCCAAAGGAGCTAGTAGATTTTCGGGTGCAACATCAGGAGTTGGTAGATTCTGAATTTGTTCGCCCCAGTTCATCGTCATAGGGAGCTCCAGTATTGTTTGTAAAGAAGAAGGATGGGTCTCTTTAGTTGTGTATAGATAACTGGGAGCTTAACCGGTTGACCGTGCGAAACACTTACCCTTTGCCCCGGCTTGACGATCTTTTCAATAAGTTGGTGGGGGCGCACTGGTTTTTCAAGTTGGAATCACGATCAGGGTACTATCAGTTTAGAGTTAAAGAGGAAGATATTCAAAAGATGACCTTTTAGTTCAAGGTACGGCCCGTATAAGTTCACAGTGATGCCGTTTGGACTCACAAAAGCCCCCTCTGCATTCATGAGCTTGATGAATAATGTGTTTGAGCTGTATCTGGACATCTTCGTCATCGTCTTCATCAACGAAGTGTTGGTCTATTCAAAGAAGTAGAAGGATCATGCAGAGCACTAGGTCCTAGCATTGGAGAAGTTAAGAGAGCACTCCTTGATGGCAAAGTTCAGCAAGTGCGAGTTTTGGATCCGAGAAGTTGACTTCTTGGGCCATGTTATTAGTGGTACTAGATTAGCGGTAGACCCGACCAAAGGGCGTGTTGTAAAAGAGTGGTCTCCTTTGAGGTCAGCGGTCGACATGCGAAGTTTTCTTGGACTTGCAGGGTATTATCTCAAGTTTGTGGAGGTATTTTTGAAGATCTCCCTCCCTCTCACTGCCATGACAAAGAGGTGTGCCATATGAGTGGACACCTCAGTGTGAGGATGTGTTTCAAGAGCTGAAGGATTGACTTACCTCTGTACCAATCCTAGCCCTTCCATTTGGGAAGGAAGGATTTCAGGTTTACACTAATGTGTCCTATCAAGGTATGGGAGCAGTGTTAATGCAACATGGAGATGTGATTTCTTACGCTTCAAGACAGCTGAAGAAGCATGAGATTTATTACCCAGTGCATGATTTAGAATTGGGGGCAGTGGTCTTCGCCCTAAAGATTTGGAGGCATTTTCTCTACGGAGTTCATTGCGAGATTTTCTAGGATCATAAGAATTTGAAATATGTTCATACTCAGAAGGAGTTGAATTTGAGGCAACGACGATGGTTGGAGTTCTTGTGTGATTATGAGTTTACGTTGAACTACCGCCCCGGGAAAGCGAACTCCGTAGCAGATGCATTAAGAAAAAAGGTACCAGCAACGAGCCCCAATTCTCATACAATGGTTATTGAAATGGCTCGAGTGCTCGAGGAGATGGAGAATATGTTGACAACGATAAACGGATCCAGGCAGAGCAGCATCACTTCCATGGAATGGAGTGTAGTTCAAATTACATGGGCTCTTGCCTTATCTTTAGTACTGCTTTTGATCTTCAGACGGATGGCCAGTCTCAGAGGACCATCAGAACCATGGAATATTTGTTGAGATTATGCGTGTTGGATAAGGGCGAGCCGTGGGAAAGGATTTTGCCGCTTGTGGAGTTTTCATACAATAACAGTTATCAAGCTAGCATCGGAATGACGCCCTACGAAGCACTTTATTGGAGGAGGTGTAGAACCCCATTATCGTGGGTGCAGGATGAAGACCCAAAGACTTTGGGAGTGGAGTATATTGATGACACTGATGATATGGTTAGATTAATACGAGACCGCATGTTGGAGACTAAGGGTCGGCAAGCAAAGTATTATAATGCAAAGCACCGAGTGGTGGAATTTCATGTGGGTGAAAAGGTGTTCTTGAAGATCAGGCCAATGCATGGAGTGTCATGTATCTACGGTAGAAAGAAGTTTAGCCCGAGATATGTGGGGCCTTATGTTATATTGGAGAGGATTGGCCCTTTGGCCTATCGGCTGGGGCTTCCACCAGAGCTAGAAAATTTGCATGACGTCTTCTATGTGTCGTCACTTCGAAAAGCACAACTACAGCCCGATCAACATGTCACCGCTACAAATGGAACAATGGCAACCGATAGGTCTATTTGACTAGAGCCGGTGCAGATAGTGGATACCGAGACAAGAAGCTTGCGGCGAAAGAGTGTTCCTTTGGTGAAGGTCCAATGGTCAAATCATGGAAAATAGGAGTACATATGGGTGACAATGGATCTTATGCGGCAGCGTTACCCGGAGTTGTTTCCCCAAGGTAAACTTAAATGCATACCTTGTATTCTTCATACTTTATTTTCCCCCACAGTCTTAGCCTAATTTCGGGGATGAAATATTTTATTTTGCTTATAGGATCTGTAACGTCCGAATTCGTGCTAGACCCCTCGCATGTGTTTTTGAGTTAAGAGAGTCAAATCGGGCTCTGGGTGCACTGGTGGGCAGGCTTGCACTTGGGCCTGGGAAGCGCCGACTTGACGTTGGGTGTCAGGTTGCTATCGCGCGGCGGAAGCAGGATACCGCGCAGTAGTAGAAGGTGTTGAGTGTTCCAGATGCCTCTCGACGAGAGTAGAGTGCTACCGCACAACGATAGTTAATTAATACTCGCGGTAGTGTGCGTCGAGTGCATCGACTGGACTCAGGGAGCGTCGAGTGTACTCGACGATCATCAAATTACTACAACGCCGAGGTAGTGGAATACAACACGGCGGTAGTTGAGCTGGGCTTAGGCAAATCCCTCTGTGAGCAAGCGCTTGACCGTAGAAGTATCGCTGGCGGTAGCATTTTGATATACCTACCATGCGGAGGTTTAAAGAGTACCGTGCGACAATAGTGGGCTTGGTGGCGGCATCCGAGTGGTGGATCTAGAGGAACCGCATGGCTATAGCTCTCGGATCGGGAAACCCTAGATCTAATTGGCCGCTCCTTTATAAACGATGTCCAAGACATATTGCTAATATTCTTCCTCACGAACCGCGCCCTTCGCTGAGAAGAATGGGACCCCAGGGTCGACGTCGTCATACCGCCAAGGAGGAGGACATGATCCATGGCTGGAAATAAGGTGAGTTTCCTACCCTCTCCCTTGGTGCTAGATCTTTATATCTATTATAGGAGAGATGTCCGCTCAAGAGAGCTTGACTTTGGTGAGTAATGGAGATCTCCTATGTTGCAGGCTTGCATGTTGACACTGGATATATCTGCGGACGAACACGATTGCCACTCTAATGATCCAGTCCTACACTCGGACAATCGTTCTACGTGGCACCACGTTAATTAATCCTATCAATTATATGCTAGCATATGGGTAGCCAAACAAATTAGGATAGAATAAAGGTGATAGGAAAATTTTCTTTCCGGCTAAAAGGACCTACCCTGTCCGAACGAGCGGTGTTGTACCAAAAGAGATCTACCAAATAAAATACGATTTGGAAAAGGTAGATCTCTCCCAACAAAAGAAAACGAAGGTTCGCAAAACCATTTCGAAATTAAATCAATCAAGAAAAACACAAATCGAGCGAAGAAAAACACGATGAATTAATGCTATCAAAATTCAACGCCAAGGATTTCTACCACAAGAATATCTAGGAAAAAGAAATCACACGAAGGTAGGAATTTTTCGTTACCCAACCGGAATGGATGATTCTGATTATCTTTACGTGGATCACTCTTCAATGTCTCCACCGGAGTCACATCGGAAGGAGAGGAAACTTGTCCGCCTTCGTCGCTTCACGCCGGAGTTGGAATCCACAAGGAAGCAACCTTTATTGCCTTGGCTGAATTATCTTCAATGGAGGGTGGTGCTCGTTTTTTTGGCAAGTGGAGGTGGTGGTGTGGTTGGCGGCTAAGAAGGAGGATGCTAGGGGAGATGGGAAGAAGGCCTTGGCCAAAATTTCAAGAGGGGAGAGGAGGAGGAGGAAACAAATTTTCCAAGAGGGGAAGAGAGGGGAGGAGGTGAAATTCAAATTTTGAATTCTTGGTTTTCAATTTTTCATTCTCTAATTATTCCTTCATAACATGCCTATATATAGCCTACACCACTCAATCTCCCTCCATTCAAAATTCAAAATTCAAAATTCATAATTTAAAATGAAAGTTATGATGGTTATATGCACCCATCATAATACAAGAAATGAAATAATTAAAACAACTTATGATGGTTATAAGCATCCATCATTACATGAATTTTTTAAATGCAATAAAAATAAAATTGCTAAAATAAAATAAAACATGAAAATGACTTAATAATTAATAAATTATTATTAATTATTAATATATTGGTTTGCATTCAGGACGGATATTATGGCGATGCTCCACATGGTCATCCGTAAGCATGTCGTCGCCGTCTTTAAAACGTTGCGGGCCGTCGCCTCCATCAATCCTCCCCTAATCAAAAGTACTCATCACTGATGAGTTGGGTTGAATGCACCTACGCGGGAGAGAAACATCCAAAAGAGCCACCTACGATCTAGTAAGGCAAGATTCATCGGAGGTCAGACGATCACGCCATCGAATCAAGGAGTGGCAAACATCACCACATGAAAATGAGATAACTTCAACCTGGAGTATCCTGTCATGCAAAAAGATGGTCATGGGGAACCTTGGAAAAGCATTAGGCAATAAAGGAAAGCAAATTTTTACATCAACAACCAACATAACTCCATTGAACACCGATGAAGAGAACGATCTAAGAACAAGCTTACTACCCAAACCATAAGAAAACAAAGTGGACCCAAACAGACAGGCAGATAATTCAAGTGATGGAGAAACATATACCGTTAAATTAGAAACATTAAAAATAGAGGTAATACCCCAATCAGGGGAAAGCTTCAAATGATATGTGTATTCTCCGAATTTCATTACTATCCAAAAAAGGTCCAACTCACCAACTCGCCAACTTTCTATAGTGCCCGAAGGCAACCGTTCAGGGACGAGACGCACCAAAACTAAATCGCAAATCATATAGTGAGACGCTCTTCTATGTAAACTAGCATGAAATTGATAAAATATAATTTGTATGGCTAGTGCTTCATTACTGTGCTTATATAATTTTTTAACATGAGAGGCATAAACTAGTGCATGTTGACTTGGTTTATCAGACAGTGGAAACGAAGTTAAGTCAAAAGGCACCTGTGCTTTAAATCCGTGCACGATCTCATTCGGTGAGCAACAAGCATATAAATAATCATAAGACGTAACTATATAGAGTAATTTATTACAAGTGCACGTAAATATCTCGCTACCGTGTGGAGTGAACCCAAGCGCTATGTGACTCAACCCGAAAACTGAGGGTAACGAGGTTAAATCCGGGGGTACCGGAGCCTTAAAAATAAAGATTGAAAGTGAGGGAAGATCTTATATTTTCTTTAGGAAGAGTTAATGCGGAAAATTAAAAATTAAAACAAATAACAGAGCATAGCACAAAGAAAGAAACAGAGCAAGCAAACCAGACGACACAAGGAGCTACAGTGGTTCCCTCTCAATAGGTACGTCCACTCTTCTACCACCCTGGTAGGAATCCACTCAGGTTTTTGATCAGGTGCCCTGCCACCAACAAGATCTGCTGCAGTTAGATCTACAAACCCTTTAGACTTTTGATCAGGTGTCTAAAAACCAACACAGGTTTTTGATCAGGTGCCCTGCCACCAAAGGGATTTACTTTTGAAGGGAGTAATAACCCTGTACACAGTTTTATAAAACTAGAAGTTGATGATGTTCTTTTCTATTCTCAAATCAACTGAGAGAAGACTAGTGGATTGCTGTTGATGTCAAAGCTCCCCCTGAGAATATGAAATGGTTCAGGAATGCTGGGAGTCTTTGCTTCAGGGTGTAGGCCTTCAACTGATGTTGAGCTTCAGCAAGCTTCCTTAGACAGATATGAATAATTGTCTCTTTGAAGCTTGGAGAAGAAGAAGATGATGAAGCTTTCTTTCTTCTGCCTGTATCCTGAGAGTGTCGAGCTTTCTTCTCTGTTAATGTATATGAGAGAGAGAGAGAGATCCTTTATTTGTAAGAGAAAAAGTCTTCTCACTTTTTCTCTCTCTAATCTTTCTTTTTATCTTTGTCTTTATCTGGCTGAATTACTTTTCCCCAGAAAGATTATATTTAATGCAGCCTCAACGGCTATATTCATAAGAATATTGCATTAAATATATTAGCTGTAAGTCCCTTAAAATAAGCCTGAAATAACTTTGCCAGCTGTAATAAAGTCTGTCTGAAAAGCCGCACAGGAAAACGCCAAAAATAGCCTTCTTAAAGCTTCCTGAAAATCTGCACAGAAATAGTAGAGCGCCATTCGACTATCTCTGGACTGCAATAGTAGAGCGCTATTCTACTATCTCTGGACTGCAATAGTAGAGCGCCGTTCGACTATCTCTGGATTGCAATAGTAGAGCGCTGTTCGACTATCTCTAGACTGCAATAGTAGAGCGCTGTTCTACTATCTCTGGACTGCAATAGTAGAGCGCCGTTCGACTATCTCTGGACTGCAATAGTAGAGCATTGTTCTACTATCTCTGGACTGCAATAGTAGAGCGCCGTTTTACTATCTCTGGACTGCAATAGTAGAGCGTCGTTCGACTATCTCTGGACTGCAATAGTAGAGCGCCGTTCGACTATCTCTGGACTGCCATAGTAGAGCACTGTTCGACTATCTCTGGACTGCAATAGTAGAGCGTTGTTCGACTATCTCTGGACTGCAATAGTAGAGCGTTGTTCTACTATCTCTGGACTGCAATAGGAGAGCGCCGTTCGACTATCTCTGGACTGCAATTGTAGAGCGTTGTTCTACTATCTCTGGAGCTAAAATTTCTGAACTTCAAAACTGATTTTCTCTGGAATTCTTCTGCACTTCTTCTGGAATTCTTTCTGAGGTATGTCTGGAAAAACCTATGACCCTTAGACTATACATTTTGGGTCAAACTAATCACCCTAATAGTGATCCTAACCCAAATCAGAACCTAAGGTTCCAACAAAGATGACTTTCACAGGCATCAAAGTCGCAGTTCTAATTTTATAATTAACGTGTAACATCCCATTTCAAATTTGACCCCCCTAGGAGTGACTTTGAGCATGCCTGAGGTCATGGCAAGTCCTTAGAGAGCCAAAAGGACCAAAATGATCCAAGAAATTAGTGTGAGCCATTTTGGTCTGCATTTAGTAATTTCCTAAAACCCTGGATTTGGGTGGCTTAGTAGGATTAATATGGCTCTAAGCCCCCCCCCCCCTCGTAAACATCATGTGGGCCCAATGAGTCACTAAGGACCCACTTGGGTCAACCCTAGTGGCCAAAATGACCAAGTCAACCTTTGACCCAAGTCAACTCAACCTAGCCTATTTGGGCTAACCCATGCTCAAACCACTCACTCCTATAGGCTAACCCTATTTGCATGATTAATAGGATGTATTAGTGCTGCCAATAACCTAGGGTTGACTAGTCAAATGGGTGACTAGGAGAGAGGAATCAAAAGCTTTATTTTGAAGAATAATGGAGAAGAGAGAAAGTGAGAAAGAGAGCCACTTAAGGTGGAAGGTGAACCACCCCCTTCATGATTCTCGTGAGGAGTTATAAACCGTAGAGGGCTGCCAATAGAGTGTAAGGTGTGACATTTTTTTAGGAGTTTCATTTTGTTAGGAGGAGAGAGAAATTTAGAGAATTAATGGTGGGAGGAGAGAGAAAATATTGAAGTGAAGATTAATGGCATGAAGAAGAAGAAACCCCCCCCCCCCCCCTCTTAATGGCCGAATTTTATCATAAAGATGGAGTAAAAATAATAAAGAGGTCATATAGGAGGCTGCCACCAAGGGAAAAAGGTAAGGTGAGAAACCAATTAAAGTAAGTGCCTTGCGAAAGGGAACTTTGGTCTTGTCATACCATCGTAGTTCCTAGTGCCTATTGAGAACCCTTCACGGGGCATAATCCGGAGGCAGTCCTGGGCTAACGTAAACTGCAAACTAAAAGAAAGAGAAATTAGTTAAGTAGGGATTTACACGGCATGCACTAGAAGGCTAGGAGATTGAAATGATGAGTCATCCCGAGGTGTTCAAAGGGATGGGGTTGGGAATCGAGCTGGACGGGTTTTTTTAGTCCAGGGAGCTTTGGCTCGGTTGATAGTTGACATGGACGGGTTTGTCCGGGGAGCTTATGCTCGGGTTTTAGGTTGTTATGGACGGCTTGTCCGGGAGTTCTTTTGACTGTTTGTGTTGTTTGGTTACTCACTTTATAATTGTTGCATGTGCACATAAGTTAGGATAACTAAGGTGGTGGGTCAGCGATATTGGGGAGTTCGTTGCACCGACACCAATATCGTTGTCTCGGCAAGGTGGTTAGCACATTGCCAAGGTTAAGTCCGGCGGTCCATACCCGGCAAGAGTACGCGGTGTTCCGCCTCGTGCACCAGATGTTGTGGGCGTACGATAGGTCAGACCGGTGTGCATACCTGGTTTTGAGGTGGGGTAGGCCCGACCCACCGCTTCCGTCTGCCACTACGGAGGTATCCTGAGAGGTAACGGCTCCGAAAGAGGGAACTATAAGGTTTGTGCACAAAGTCGGGTGTGTGTGTTGCACTGCATGACATAATAACCCACCATATGTATTGCCATCATAATCATTCATTACAACTTTGGACATCCCAAAAACTAAGTGGTATGGGACGCTTATAGTTTGGGACCTGCAAAACGACCCCTTAGTCTATAAGCTTGTGTGGGCAAGTTTATAAATTAAGGTTTATTTGATATATATAATAACAACCATTGCTGTTTGATAACCGACACCCCAAGGTATAAGTGGTATGGGACACTTATACGATGGGAGCCTTGCAAAAGATCCCTTTTGCTTATGTGTTCTCGCATAAGTGAAGGTTTAAATTCATATATTTGCTTTTCTTACTGCTAGACCTATTATAACATTCATATTAACTGCTCACCGAATACAACTTGCTAGATTAAGTCCACTGTCACCTGTTTACTTTTATTCTCCATAAATATGTCCTCCCCTTTCTTCCTCTTCGCTCGGTGCCTAAGGGCCATGGGGGAAGGGGTAGGGGATGATAGGGCTTAGTCTTTATGACTAATGGTTTTTGAACCACAACATTTTAGGGGATCGCGGAGCCCAGCATGGGGGAACAGCCCAGGAGGCCGGTACGACTGGAGATGGGGCAGTCTAGCACTAGAGTCCAGAATGCAGGGACCGTGAGTCCTGACCCTTAGAGTAGTTTCTTTTAGTTTTGCTTCCGCTGAGTGACTTGTAGTGAGGACTCTGATGTACAGGGCTTATGCCCTTATTTCTAGTTTTACATTATGCTGCACTCTGATGTTTCTGTGGACACTCCCTTCGTGGAGCTTTATTTATATTATATGTGATTTGCCCCTTTTACTACTTCTGTGGACTGTATATCTTTAATACTTGCTACTATAAATGTGATCGAAAAAGGCCGGCAGAATCGGTGCTTTGTAGTGACAACTTCCCGAGAGCGAAGGCGTCACCGCAAAGCGGAGGTTCTGGGCATAAGACCCCGGTTTTTGAAAAGAAAAAAAATGGGGTCTTACAAGTGGTATCAAAGGAAACATCGATCGGATTAGTAGTAGTCCACAAATCCCTGGGTCACCCCCGCGTGAGTTTAGTTTACGGACAAACTAAGCAGCGGAAGCAGTGGTGTGCCCATATGGGGAATCACATATAATTGTCTACTTTTAGTTCTTATGAACCGACTTCTCATAGTGAAAATTTCTTATTCGCAGCCTTCAGCACAGCCTACTCCACAGGGTGAGGTTCTGCAGACTCTGGATGCTGCACCACCTCCACCAGTTCCCGCTCCTTTCCTACAGACGGATATGGGGCAGACTTTGACTGCCATCCTAGAAGCCTTCGGGGCTCAACAGGCTCCAGCTCCGCAGCTGATTCCGGGAGCCAACTGGCTGAGTATCTTCCGAGGACTCTCTCCCCCGTCCTACTTAGGGACAGAGACGGCAGTCTGGACAGAGGAGTGGTTGGACATCATGCATGAGATGCTGACAGGGATACGATGCCCGGTGGAGGAGAGGGTGGCATTGGTGGTCTCTTGCCTAGAGTCCCATGCCAAGAGGTGGTGGAAGACGCTCCTGGACAAGACTTATGCCGACAGGGAGGTTGCGGAGGTCACTTGGGGAGAATTCAGGGTCGCGCTGTTGGAACATTTTGTTCCGCAGTCGGCCAGGGATGAGCTTGAAGACCGGTTCTTACAGCTGAAGCAGGGCACTAGGTCGGTGGTGGAATACCATCGGGAGTTTGATCATCTGGCTCGATATGCAGACTCTTATCAGCTGGACGAAGCCGGGTACACCAAGAGATTTTACAAGGGTTTGAAGGAGGATTTGAGGGAGGCCCTACTGTTCGTGTCCGATGGGCCTATTCCTCGGATTCTAGAGATGGCCAAGAGGATCGAGGCAGACTGGAACGCTACCCGAGGCCGGAAACGGCCAACGGAGGATCAGAATCGTAGAGCAAGAAATGAGCAGCGATGAGGCCGTGCTACAGATATGGGCAGGATGGAGGATCAGCCTCGTTAGGAGGTGAGACAGGAGGCGAGGGAGCAGGTGGCTCTGGCTCCCCAGCCTCTCCAGATGCGGGAGATACCAATACCACAGATACAGGATGTGCAGAGACCAGGAGGGAGGGCTTACCCTCCACCAGAGTGTTTTCATTACCGCCAGGTGGGACATATCAAGAGGAACTGCCCTATGAGAAGGAGGCCCCCTCTAGCGCCGCAGATTGCCCCACCTGCTCAGCACTATGGAGGCCGAGGATGCGTTCAAGGACAAGGATACCAGGGCGGAGACCGTAGGCAGGAAAGGGAGCAGGTATATGCACTGGAACTAGCCCAACCCCGGCATCCTGAGCAAGTGATCACAAGTACGATAAGGTTTTGTTTGCTTGTTTCAATTCTTTTTCCATCCTTTCCTAGAAAACTATTGTCTGTAGCATTACGTAGTAAAAACCAATAACAGAACTCTAAGTTAAGTCACAATCTCAGGCATTGTCTTCATTTGCGGCAAACCCGCACACACTCTCTTCGACACGGGTGCCTCGCACTCGTTTGTGTCGGAGACCTTTATCCAAGGGTTGGATGGCGTGGAGAAATTCACGGGGTCGATGATGAAGATACGGCTACCTGACGGGTCGGAGTTGTTCACCTCATCTCATTGCAATATGGAGGCATGGATAGGCGGGAAACCTTTCGAAGCGCCAGCGACGATCTTGCCACTGACGGACTATGATCTGATTCTGGGAATGTCATGGCTCCATTGGAACCATGCCCAGATTGACTGCTTGGCCAAGAAGATTACCCTTAGATATGGGGATTCTTTCATCATAATGGAAGGTATTAGATCTGCGTCCCATATTTTCTTATCATCTATTCAGACGGTCAAGGCCCACATGCAGGGCGACGAGATCTATCAGATTCTTTTCGAGATGACGGAAGTCAAGGGATCTTTATCCGACATTCCCGTAGTGCGAGATTTTGCGGACGTCTTCCCGGAAAAGCTACCAGGGCTACCCCCGCATAGAGAGCAGGACTTCCAGATATTGCTTGTGCCAGGGGCTAAGCCGGCATCCAGAGCTCCCTACCGCATGGCCCCAAGGGAGTTGACGGAGTTCCGGAGTCAGATGCAGGAATTAGTGGAAGCCGGGTTTGTTCAGCCGAGCTCTTCGCCATGGGGAGCCCCAGTGTTGTTCGTCAAGAAGAAAGACGGAACACTCAGGTTGTGTATCAATTACCGAGCGTTGAACCGACTAATAGTCAGGAATACCTATCCTCTGCCAAGGATAGATGAGCTGTTTGACCAGCTGGAGGGAGCCCACTTCTACTCGATGCGAGATGGACTGATATGTTTCAGAGGTCAGACATACATACCGGATGGGGGCCAGATTCAGGAGGATATCATGGTCGAGGCACATCATAGCAGATTTTCTATACATCCCGGGATCACAAAGATGACGGTAGATTTGAAGAAGAACCTATACTGGCCGGGCATGAAGAAGGACATCATCTACTTCGTGACCCATTACGAGACGTGCCAGTTAGTGAAGGCAGAGTGTAGACATCCTGCTGGTTTATTGCAGCCACTCCCGGTGCCGGAGTGGAAATTTGAGGACATCGCGATGGACTTCATCCATGGCCTACCTCGATCACGGACGGGAAACGATTCGATCTGGGTGATCGTGGGCTGTCTGACGAAGGTGGCTAGGTTCATCCCGATCAGGAAGGATGACTCTGTTGGAGTGTTGGTTCAGAGGTTCGTGGAGCAGTATATTCATTATCACGGCGTGCCTAGGACGATCGTATCAGATCGAGATGGTCGGTTTACATCCAGAGAGTGGAGATTGGTGCAGGCTTACCTTGGCTCCCGACTGACGTTTAGTACGGCTTTCCACCCCCAGACTGACAGGTAGACGGAGCGTACCAATCGGACGCTGGAAGACCTCCTGAGACTATGTATTGTAGACCGCGGAGAGCCCTGGGAGAAGGTGCTGCCATTGGTGGAGTTCTCGTATAACAACAGCTACCAATCCAGCATACGGATGGCTCCTTACGAGGCCTTGTATGGGAGAAGATGTAGGACACCGTTATCTTGGCTGCAGGACGTGGATCCGAAGATTCTAAACTCAGAATTTGTGGAAGACACAGAGGCTCAGGTGAGACTGATCCGGGACCGGATGTTAGAGGCGCAGAGCAGGCAAGCGAAGTATTATGACGCTCGGCATCGTCAGGTGGAGTTTCAGATCGGGGACCGGGTGTTCTTGAAGATCCGGCCGATGCATGGAGTTTCACGGGTGCGGGGTCATCGGAAGAAGCTCAGCCCGAGATTCATGGGACCGTTCAGGATCCTGGAGCGGATCGGTCCTCTAGCTTACCGGCTGGAGCTGCAACCGGAGTTGGCCGGCTTGCACCATGTTTTTCACGTATCTTCACTCAGGAGGGCTCCACTACGCCCGGAGTTACAGATTACGGCCACTGATGGGCCGGTAGCCTCGGATCGGTCTGTGCATTTGGAACCGATACGGATCGATGACCAGGGGATACGAGTCTTGCGCCGCAAGAAGATCCCGCTAGTCAAGGTCTTGTGGAGGAACCACGGACGAGAGGAGCATACCTGGGAGCCTCAGGACCTGATGCAAGAGAAATATCCGGAGCTTTTTAGTCAGGTATACCTCGTAACTCCTCCGGTGTATTAGTGTTTTTCCTTATTTTCTCGTGCTAGCAGAATTATTTAAAAAGATATAGGCTAAACTTTTTGTTTATTGGGGACTAGCCCCTAATTGTTGACATTTTAGGCACTTCAACCCTTATGGGATGTTACAAGCTTAGCTTGTGCCGGTAGAAAACTCTTGTAGACTTAACCTTAATTTCGGGGACGAAATTTTTGTTTTGTTTATTGGGATTTGTAACATCCCATTTTCAAATTTGACCCCCCTAGGAGTGACTTTGAGCATGCCTGAGGTCATGGCAAGTCCTTAGAGAGCCAAAAGGACCAAAATGATCCAAGAAATTAGTGTGAGCCATTTTGGTCTGCATTTAGTAATTTCCTAAAACCCTGGATTTGGGTGGCTTAGTAGGATTAATATGGCTCTAAGCCCCCCACCCCCTTAAACATCATATGGGCCCAATGAGTCACTAAGGACCCACTTGGGTCAACCCTAGTGGCCAAAATGACCAAGTCAACCTTTGACCCAAGTCAAGTCAACCTAGCCTATTTGGGCTAACCCATGCTCTAACCACTCACTCCTCTAGGCTAACCCTATTTGCATGATTAATAGGATGTATTAGGGCTGCCAATAACCTAGGGTTGACTAGTCAAATGGGTGACTAGGAGAGAGGAATCAAAAGCTTTATTTTGAAGAATAATGGAGGAGAGAGAAAGTGAGAAAGAGAGCCACTTAAGGTGGAAGGTGAACCACCCCCTTCATGATTCTCATGAGGAGTTATAAACCGTAGAGGGCTGCCAATAGAGTGTAAGGTGTGACATTTTTTTAGGAGTTTCATTTTGTTAGGAGGAGAGAGAAATTTAGAGAATTAATGGTGGGAGGAGAGAGAAAATATTGAAGTGAAGATTAATGGCATGAAGAAGAAGAACCCCCCCCCCCCCCCCTCTTAATGGCCGAATTTTATCATAAAGATGGAGTAAAAATAATAAAGAGGTCCTATAGGAGGCTGCCACCAAGGATTTGCCTATTCATTTCCACCTCTTGACTTCCTGTAACCGAAAATCGGTTTTAAATACCAATTAAATGGCCATTGATCTCTTGCCATTTCTCTTTCTCCTCTTCATCTTCCTCCCCTTGAAATCTATAAAAGCCTCCCTGCTGTAAGAGAGCAAAAGTTTACCCATTTTATCTCATACTTTGGAGTTGGAGTTGCCGTAGGAGAAATCGAACGACGCCAACGCCGCGCCATGACGAACCGCTGATCAACTCGTCTCCAAACCGCGAATAAGGTCCTCCTCTACTTCTTCTTTCATGGATAGATCTTAGAAATTCTTTAGGAGAGATGTAACGACCCCATCTGTTACATGACGTATAGTAGAAGGTCCGGCCGGGGCCCCACACGATATGCCACAAACAGACGGTGAGGTCACAGGATAATACCAAACCATACACGCATCCTAACTCAGAGCATGCTAGCGGAAGCTTTAAGTTGTAAATTTGAACTCTAACCAGGAATGTCCAATATATAAACCACAGTTATATATATAGCCACGGAATGTACAACAAATACATATGGTTTGGCCTTAAGGCCTTTACAGTTCCTCTTTCCACATCGTATGGATTACAAACATCGGCGCGCAGGCCGGCCATACATGAGTGAAAGCAAAACAAACAAAACCATTCGCATAGCCTTCAAGGGCCAGCCGCAGCAGCAGCAACAGCAGCAAGGGCTTCAGCCCTTCATTTACCACTTGGCTCTCCAGCACCTGCATAGGGACAATCCACCTAAACGGTGGCAAACATGGCAACGGTCAGCATTCAGCTGACCCAATTATAACAATCCTACCCCTTTCTCGGGGCAGTAGCATTCCTTCCCTGCACAGCATGGTATCAACAATAGCAAATATGTGCTCGCCGGCACACTCAAGCCATCACAACCGTCGGCCACACGACCCGACAGTCCGTGCACTCAAGGCACATTCTTGGTGCACTGGAAAACCAGGGTCAACACCACCGTTTACACGGTATTGAGCATTCTAGTATTTTTGGCGCGCGGGCCTAAGACTCTCATTATACGGTCCAACGAAACCTAAAACCAGGCTTACCAGTCGGACAGACATAACGCAGGTACGGATCAGCCACCCCCCGTTGCTCAAGTCGTCGTGCCACCTCGAATACGGAAGTATCCATGGCAATTTATAGGCGCGGGTCTGTTTCACCTTTCCTGTTCGGCAATCTGCCTTTTCATCGAGTTGCAGCCCAACGGCTCAACCGCACACAAAGTGGCAACGCACGGCCATAAGAGTTGTATCCAACCCTCTTCATTTCCTGGACTTCATCCAGTACTTCCTGCTGCACCAAGCAATAGGTAGGCACAAGGCAAACAAGCCATAACCACGGAGTCTTCTCCGATATGCAAACAAGCATCACCAATCCAGACCAACATGTCCAGATGGGCTTCACACAGCATGCATAGATCCGTACTCCAATTCCGGACTCTAACAAGGGGGACTTCACATATCTACCCCAAGGGATGCCACAACCCACCGCACACTCGCGGGGAAGGGTTTTCCCTATGCAATGCAGAAAAGAAGGACTTCACATGTCCAAGAAGGGAGATCGTTACCCTTGACGATCTCTTGGGAGCAATCGAAATCTAGCCGGTGAGAAAGCACCGCAGCAGCTTTGCCTTCACAACGCTGGCCTCGGATCACGAATCGGACAACGGGAGCTCTGCCGGTGGCTTGATCTCCTTCTCCTTCTTCTTCCTCCTCTCTCTTTCTCTCTTCCTTAACCAAATGAAGAATGATTTCTTCATCAAGCCTCTGCTGACTTAATCCAGCCAGGAAACACCTGAGCCCTTGGATCAAAATAGAGAAAAGGAACGGCCACGATTTTCCCAAATCCCATATTTTTGGCTGACACGGCCTGTGACACGCCCGTGTCACAGGCCGTGTACCCTTAAGCGGTACACGCGGTATTCGTACCGACTGATATTTACCAGAACACGGGAATCGACACGCCCGTGTCGGACCTGACACGCCCGTGTCAGTCATGAGACACGCCCGTGTCACCCCTGCCTCATCGAGCTCCAAAACCAACAAACAGTACACGGGTAGTCACACGGCATCAGACACGCCCGTGTCAAATCTGACACGGCCGTGTTCAAGGCTTGGTTCCGGGCCGTGTACTCCCCTGACTCGATCAGCCTATTTTTTGAGTGACACGCCCTGGGACACGCCTGTGTCCCAGGCCGTATACCCCGACACGCCCTAGGACACGCCCGTGTCCCAGGCCGTGTCAAACAGCCTGCACCTCAAATTCATTTTTGAGATTTTTGGGGTGTTACAATCCTCCCCCCCCCTTAATAAAATTTCGTCCCGAAATTTGACACGGTAAGGAACCAGAAAAGACAATGCTATAACTTGCTAACTCTGTTATAACAAAAGGTATACGGTCTACAGTTTATACAAACAGCTCGGGAAATTCAGCTCGCATGGTCTGCTCTCGCTCCCATGTTAGCTCCTCACGACCACAATTGTCCCATCGGACCTTGACCATCCCGATCACTTTGTTCCGCAACTGTTTCTCGGCTCGATCCTCGATCCGAATGGGTCGAACCCTCGTCGTTAGCCCATACTCGACCGGTACCCGATCATTCTCCACTACTTGAGCTGGATCCTTGACAGCCTTACGAAGTACTGAGATGTGAAATACATCATGTAATCCACCCAAGTCTGCTGAAAGTGCTAGTCGATAAGCAGCTTCCCCAACTCGCTCCACCACCTCAAATGGACCAAGATACCTCAGACTTAGCTTTTTCAAATGCCGAATCCTGGACACGCCTTTGAAGGGTTTGATCTTCAAATATACCCAATCACCCACCGCGAACTCCACATTCCGATGTTTGGCATTGTAGTACTTTGCTTGACGATCTTGGGCTATCAATAGCCTCTCCCGAATAGAGCGTATAAGCGAGGTAGCTTCTTCGACTTCCTTTTTCCCATTCAATGTAGATTCGCCTACTTCTGCCCAAGCTAACGGTGTACGGCATTTACGGCCATACAAAGCCTCAAATGGTGCCATACCGATGCTCGCTTGGTAGCTATTATTATAGGCAAATTCTACAAGAAAAATATAATCTTCCCATCTCTTACCAAAGTCTAGGGCGCACATGCGGAGCATGTCCTCCATCGTCCTGTTGGTTCGTTCAGTCTGGCCATCCGTTTGGGGATGAAAGGCCGTACTAAACGCTAACTTTGTACCCAACATTTGATGAACTAGCCGCCAATCATTCAACGTGAACCGCCCATCACGGTCACTGACGATGCTCCGAGGAACACCATGCAGTCGAACAATCTGCTCCACATAGAGCTTGGCCAAGGTTTCCACTGAATCGTCTCTTCTGTTTGGAAGGAAGTGCGCCACTTTTGTCAACCGGTCCACAATCACCCAGATTGAATCATGACCGCGTTGCGATCTCGGCAACCCGTGCACGAAATCCATCGAAATGTCATCGAACTTCCACTCCGGAATCGGTAACGACTTCAGGAAACCGCCAGGCTTCTGGCATTTTGCTTTCACCAACTCACAGGTATTGCATTCCGCCACATAACGTGCTACATCTTTCTTTAGTCCGGGCCACCAGAACAGCTTTTTCAGATCTCTGTACATCTTTGTGCTCCCTGGGTGAACTGAGTACTTTGCAAAGTGAGCTTCGTACATCAACTCTTCCCTCAATTTACCCACACTCGGGACGCACACTCGACCATTTCTTCGTAACAAACCGTTATCCCAAGAGAATTGGTCATCCGGCCCATCTTTAGCATAGCGCTGGAGACTTTCATCAAGCTCAGTTGCTCTCCGAACTCTGTCCATAAGGTCATATTGAACCTCCGTCCAGTTCAAACATGCATCGGTCGAAGAACCCTTGTCAACACAAGATATCTCCAACGCTTCCAATTCCTGGATTAAACGCTGATCATGCCTCTGCAACCAGCTTGCCCGTACCGGAGTCTTCCGACTCAAAGCATCAGCGACCACATTTCCCTTCCCGGGAGTATAGTGAATCTCGAAGTGTAGTCCCCAAGGAACTCCATCCATCTTCGTTGTCGCATATTCAGATCCTTCTGATCCAACAAGTACTTTAGGCTTTTGTGATCTGTATAGATGTCCACTTTAACGCCATAAAGATAGTGCCGCCACAACTTGAGCGCAAAGATTACCGCCGCCAATTCCAAATCAAGGACGGGGTAATTCCGCTCATGCACTTTCAACTGGCGCGAGCCATAAGCAATCACTTTACCAAACTGTAGAAGGACACAGCCTAAGCCGCTCCCGGAAGCATCACTATAGATCTCATAGCCATCTGTACCACATGGCGATGTCAACACAGGCGTCGTGGTCAAACGACTCTTCAGGTCTTCAAAAGCACGCGCGCACTCCGGCGTCCAAATGAACCTTTGATCTTTTCTCGTCAGCGTGGTCAGAGGTAAAACAATCCGTGAGAAGTTTTCCACAAACCTTCTATAGTAGCCCGCAAGCCCAAGGAAGCTCCTGACCTCGGCCACTGAAGGCATCACTGGCCAATCTCGAATGACACTTATCTTCAACGGATCCACCGCGATACCTTCTCCACTTACCACATGGCCTAAAAAGGCTAATGAAGAGAGCCAGAACTCACACTTTGAGAACTTGGCATAAAGCTTATTCCTCCGCAGGGTATGCAAGACCAACCGCAAATGGTTTGCATGATCCTCTTCCGACTGAGAGTATACTAAGATGTCATCGATAAACACAATCACGAACAAATCCAAGTACTCTCGGAATGTTCGATGCATTAGATCCATAAATACCGAAGGCGTATTACATAGGCCAAACGGCATTACCGTGAACTCATAATGACCGTAGCGTGTTCCAAACGCCGTCTTGGGAATGTCACCTTCCCGAATCCTCAACTGATAATATCCCGATTTCAAATCCAACTTGGAATAGACCGTTGATCCTGCCAGCTGATCAAATAGGTCATCAATCTGTGGGATCGGATATTTGTTTTTCTCCATCAGTTTATTCAATTCATGGTAGTCAATACATAACCGCAAACTACCGTCTTTCTTTTTCACAAAGTGAACAGGCGCGCTCCAAGGTGACATACTTGGGCGTATGTATCCCTGCTCCAACAACTCTTGCAATTGGACTTTCAATTCAGCCATCTCTTTTGGCGCGATGCGATATGGTGAGCGGGCCACAGGTTTAGCACCTGGCACCAACTCAATAGCGAAGTCAATCTCTCGCTGGGGTGGTAACCCAGGAAGATCTTTAGGAAACACATCGGCAAACTCTGACACAACCAGAACTTCACCGACACTGGCCTTTGGCTCAACAGCCTGAATTAGTGTGAAGAATAACTCCGCGCCCTTCCGAACAGCATTGACGACTTGGAGCGCAGACAACAAAGTCCCGCCAACTCCTCGCATACTAGCGAACTTCGTCACAAGTCCGGTATTCTGGCCCAGTGTGATCTCCTTGGAGTTGCAATCAATAAAGGCATGCTGCTCCGAGAGCCAGTCCATGCCAAAGATCACATCAAACTCCGATAACGGTAGCACAGCTGCACTCAAACTGAAATCCTGACTTCCTATGTGAACATCCACATCGCAAACCCTAACTGCAAGCATCACACAGCCATTCGGCAGTAGTACCCTTGTACTATCAACCCTCACATGTCTCGGCACCCCAATTCGAGATACGAAGTCCTCAGACAGAAAAGAATGCGAAGCACCCGTATCAAACAGGGCTCTCGCCGTACGATTCCGAATCAGGACAAAGCCTGCAGCACACACATCATGCACAAGCTATATAACAAAAGGCAATAACACTTAAGCATAGTAAGCTATATTAACTCGTACCTGTGACGACATCACTTTGCTTAATCGCCTCCTGCTGACCAAGGTGATATATTCGGGGCTGTGCCTGGGACGCAGAGGAATCAACCACCGCTTTGCCCTTCTCAGCATAAGACGCACCCATCTTCTTTTCCCCTTTGGGCTGAACAACCCGACAATTACGGGCTAAATGCCCCACCCAGCCACAAGTAAAGCATGTACGAAGCTCCGGCCTTGACGTCACCCCCGACACAACAGTCGAAGACACTTGCCCAGATGGCTTGGACCTCTTGCCCCCTCTCTTCTGGTAGAACGATTTGCTAGGGCGAGGTGCTTGCTCTGGCTTCGACACAACCAAGCCCTTGTTCCCTTGCACCCGCCTCATGTCCTTCTCCAACGCACACGCAGTATCAACCAACGCCTGAAACCCTTGGATCACTGAACTCGAAAGCAGGAACATCAACTCATCCCGCAATCCTTCATAGAACCTATTCGTTTTCCTTTGGTCATCCGCGAAGATTGTTCCCGCATAGCGTCCCAACCTTGTAAACTTATGCAGGTAGGTATCCACGCTATCTTCTCCTTGCTTTAACCATTGGAACTCATTTTCCATGGCAATGCGTTGCGCCGCTGGGACATGTTTCGCCAGAAATATTCGAGAGAACTCCTCAATCGATACTTGCGTTAAATGCCTGCCCGCCAAATGGTGTACCTCAACCTCGTCCCACCACAACCGCGCCTCTCCTTCAAGCATGAAGGTGACCTTTAGAGTTTCCTCCGCCCTGATTGCTGTCATTATCCGCTTGACACGCGATAACCAATCCTCTGCCTGCGTTGGGGATCCCATTCCCGTAAACATAGGCAGACTAAAGCTCATGAATTGCTTCAACTGTCGGTCAGCTGCTCGTGGATTGACTGCCTCAACCAGCTCGGGTCTTACATCAACATGAACTGGCACTTCTGCCGGCAGCGCTTGCCCGGTCGGCTGAATCATGGCAAAGAGAGCCTCAGCAACTAAACGAACAGTTTCCGCAGATGGAGGAGGTGTTGGCACCTCAGCTGGTGTCGCACTCTCATCAGAGAGCTGGGGCTTAGACTGCCCAGCACCACTACGCGTCACCTATAGGTGGACAAGACACACATTAGCGATCGCATGCAAGCAAAACAACAGAAAAGGAACGCCCAGATTCCTCAAACCAGATTATGTACATTCCTTAGTGGACATTCCAGAGTTCATTAGCGTTACAGCAGGGCGCACAAACACGCGCTCGCCACCCCATAAAAGAATTTGACCACGAATTCGAAAGAGGAAGACCGAACGAATCTGATACCAAAATGTAATGACCCTATCCGTTACATGACGTATAGTAGAAGGTCCGGCCGGGGCCCCACACGATATGCCATAAACAGACGGTGAGGTCACGGGATAATACCAAACCATACACGCATCCTAACTAAGAGCATGCTAGCGGAAGCTTTAAGTTGTAAATTTGAACTCTAACCAGGAATGTCCAATATATAAACCACAGTTATATATATAGCCACGGAATGTACAACAAATACATAGGGTTTGGCCTTAAGGCCTTTACAGTTCCTCTTTCCACATCGTATGGATTACAAACATTGGCGCGCAGGCCGGCCATACATGAGTGAAAGCAAAACAAACAAAACCATTCGCATAGCCTTCAAGGGCCAGCCGCAGCAGCAGCAGCAGCAACAGCAGCAAGGGCTTCAGCCCTTCATTTACCACTTGGCTCTCCAGCACCTGCATAGGGACAATCCACCTAAACGGTGGCAAACATGGCAACGGTCAGCATTCAGCTGACCCAATTATAACAATCCTACCCCTTTCTCGGGGCAGTAGCATTCCTTCCCTGCACAGCATGGTATCAACAATAGCAAATATGTGCTCGCCGGCACACTCAAGCCATCACAACCGTCGGCCACACGGCCCGACAGTCCGTGCACTCAAGGCACATTCTTGGTGCACCGGAAAACCAGGGTCAACACCACCGTTTACACGGTATTGAGCATTCTAGTATTTTTGGCGCGCGGGCCTAAGACTCTCATTATACGTTCCAACGAAACCTATAACCAGGCTTACCAGTCGGACGGACATAACGCAGGTACGGATCAGCCACCCCCCGTTGCTCAAGTCGCCGTGCCACCTCGAATACGGAAGTATCCATGGCAATTTATAGGCGCGGGTCGGTTTCACCTTTCCTGTTCGGCAATCTGCCTTTTCATCGAGTTGCAGCCCAACGGCTCAACCGCACACAAAGTGGCAACGCACGGCCACAAGAGTTGCATCCAACCCTCTTCATTTCCTGGACTTCATCCAGTACTTCCTGCTGCACCAAGCAACAGGTAGGCACAAGTCAAACAAGCCATAACCACGGAGTCTTCTCCGATATGCAAACAAGCATCACCAATCCAGACCAACATGTCCAGATGGATTTCACACAACATGCCTAGATCCGTACTCCAATTTTGGACTCTAACAAGGGGGACTTCACATATCTACCCCAAGGGATGCCACAACCCACCGCACACTCGCGGGGAAGGGTTTTCCCTATGCAATGCAGAAAAGAAGGACTTCATATGTCCAAGAAGGGAGATCGTTACCCTTGACGATCTCTTGGGAGCCATCGAAATCTAGCCGGTGAGAAAGCACCGCAGCAGCTTTGCCTTCACAACGCTGGCCTCGGATCACGAATCGGACCACGGGAGCTCCGCCGGTGGCTTGATCTCCTTCTCCTTCTTCTTCCTCCTCTCTCTTTCTCTCTTCCTTAACCAAATGAAGAATGATTTCTTCACCAATCCTCTGTTGACTTAATCCAGCCAGGAAACACCTGAGCCCTTGGATCAAAATATAGAAAAGGAACGGCCACGATTTTCCCAAAATCCCATATTTTTGGCTGACACGGCCTGTGACACGCCCGTGTCACTGGCCGTGTACCCTTAAGCGGTACACGCGGTATTCGTACCGACTGATATTTACCAGAACACGGGAATCGACACGCCCGTGTCGGACCTGACACGCCCGTGTCAGTCATGAGACACGCCCGTGTCACCCCTGCCTCATCGAGCTCCAAAACCAGCAAACAGTACATAGGTAGTCACACGGCATCGGACATGCCCGTGTCAAATCTGACACGGCCGTGTTCAAGGCTTGGTTCCGGGCCGTGTACTCCCCTGACTCGATCAGCCTATTTTTTGAGTGACACGCCCTGGGACACGCCCGTGTCCCAGGCCGTGTACCCCCGACATGCCCTGGGACACGCCCGTGTCCCAGGCCGTGTCAAACAGCCTGCACCTCAAATTCATTTTTGAGATTTTTGGGGTGTTACAAGAGATATCGAGTCCAAAAGGATTAGATCGGATGGGAGTTTCATCGTATTTCCGTAAATTAATGGCGGCGAGTTCGCCGGAAACCGCCATCTCCGACGGCCAAATCACCGCCGATCGATAGTCGTCGCCTCAACGGAGGTGGTGGTGGTGGTGGCTGGCCAGGGAGGTGACCGGGTGGCCGGGAAATTGAATTCGGAAAACTACAGGAAAATAAACTTTCTATTCACTGGTTCGGTTTTGAGAAGAAGACGAATAGTGATGTTAAAATATTAAATAATTTATTTAGGAATTTTATAATTAATGAACATGAAAACTCACCTATTTTAAAGTTAAAAATTGAGGACCTTAGAGGCCGAATTAGGAAAAATGACCAGTCACAAAAGTTGTAGCCCTCTGGGTCTACTTTAATTTAAAATTGATTTTATTCAATTTCGGTGAGTGGTTTGACCACAGCACTCATTTTGGTGGGATCAAGACCTAGGCTAACCATAAATTGAAATGGTTGCCCACGGTTCATAACATGTCCAAATGACTTGAAATTTGGACTGGAGATCTATAATATGTATATCGAGAGGCTGTCCAAAAATGAGAATTTTTGGAGAACTTTTGCCTGAAGTTTTTTTGTAAAATTTTAATAAACATTATAAAATTAATTAGGAGATGAAATTAAGTCCAAACTCCCCCAAATTTTGGGTGGTGGTCCCTGGCATCAATGTTAAGATCTGTACAAAATTTCAACTCAATTGGTTGAGTTTTGAATAGGGAAGTATCAAGTCCTAGATAGGTCTTGGTGAGGGATACTTTGGGGAAAAGTACGATTGGAAATGGAGTGGACAAATCTCCTCAAAAGAGGCTGATGTTGTGGCCACTGATTTGTTGAGTCTATGTCTACCCTCTTGGGTAACATGGTGTGGATTAGGGTGGATTTTACCCTAAGAGATTGGCTCAAATCCATTGGGTGGGAGTTTGAGGTTTGTGAAGGACATAGGAGAAAAAGCTCTTGTATGCCCTTGAAATTTGGAGGAGAGGGGGATGATATGATGAAAACCCTCTGGTTGAAATAGTGAAGGAATTGGAGGTAATTAGGTACCTCAAAAGTTGAGATTTTGGATTAGGATAAAAATGTAATTTAGTTATTTTAAGCACTAAATCTAATCCAAAAATTATGAAACTTGGGAGGAGGGAGTTTTTGGATGTTTTAGACTTATGGGAATTTTCCTGGAATTTTATGACTAATAAATATTATACTTCATGTG
Source organism: Platanthera zijinensis (assembly GCA_039513925.1). Classification (NCBI taxonomy): domain Eukaryota; kingdom Viridiplantae; phylum Streptophyta; class Magnoliopsida; order Asparagales; family Orchidaceae; genus Platanthera; species Platanthera zijinensis. The sequence continues at coordinate 116,238,638 of CM077080.1, read as the reverse complement.
TTAAATGATTATTAGCCCGATTTGTTGTTTCAATTATTTGGAAGTTTTAAATTAAATATAATCAGTTAAAATTCTGGATTTAGATCTTGACTAGTAGAACATTAATCCCTAAATTTTTTATAGAATTTTATGTTGAGAAATTTTAGAGGTTCATTCACAATGTTTTAATATGGGCTTTTGAGCATAAAAATAAATTAGAGCTTGTACAATTGCTGGAAAATTATGATAATTGGAACTTAAGGTTTTTAGGCCCTTTAATATCACTGGGAATTATTTGGGAATTTTTAGGGTTACTGTTATAGCACTTCATTCACAAAGCATGTTAGATTGTAATTTAGTATTTGATTTATTATGATTTAATTGCCAGCAAGAAAATTATGGGATTCTGTCAAAGTTATTTTCATGATAAAACCAGCACCCTGTATTTTATTTGAATTATTTGGAGGACAAATTAAGGTAGTTTATTCATTAAGCTTGAAATAACTGAAATAATGATTAAATAAGTTTAGGCCCTTGAAAATCATTGTAAAACTATCAAACTTTGGAAACTTGATATTTAGGCCTACTATTATTTAACTTAATTTTGTGATAGCTGTAGAATGTTATACCTCATGTTCAAAATGATGATATTAGACCCTTAAGAATAAATAAATAAGTTATCGGATTTATTAGGAAAATTCCAATATTTTGGATTTAGGCAAATCTTGTTAGGATAAACCCCCGATAAATAAATTGTGGCATTTGGATGAAAAAGTAAATTACGTGTAATCTTGATTATCGTGTAGCCTAGGTGAGTCCCTAGGAGGTTTGGTTTAGCACTGATGGTAGTTGGAAGATTAGGTGTTACGCGGGTATGGCGGAAGACCATCTTTCCGTGTGGAGAGGGTGAAGAGTCAAGCTACCCTAGGTTTAGTTTATTGTAACTCTTAAATGGAAAAAGGTAAGGTGAGAAACCAATTAAATTAAGTGCCTTGCGAAAGGGAACTTTGGTCTTGTCATACCATCGTAGTTCCTAGTGCCTATTGAGAACCCTTCACGGGGCATAATCCGGAGGCAGTCCTGGGCTAATGTAAACTGCAAACTAAAAGAAAGAGAAATTAGTTAAGTAGGGATTTACACGGCACGCACTATAAGGCTAGGAGATTGAAATGATGAGTCATCCCGAGGTGTTCAAAGGGATATGGTTGGGAATCGAGCTGGACGGGTTTTTTTAGTCCAGGGAGCTTTGGCTCTGTTGATAGTTGACACGGACGGGTTTGTCCGGGGAGCTTATGCTCGGGTTTTAGGTTGTTACGGACGGCTTGTCCGGGAGTTCTTTTGACTGTTTGTGTTGTTTGGTTACTCACTTTATAATTGTTGCATGTGCATAAAGTTAGGATAACTAAGGTGGTGGGTCAGCGATATTAGGGAGTTCGTTGCACCGACACCAATATCGTTCTCTCGGCAAGGTGGTTAGCACATTGCCAAGGTTATGTCCGGCGGTCCGTACCCGGCAAGAGTACGCGGTGTTCCGCCTCGTGCACCAGGCGTTGAGGGCGTACGATAGGTCAGACCTGTGTGCATACCTGGTTTTGAGGTGGGGTAGGCCCGACCCACCGCTTCCGTCTGCCACTACGGAGGTATCCTGAGAGGTAACGACTCTGAAAGGGGGAACTATAAGGTTTGTGCACAAAGTCGGGTGTGTGTGTTGCACTGCATGACATAATAACCCACCATATGTATTGCCATCATAATCATTCATTAAAACTTTGTACATCCCAAAAACTAAGTGGTATGGGATGCTTATAGTTTGGGACCTGCAAAACGACCCCTTAGTCTATAAGCTTGTGTGGGCAAGTTTATAAATTAAGGTTTATTTGATATATATAATAACAACCATTACTGTTTGATAACCGACACCCTAAGGTATAAGTGGTATGGGACACTTATACGATGGGAGCCTTGCAAAAGATCCCTTTTGCTTATGTGTTCTCGCATAAGTGAAGGTTTAAATTCATATATTTGCTTTTCTTACTGCTAGACCTATTATAACATTCATATTAACTGCTCACCGAATACAACTTGCTAGATTAAGTCCACTGTCACCTGTTTACTTTTATTCTCCACAAATATGTCCTCCCCTTTCTTCCTCTTCGCTCGGTGCCTAAGGGCCATGGGGGAAGGGGTAGGGGATGATAGGGCTTAGTCTTTATGACTAATAGTTTTTGAACCACATCATTTTAGGGGATCGCGGAGCCCAGCATGGGGGAACAGCCCAGGAGGCCGGTACGACTGGAGATGGGGCAGTCTAGCACTGGAGTCCAGACTGCAGGGACCGTGAGTCCCGACCCTTAGAGTAGTTTCTTTTAGTTTTGCTTCCGCTGAGTGACTTGTAGTGAGGACTCTGATGTACTGGGCTTATGCCCTTATTTCTAGTTTTACATTATGCTGCACTCTGATGTTTCTGTGGACACTCCCTTCATGGAGCTTTATTTATATTATATGTGATTTGCCCCTTTTATTACTTCTGTGGACTGCATATCTTTAATACTTGCTACTATAAATGTGATCGAAAAAGGCCGCCAGAATCGGCGCTTTGTAGTGACAACTTCCCGAGAGCGAAGGCGTCACCGCAAAGCGGCGGTTCTGGGCATAAGACCCCGGTTTTTGAAAAGAAAAAAAAATGGGGTCTTACATAACGTCATCCAAGTCAGAAGCAGTAACAGTCTGTCACACCCGCATTTTCTCCAAATTTAGGAATTATCAGAGTATGAGAAAACACTCGTCATGATTCCACGTCAAGCAGGGGATAACTGCTGACGCTCAGGCAAAACCATCTACTAACTTTATGAAAAAAAATCATTAGTTTAATGATTAGAAAATCAGTTATATTTTTTAGGCCGTATCCCTCGGCTCAGTGGATCACCTACTCCACAGTGAAAAATAATACTTATGCGCTGCGGAAAAGTACTTTATTCAGGTTTGATATCCTAAGAAGTGCATAAGAGCCCTAAGAGGACCACTTATGCTATGCAAGACTCTACATTTAATTTATATTATATATAAGAAAATGATTTTTATACTTTGTTTGGAAAATAGTGATTTACTTTTATAAAACATGCTGATCATGCAATATACTTACAATAATAATTGTAGTTTTAAAATAACTAGCAACCTTGCATAAATCCTTTCCAGAATAAGTAGACTATCTCCAGAAAATGGTAGCAGAAAAAGTAATATATCTAGTACAAAGGTAAAAAAACTAACAGTGGGCGCCAACAACCTGACATGAACCCACTGGCACATATGTATGTCTGTAAGAAAGTACTAAAAAACTACCTCATTAACAAAGCAACACGATCTCAAAAGCCAAAGAGACCACCAACAACACCACCGTAACCTAGCCACAAAACTGGCTACTGCTCAGAACCTGAGGCATTCAAAAGAAGGAAGAATACCTCAGCAAGCAAAACAAGGAAATACTGCATGAAAGTGTCAACCAGGGAAATAAATGAAAGAGGAAAACACACAGCAGTAAAAGTCATAACTGCCCAAAGCAAGACAACCATAAATTCACTACGTGCGAGGAAACAGTATCAACCCTGCCAAGAAACTACATCCTGCGGGGTATATTAGGCTACCAGGAGCCCAAAGTGCTGCAATCTACCAAGGAAGAAACTCTTAACACCCTAAGTTGTGGGAGATGGTAGTAGAAAAACAAACAACATGGATCCGGGTTGGAGGCAAACTCAGTCCCCCAACCACCATTTCCAAGCCAACAAGCTCAAGGGTCTACATGTGAAAGCACAAGGGACCTTCCACCCCCTTGCCCAGCCCGTACCTGGAGCAAGATAGAAGAATAAGGGTGGCCTTGGCTAAATTAGACAACACCTCCCTCATGAAGAGCTCCAAACAACCACTACTAACCATGACCCATGATTCGGCCTTTAGGAAAGAAAAACATGGCTGATAGGGAAACTCAAAATATAAACAAGGAATTCACTCAGGAACAAAAATCGAGGTAGATGAAAAAGTGTTGAAATGACCCAACACGGATTGGCTTTGAGTGGGACCCAGTCAGCGCCTACCAAGACCTTGGCATTGAGTGAGCTAGCCTCACTCAATGCTAGAACAAGCATGGCGTTGAGTGAGGTTCACTCACTCAACGCCCTCCAGAAGAACAACACTGGCGTTGAGTGAGCTAGCCTCACTCAACGCCAAAATAGCTATGGCGTTGAGTGAGGTACACTCACTCAATGCCCTGGTACATAACCTCAATCAGAGAAAGTCGCGTTGAGTGAGCTAGCCTCACTCAACGCCAAAACAGCAATGGCGTTGAGTGAAGCTCACTCACTCAACACCCTTACACTTAAACACAAAAGAAAACCGCAGCGTTGAGTGAGTCCACCTCACTCAACGCCAAAACAGCAATGGCGTTGAGTGAGGTTGACTCACTCAATGCCCTGGCACTTAGCCGCAACAAGGCAAATCTGCGGCGTTGAGTGAGCTGACCTCACTCAACGCCAAAACATCAATGGCGTTGAGTGAGGTCGTCTCACTCAACACCAGAAGTTCTGGCCACAAAGAAGGGTTGCGGCGTTGAGTGAGTCTACCTCACTCAATGCCAAAGCAGAAATGGTGTTGAGTGAGGTCACTCACTCAACGCCACGAGACTTGGCCGCAAACTTGCCTTCGGCATTGAGTGAAGTCACCTCACTCAACGCCAAACAAGAAATGGCATTGAGTGAGGTCAACTCACTCAACACCAAAGTACTTAGCCTCAGAAAAGGCTATGGCATTGAGTGAGCACACCTCACTCAATGCCAAAGTACTTGGCTGCACAGAAGCGACGGCGTTGAGTGAGTCCACCTCACTCAATGCCAAAACCAAAAATGCATTGAGTGAGGTCGACTCACTCAACGCCAATGCACTTAGCTTCTCAGGAAAACCGCGGCGTTGAGTGAGCTTGCCTCACTCAACGCTAAACCGAAATGGCGTTGAGTGAGGTCAACTCACTCAACACCAAAGTACTTAGCCGCTAGCAGGGGCTATGGCATTGAGTGAGTCCACCTCACTCAACGCCCCAGTACTTAGAAATATTCTGACTGGCTACAGCTGCGTTGTTGAGTGTATGCACCACACTCAATGCCAAACCTGCAAAGGCTTTGAGTGTGTGCACCACACTCAACGCCGGCCAGACAGAATTCTAAAAAACTCTTACCAACAACACAGCAGGCACCCCCTCCTCTCACACTCTCTCGGCTTCACCCGAAAGACACCAACCAGGCAACAATCTGGAATAAAACTGATGGCATTACACCGGCGGGTTGAGAATCAACAGCGGAAAGAGGGTGGCTAACTAGGAGAATCTAAACCCTAATTTTTCAGCAAGATGGAGAACATGCTTGGCTTCTACCCAAGGGCTAACCGAGATTTTCAAAAATTACAAGAGAACAAAAGAATGGCAAGGGAAAGAACACCACTTACCTCGATTTCCGGCAAAGCTTGGTCGGCTTTCCCTCCTCTTCACTCTGCAGTAGAAGGAGCAGCACCTAAAAGCACCTAACAAGCAAACCCGCACTTTAATGGCGGAAGCCACAAGAACCGGAAATCCCAAATCTCCTAAAACTCCACGAAAATCAAATTTCTTATCGTCAAAACGTAGATCTGAGCGAGAGCAAGACAACGCCGCTTTTGGAATTGAAATCCGTCCACGAACACTCCCGGAATCACCGTCCGAAAGCTAGGGCAGCCCGTCATTCCGCCTCTGATTTCTGCAAAATAGGAACAACGGTTTTCTTTTGGTCTCGGGAAGAAGGAGGAAGGAGAAGTGGGCCCGCCACTTCTTAATAAGGCTTTTATAACTGCTTAGCCATGTCGGTTCAGCCTAACTGCAGCCCAGCCGCCGGTTCACTCAGCTAAAAAAATCAAATTTATTATTTGATTTTACTAATAGCACACCCAAAACGACGCGAAAACCGAACTACCTCGGAATTCGACGAAATTCACACCGTAACTAAATACCCACGCTACGAACACAACGGTGAAGTAGAAATTAACTTTTGACGAACAGAACTCGAGTTATGACCTCCTAAAGCCAAAACACAAGCATCCCCCAAGAGGCCACACCGGGTCACCCAAAACGACTCGGCTTGCTAGGGAGACCTTGCCCATAGGCTACAAAATAGGCCACTCAGTTCTAAGGAGCTAAACCACATTCCACAAATGGAACAAGCCACGAAGACGCGTCACCGTAACGCCAAACGAGAATAAAAAAAATAGTCGCAGAAAAATCGGGGGCGTTATAGTCACTCCCCCTAAAAGAAAGTTTCGCCCCGAAACTTTACGCACAACACTTCTACAAAAGAAGGAAAAAAAAGTAACAAACAGGAGTTACAAGAAGGAAAACATACCGATCAAAATCAGGAAAACAGGTGAGGGTAAGCCTCCCTCATAGCCGACTCCAGCTCCCAAGTCGCGCTCTCCAAATCCTGATTCCTCCAAAGAACTTTCACCATTGAAATGGACTTCTTTCGCAGCACCCGTTCCTGAGTATCCAAAATACGGACCAGCACTTCAACAAAAGAGAGGTTGGGCTCCAACTAGGGCACAACGTCTTATACTTGCCCACTACTGCGCACACACTTCCGCAATTGACTAACATGGAAAACATTATGAACACCTGGGAAGTTTGCTGGCAAATCCAATCTATAAGTTGACACGCCAATCCGCTCCAAAATCTTAAACGGGCCCACATACCTCGGGTCCAATTTCCGATTCTTACCAAACCTCTTTACACCCACCATCAGGGAAACCTTAAGAAATACAAGGTCCCCTACAGAAAACTCTAAGGCAGACCTACGCCGATTGGCGTTCTTTTCATATCTCTCCTGAGCTATACGAAGCTTCTCACGAATAAGCTTTTCTGCGAATTCCATTTCCTCAAGAGCATCTGGACCCAACAAAGTCCTCTCACCAGCCTCAGCCCAAAACAACGGTGTTCTGCAGCGCCTCCCATACAAGGCTTCGAACGGAGCCATCTGCAAGCTCTCCTGATAACTGTAGTTGTAAGCGAATTCCATAAGTCGCAGCCGCTCAACCCACGCTCCACCATGGTCTAAAATGTAGCATCGGATCATATCCTTAACTATCTGATTCACCCGCTCTGTCTGCCCATTGGTCTGTGGGTGGTAAGCAATAGAATACCTCAGATCCGTTCCCAAACCCTCCTGCAGACTCTGCCAAAAACGAGAAGTAAACCGGGAGTCTCGATCAGAAATGATACTCACAGGCACACCATGCAGTCGGATGACTTAAAAAGTACAACTCTGCTATCTTCTTCATCGGGTAATCAATCTTATATGGCACGAAGTGAGCACACTTCGTCAGTCTATCCACTATGACCCAGACAGAATCAAATCCCGTCGGGGATCGCGGTAAACCCGTGATGAAATCCATAGATATACTTTCCCACTTCCAAGTCGGGATCTCTAACGAAGTCAACTTGCAACCTGGCCTTCCATGATCGGCCTTCACACGCTTGCAAGTGTGGCACTCCGCAACAAAACGGGCTATATCACCTTTCATGCCATACCACCAGGCAATTTGCTTTAGGTCACGATACATCTTCGTAGATCCTGGATGGTAGGCAACGCAGGATCCATGAGCCTCTCTGCAAATCATACCTCTAATGTCCCCAACAGAGGGGATGAATAATCTGCTGCGGTACTTCAAAGTACCCGCATCATCGATAGCAAAGTCGGGCAACTCCCCCTTCTCGGTCCAGGTGAATAAGTGCAGAAGATCCGGATCGTCCTTCTGGTGTAGTCTGGTCAAAGAAATCCAGGACGACTCTACCACTGATAAACTACTCTGCAAGCCGCAGTATCCCACTGATATATCCATAAGGAGAAACTCCTCCACTAAACGATTAGCGGTGAGATTAAAGATCTTTCCCGTCTTACGACTCAGGGCATCGGCCAGCACATTGGCCTTGCCTGGATGATACTGGATCTCTACGTCATAATCGGCCACATACTCTAGCCACCGCCGCTGGCGCAGATTCAAATACTTCTGCGTGAACACGTACTTCAGGCTCTTATGGTCGGTGAAGATTTTTCACTGAGCCCCATAAAGTAGGTGTCTCCACAGCTTCAACGCATAAATAACCGCTGCGAACTCGAGGTTATGTGTAGGATAATTCTTCTCATGAGTCTTCAGTTGCTTTGACCCATAGGCAATAACCTTTCCAACCTGCATTAACGCACAACCCAGACCTATATGTGAAGCATCCACGTAAACATCATAATCCACCCCTTCAGTAGGCAGGGTCAGAACGGGAGCAGTGCACAATCTCCTCTTTAACTCCAGGAAGGCTTCTTCGCACTTCTCGCTCCAAGCAAAAGCCATGTTCTTCTATGTCAGCTTGGTCAAAGGTGCAGCCAGGGAAGAGAAACCCTCCACGAACCTCCTGTAATAGCTAGCCAACCCTAAGAAACTCCTAATCGCCTTAGGCATATTCGGCCTACTCCAATCCATCACTGCTGCGATCTTTTCTTGGTCGACCGAGATCCCATCCTTGTTCACCACGTGGCCTAGAAATGAAACCTGAGGCAACCAAAATTCGCACTTGGTTAGCTTGGCGAATAACTTGTGGTTCCTCAACTCCGATAGTACCAAGCGCAGATGCTGCTCATGCTCCTCAGCGCTGCGAGAATACACCAACACGTCATCTATGAAGACCACCACGAACTTGTCTAAGAAATCCTTGAACACCCGGTTCATCATATCCATGAAGGCTGAGGTGCGGTTGTCAAACCAAACGACATCACCAAGAACTCAAAATGTCCATGCCTCGATCTAAACGCAGTCCGTGGAATATCTACCTCACGAATCCTGAGCTGATGATAGCTTGAGCGAAGATCGATCTTGTAGAACACCGTGCTACCGCGCAACTGGTCAAATAAGTAATCGATCCTTGGCAGAGGGTACCTGTTCTTAATTGTGACTTTGTTAAACTCCCTATAGTCGATGCAAAGCCGCATTGACCCATCTTTATTCTTCACAAACAGCACAGGAGCACCCCAAGGCGACGAACTCTGCCTAATAAATCCCTTGGCCAACAGCTCATCCAACTGAACTCGCAACTCCTCTAACTCACGAGGGGCCATCCGGTACGGTGCCTTAGAAATAGGACGCGTACCCGGCTCCAAATCAATTACAAATTCCACATCCCGCTTGGGAGGAAGACCAGGAAGATCATCTGGAAAAACATCGGCGAAACCACGAACAACTGGAATCTCCTCCAAGCACGGTACACGAACAGCGGTCCCAACCACCGAGACCAAACAAGCAAAACAATGTGAAAGAAACATCTTCTTAGCACATACCGCAAAGATGACAGGAGAATTATGGAATAGATCAGCATACACGCTTCCGTGCTGACCGTCGTCCCTGATGATGTCCAAGCGCTTCCCTTTGCACTTAATGACTGCATCATACCTAGACAGCAAGTCCATGCCCAAAATAACATCGAAGTCCTCCAGATCAATCATCTTCAGGTCTGCCTTCGCAAGGAAGTCTCCCAACAAAAAAGGGCAATCTAACATGCCAAAATCTGATAACACAGATTCACCAGAGGGGAACTTGACAAGGAAGGTATCCCGAACTCGATCTAAAGTCAACCGATGTCGCTCCACAAAGGCTCTAGCCAAGAACGAGTGGGTAGCGCCGGAGACAAACAGAATACGCGCCCAGCGGTTCTTCACCTCAAATTTCCCTATAGGAGCATATAAAACTAAGTAACAACAACAACAATACTGCAAACATTCTTGCAAGACAAGAACAAAACATTCAGGCTGGAAAGACAACTAACCTGAGACGACTTGAGTCGAATCTTGAGCCTCCTCGGAAGAGATCACGTTCAGCTTTCCCTTTCCCTTGTCCACACGTTGAGGTAGAGGTAATGCCTGTAGAGGAACTGCATGAAGAATAGGCTGGACCTGAGGACACCTAGACTTGATGTGTCCCTTATGCCCACACTGAATGCAGACTTTATCCTTTGACTAGCTCTGGGCAGCATCATGCCCGGGTCACTTACAAACAGAACAGGAGACATCTCTCCTAGGAGCACCCTGAATCGCATGAACCTGCTCCTTCCTCTGAGCTGCTGCCTTCTTGAAACATCTCTCGATAGGGTGGACTGATCAGCCACAGAAGCTGCACACCACTTTGCTGTTCTTTCCCGGAGCTGTACCGGGTACCTGGGGTTTCTTCTCCTCCAAAGACTTCCTCTTATCCTTCCTCATTTGTTGGCCTCTGCTCTTCACGGTCTCAATATCCTCCACCTTCATAGCAGCCTCCACTACTCCTGCATAAGTCTCTGACCCATAAGCACTGGTCAACTGCTGCACCTCGCTCCTCAAACCATCGAGAAATCGCTTTACTCGATCAGCCTCAATGCTGACCAATCCAGGGGCAAAACGGCTCAACTTGCTGAACTCTATCTCATACTCACCCACCATGAGTTGCCTTTGCTTCAGATGGAGGAAGTCGTTCATGAGGCGGTAACGCTCGACCGAGGGTAAGAACTTCCTCAACATCATCTCCTTGAACACCTCCAAGAGCATCCAGCTACCAAGCTCTCCTTCTCTCTCAGCCACCAAATCTTAGCTAAACCTTTAAGCTGATAGGCGGCTATCATCACCCTCTGATCATCTGCAATCCCTGAGTATGAGAACATCTCCTCCATAGAGATCAGCCAGTCGTCTATCACCATGAAATCTGCCTTCCCGTCATAAGTGGGAGGGCTCAGCCTCTGAAACTGTGAGATGAAGGCCATATCTGCTGGCACCACCACTGGAGGTCTTAAGGGTGTAGGAGGAGGAGGGACAGCTAACCCACCTGTAGGACTACTCCCTGGGTCTGACCTGCCACAACCGCCACTAGGGACTGAATATGGGCCTGCATCTCTACCATTTGTCTGCTCATGGCATCGCTACTCTGCCACAGGCTCTCGATCACCGCGTCATTCTGAGCACCAGAAGACTCACCCTCAGACAGGGGAGTCGATCTTGTCGAAGTATGTCTCGCCATCCTAAAATCATAACAACACTAGTTAGATCCTAATACAATGTCTAGAACCCACTACAAGTACAGACAATACATATATAGATATAAACTTAAAGCTGCTAAACTTGCTCTGAGAGTTTATCTTTTTACAAAAATCTATGTTATGCCCTAACCTAAGATGGTTAACCACCACCATGCTAATACATGTGCCTAGATCGGAAATGCATGACTTTATATTACTTTTGACTTGAAAGCTTATGTGTGTACATATGTCATCATGCCAGTCTTTAGCTTGGCACGTTGTGCTTATGCAATGTTATGCTATGCATGATTGTGCTATGCATTCTAAAAAGGCCCTAATGCATGTTATGAGCAGCGTACGAATGAAAATGTTATGCATCCCATACTACATAACATTCGCATGCAACAAAAAAGAAAACGTGCTAGACGCTGCCATGTGGTGAGGTTATGCATCCCATACTACATAACCCTCACATATGGCCCCTATGGTGGATCCATATACGAACACATATTATGCATCCCATACTACATAATATGCCCTGTATACTTAATGTTATGCTATGAGTGTAATGTTCGTGCTTTTGCCAAGACGTGCTGATGACATATCGGTGTGTGAATGATATGATGGTGAACTACTAAAGCAATCAAAGGAAGGTTGCCCGACTAACTTGTCAAGCAACCTCCCTCTGATACCAACTGTCACAACCCGCATTTTCTCCGAATTTAGGAATTATCAGAGTATGAGAAAACACGCGTCATGATGCCACGTCAAGCAGGGGATAACTCCTGACGCTCAGGCAAAACCAACATACTAACTTTATGAAAGAAAATCATTAGTTTAATGATTAGAAAATCAGTTATATTTTTGAGACCGTATCCCTCGGCTCGGTGGATCACCTAGTCCACAGTTAAAAACTATACTTATGCGCTGCGGAAAAGTACTTTATTCAGGTTTGACATCCTAAGAAGTGCATAAGAGCCCTAAGAGGACCACTTATGCTATGCAAGACTCTACATTTAATTTATATTATATATAAGAAAACGATTTTTATACGTTGTTTGGAAAATAGTAATTTACTTTTATAAAACAAGTTGATCATGCAATATACTTACAATAATAATTGTAGTTTTAAAATAACTAGCAACCTAGCATAAATCCTCCCCAGAGCAAGTAGACTATCTCCAGAAAATGGTAGCAACAAAAGTAATATATCTAGTACAAAGATAAAAAAACTACCAGTGGGCGCCAACAACCTGACACGAACCCACTGGCACATATGTATGTCTGTAAGAAAAGTACTGAAAAACTAGCTCACCAACAAAGCAACAGGATCTCCAAAGCCTAAGAGACCACCAGCAACACAACCACAACCTAGCCACCAAACTGGCTACTGCTCAGAACCTGAGGCATTCAAAAGAAGAAAGAATACCTCAGCAAGCAAATTAAGGAAAAACTGTATGAAAGTGTCAACCAGGGAAATAAATGAAAGAGGAAAACACATAGCAGTAAAAGTCACAACTTCCAAAAGCAAGACAACCAGAAATGCACTACGTGCGAGGAAAAAGTATCAACCCTGCCCAAAAACTACATCCTGCAGGGTCTACTAGGCTACCAAGAGCCCAAAGTGCTGCAATCTACTAAGGAAGAAACTTCTAACACCCTAAGCTGTGGGAGATGGTAGTAGCAAAACAAACAACATGGATCCGGGGTTGAGGCAAACTCAGTCCCCCAACCACCATTTCCAAGCCAACAAGCTCAAGGGTCTACATGTGAAAGTACAAGGGACCTTCCACCCCCTTGCCCAGCCCATACCTGGAGCAAGATAGAGGAATAAGGGTTTCCTTGGCTAAATTACACAACACCTCCCTTATGAAGAGCTCCAAACCACCACTACTAACCACGACCCACGATTCGGCCTTAAGGAAAGAAAAACATGGCCGACAAAGAAACTCAAAATATAAAACGGGAATTCACTCAGGAACGAAAATCGAGGTAGAGGAAAAAGTGTTGAAATGACCCAACACAGCTTGGAATTTAGTGGGACCCACTCAACGCCTACCAAGACCTTGGCGTTGAGTGAGCTAGCCTCACTCAGCGCCAGAACCAGCATGGCGTTTAGTGAGATTCACTCACTTAACGCCCTCTAGAAGAACAACACTGGCGTTGAGTGAGCTAGCCTCACTCAACGCCAAAACAGCTATGGCGTTGAGTGAGGTACACTCACTCAACGCCCTGGTACATAACCTCAATCAGAGAAAGTGGCATTTAGTGAGCTAGCCTCACTCAATGCCAAAACAGCAATGGCGTTGAGTGAAGCTCACTCACTCAACTCCCTTACACTTAGCCGCAAAAGAAAACTGTGGCGTTGAGTGAGTCCACCTCACTCAATGCCAAAACAGTAATGGCGTTGAGTGAGGTTGACTCACTCAATGCCCTGGCACTTAGCCACAACAAGGCAAATCTGCAGCATTGAGTGAGCTTACCTCACTCAATGCCAAAATAGCAATGGCGTTGATTGAGGTCGTCTCACTCAATACCAGAAGTTCTGGCTGCAAAGAAGGGTTGTGGCATTGAGTGAGTCTACCTCACTCAACGCCAAAGCAGAAATGGCGTTGAGTGAGGTTCACTCACTCAACGCCACGGGACTTGGCCGCAAACTTTCATTCGGTGTTGAGTGAAGTCACCTCACTCAACGCCAAACCAGAAATGGCATTGAGTGAGGTCAACTCACTCAACGCCAAAGTACTTAGCCTCAGAAAAGGCTATGGCGTTGAGTGAGCACACCTCACTCAACGCCAAAGTACTTTGCTGCACAGAAGCGACGGAGTTGAGTGAGTCCACCTCACTCAATGCCAAAACCGAAATGGCGTTGAGTGAGGTCGACTCACTCAATGCAAAAACACTTAGCTTCTCAGGAAAACCGCGGTGTTGAGTGAGCTTGCCTAACTCAATGCCAAAATGAAAATGGCGTTGAGTGAGGTCGACTCACTCAACGCCAAAGTACTTAGCCGCTAGTAGGGGCTGTGGCGTTGAGTGAGTCCACCTCACTCAACACCCTAGTACTTAGAAATATTCTGACTAGCTACAACTGCGGCGTTGAGTGTATGCACCACACTCAACGCCAAACACGCAAAGACTTTGAGTGTGTGCACCACACTCAACGCCGGCTAGACAGAATTAAAAAAAACTCTTACTAACAACATAGCAGGAACCCCCTCCTCTCACACTCTCTCGGCTTCACCTGCAAGCCACCAACCAGACAGCAATCTGGAATAAAATTGATGGCATTACACCGGCGGGTTGAGCACCAACAGCGGAAAGAGGGGGGCTCAATAGGAGAATCTAAACCCTAATTTTTCAGCAAGATGAAGAACATGCTTAGCTTCTACCCTAGGGCTAACCGGGATTTTCAAAAATTACAAGAGCACAAAAGAATGGCAAGGGCAAGAACACCACTTGCCTCAATTTCCGGAGAAGCTTGGCCGGCTTTCCCTCCTCTTCACTCTGCACTAGAAAGAGTAGCACCTAAAAGCACCTAACAAGCAAACCCGCACTTTAATGGCGGAAACCACAAGAACCGAAAATCCCAAATCTCCTAAAACTCCGCGAAAATCGAATTTCTTACCGTCGAAACGTAGATCTGAGTGAGAGCAAGACAACACCGCTTTCTGAATCGAAATCCGTCAACAAACACTCCCGGAATCACCGTCCGAAAGCTAGCGTAGCCCGTCGTTCCGCCTCTTATTTCCGCGAAACAGGAACAGCGGTTTTCTTTTGGTCTCGGGAAGAAGGAGGAAGGAGAAGTGGGCCTGCCACTTCTTAATAAGGCTTTTATAACTGCTTAGCCATGTCGGTTCAGCCTAACTGCAGCCCAGCCGCCGGTTCACTCAGCTAAAAAATAAAATTTCTAATTTTATTTTACTAATAGCACACCCAAAACGACGCGAAAACCGAACTAGCTCGGAATTCGACGAAATTCACACCGTAGCTAAATACCCACGCTACGAACACAACTGCGAAGTAGAAATTAACTTTCGACGAAAAGAACTCGAGTTATGACCTCCTAAAGCCAAAACACAAGCATCCCTAAGAGGCCACACCGGGTCACCCAAAATGACTCGGCTTGCGAGAGAGACCTTGCCCATAGGCTACAAAATAGGCCACTCAGTTCTAAGGAGCTAAACCACACTCCACAAATGGCACAAGCCACGAAGACGCGTCACCGTAATGCCGAACGAGAATAAAAAAAATAGTCGCAGAAAAATCGGGGGCGTTACACAGTCTCCAAAATGGTCACATCAATATATCTCGGACTAAAAAGAACTATCTTGAGTCCTAGCAAGTCATCTAATCGAGTCAAGTGAACTGGAGGGAGAGTAAGCATGGTCGATTCCGGAGGAGGAGCTAAGTCATACTCTCCATCAAAACACGGATTTAACGTCCAAGAAAATTCCTCCGGGTGCTAGTCATCAAATTCAAAAGGAAGATCAAACAGTAGATTCGTCCTCACAGCAAACTCAACCGGATCGTCATCATATAACTCACTCTCAGATAAACATTCATCACAGGATGACTCTACCAATTTAGCCAAAATATCTTCCAACCCACTAGATACTTCCTCCAAATCAGAATCAATAACGGTCTCTGAAGTAGGAAAAATTGAACCCGACACAATTTCTAATCTATATTGGGCTTCAGGCAACAGAGATATCATCAAGGAAATGCCTTTTGGGTCCTCAGCGCTAACGTTATCAAAAAATAACTTTCCCACACAAGGCAAATCTTCCAATATAACACTTCCTTCGCTAGCCAAATCTTCCCATGATGTAGGTACATCGTCAAAATCAGGATAGAGGATTGGCCAAATCGAATCCCGCGGAGAATATAAATATGCTTGAACCTCAAGCAATCATGATAATATCAAACTATCTCCTGGATGTGCATCACTAAGTTAATCCCAAGATATACTTCCATCCCAAGGTGACTCTCCCAACACCGCTGAAACATTTACCAATACTGGGTCAACCGAAGACTCCATGATAATCAAGGGTGACGCCTCAGAAACATCATCAAAGGGAAGAGGACACGATTCCTCAGAGGAGAAATACTCATCCAGGTGACTAGGGTAACCAATCTCCTCATCGTCACTCAAATCGTAAGCGTAATCAGCCTCGTCCTCAGTGATGGGCACAGTCCTAGACACAGCCTTAGACTCAACAGGAGAGTCAACGACTAATGCAGGTAACTTGGTGGGATACTCACAAGGGTCTACGGGCGTAATCGGGGTAGAACGCTCCTTAGAGCCACGATCAGATACACCCCTAGACTCACATGTAGTAATCTCCTGACTAACCATACCGATAGGAACACTCTCACCCCACGGGCTCATGGCATTCCTAGAAATCACATCTATCAAACTAGGGATAGGGGTCCTTAGCTTTTCCTTTCCTCCATCAGTAGGTGCAGGTATACTATGGGTAGCTCTACCAGCCTGTAAGGAAGGCCTAAATCGAGGGAGTAAGTCACTCTTATAATCAGGTAGGGGCCTAGTGCCTTTGCATAATGTAGCCTCTCCATCGAACATCCACGCGGGAGCGTACTGATCAGTGAGGAGGCTCTTCATGATCGGCAAACCTATAGGAGACCCAATACGTCTTTCCTCGTTGAACCAGAAAGTCTGGGCTCGACCCACTAACTACTTGCTCGCCACTGGGACCTTGTGGAGATCCCATAAACAAAGACACTCGAAATAACGTTCTATCCCAACAACCCATTTAAGGAAGATCTGAGGACCTCCCAACCCATCGTATGTGGGAGCAACGCTCCTAAACGACGTAGATACGTTAACCTCTCGCTCAGGGTGACGGTCCTGATGATGGTAGGGTTGCCTAAAGGATGGTGGTGCTACTTTGCTAGCCTTTAGTTGTTCAATTAAAGTCTTAATCTCATCCATCACAGGGACCGTACTGGTTTCCTAACGTTCGTCATGGAACAGATAGATTTTACTCGGGAAACGTTAACATCATAGGCCATTTTAGAGAGAACCGAAGAGAATATCTTACCCGGAACCAGTGCACATGCAATGAATAATTATCATGGCCCTATTTAATTTCCAAAGATGCAATTGTTCCTGCTAATTACTTAAGATAACAAATGTATTTATTTTTAATTTTCTTGCTGGAAAAATTATGAATATTATTAAATAAATTTTTTATTGTTGTTTTGCTAAGAAAATAAAAATATAGGCCGCTATTGGCAAACAAAAATTAAAATTTTATAATGATTTAAAAAAATTTAATGGCTTAATAAAAATAATTTTTTTTGATTTCTTACTAATAAAGTTATGGAGAAATTCAGGAATTTTGTTTTAAAAATTTTGAGAAAAATTAAAAATTTTAAGACGCTATATGCAGACCAAAAATTTAAAAATTGATTTATATGATGTGCAATGAAACGTGCAAGTGCGTGTCGGTGCACAAAAGCAAAAGGGGGAGGGGGCCAATTAGGAAATTAATGTGAACCTCCCTCTGATACCAAATCATGCTTGCACGTTGACACCGGATATATCTGCGGACGAACACGATTGCCTCTCTAATGATCCAATCCTACACTCGCACAATCGTTCTACGCGGCACCACGTTAATTAATCCTATCAATTATATGCTAGCGTACGGGTAGCCAAACCAATAAGGATCGAATAGAAGCGATAGTCCAATATTCTTTCCGGCTAAAAGGATCTACCCGGTCCGAACGAGCGGTGTTGTACCGAAAGAGATCTACCAAATAAAATACGATTTGGAAAAGGTAGATCTCTCCCAACAAAAGAAAATGAAGGTTCGCCAAACCATTTCAAAATTAAATCAATCAAGAAAAACACAAACCGAGTGAAGAAAACCACGATGAATTAATGCTATCAAAATTAAACGCCAAGAATTTCCACCACAAGAATATCTACGAAAAAGAAATCACACGAAGGTAAGAATTTTACATTACCCAACCAGAATGGATGTTTCCGATTATCTCTATGTGGATCTCTCTTCAACATATCCTCCGGAGTCACGTCGGAAGGAGAGGAAACTTGTTCGCCTTCGTCGCTTCATGCAGGAGTTGGAATCCACAAGGAAGCAACCTTTATTGCCTTGGCAGAATTATCTTCAATGGAGGGTGGTGCTCGTTTTTTTTGCAAGTGGAGGTGGTGGTGTGGTTGGAAGGAGGATGCTAGGCGAGAGGGGGAGAAGGCCTTGGCCAAAATTTCAAGAGGGGAGAGGAGGAGGAGGAAACAAATTTTCCAAGAGGGGAAGAGAGGGGAGGAGGGGAAATTCAAATTTTGAATTCTTGGTTTTCAATTTTTCATTCTCTTATTATTCCTTCATAACATGACTATATATAGACTACACCACTCAATCTCCCTCCATTCAAAATTCAAAATGAAAGTAATGATGGTTATATGCACCCATCATAATACAAGAAATGAAATAATTAAAACAACCTATGATGGTTATAAGTACCCATCATTACATGAATTATTTAAATGCAATAAAAATAAAAATTCTAAAATAAAATAAAACATGAAAATTACTTAATAATTAATAAATTATTATTAATTATTAATATATTGGTTTGCGTTCAGGATGGATATTATGACGACGCTCCACATGGTCATCTGTAAGCATGCCGTCACCATCTTTAAAACGTTGCGGGCCGTCGCCTCCATCATCCTAGGTAGAGACCATGCTAGGACCTTTGTCCTCTGGTTTTGTTGTCTTCAACCTTTTCTCTCTTCATTATGAGGACGATGGACTTTGTTTTGTAAAGAATGGTGCTCTATTGAGGGTGAATAGGGATGAGGAAGAGCGGAATGTATCTTTGTATGGAAGGCTAGAGGAAGAGGACGAACCGATGCCGTTCGTTCGACTTTACGATGCATGCAAAAATCAAACTTCAATATGCAGCAGGTTTTGCGCTCGATTTAATCCATGATCTGAGCACTTCTAGGTCTTGGGATGAACACGAAAGTTGAATCCTTTAGAAGGACGTTTCCAACGGATGGTTGCACATTTTCTGGTGAGCGCTGTGGCTCCCTCAAAGTGCGATAGATTTTGCTGCATTGAACTAACATAAGGCCAAGATAGATATTCTGTCTAAGTAGTTGATGTGTTAGCCTAGTGTTCAAATCTTGGACTTGGTAGAATTCATAGCCTTGGAATACTTCTTGCATTGGGAGAATATCTAGTTTGAGGAAACCGTGATGAGCCAATGCATTATGTTTGTGTTTTGATGGAACTTGGATGTACACATGGTTTTTTTATGCAATCTGATTAAAATGCTGAAATTGAGGTGATATATCTGATATGCTTAAGAGTTTTTAGAAAATAAAATGCAAAATAAAATTCACAGCACATAAGGAAGAAAACAGAGCAAGTAATCCAGACGACACAAGGAACTATAGTGGTTCCCTATCAATAGGTGCGTCCACTCTTCTATCACCCTGGTAGGAATCCACTACAGGTTTTTGACCAGGTGCCCTGCCACCAATAGATCTGATTCAGGTAGATCTAAAGACCTTTTGAGCTTTTGATCAGGTGCCCAAAAACCAAACATAGGTTTTTGATTAGGTGCCCTGCCACCAAAGGGGTTTACTTTTGAAGGGAGTAATAACCTTGTACACAGTTTAGAAAACTAAGAGTTTATGATATTCTTCTCTGTTCTCAAATCAAATAAGAGAAGACTAGTGGATTCAATAGTTGATGATGATGTCAAAGCTCCCCCTGAAAATATGTATTAGTTTAGGAATGCTGGGAAGCTTTGCTTAAGGGTGTAGGCCTTCAACTAGATGAAAATCTCCAGCAAGCTCTGTAGACAAATTTGAATATGTTGTCTCTTGAAAGCCTGGATTAGAAAGAAGAAGATGAATTTGATTTCCTCTGTTCGAAAACTTGTTGCAGAGTTCTTCTTTTGTAGAGAGAAAAAGTCTTCCTGCTTTTTCTCTCTCTATCTCTTTTATCTTCTTTATATAATATATATATGTATCCACTGGGCTGAGGAAAGTCAATTTAATTCTTGTCTGATACGGCATAGACATTTCCAAGAAAGGAAACTATCTTGGAAAGGTAACTGACAATAAATCTCTGAATTGATTCATATTTAATGTAGCCTCCCAACGGCTATATTCAAAAGAATATTTAGCATTAAATATATTAGCTGTAAATTCTTTTACTTAAGCCTTGAATAACTCTAGCCAGCTGTCACCAATAACTGCACAGGTAATCACCAAAATTTAATCTAAAAGCTTCTCCAATCTGCGTTCGACTATAGTTGAACTCCGTTCGACTATCGTTGAACTCCGTTCGACTATAGTTGACCTGTATCTGAGATTTCATTTTTCTTATGGCTGAACACAGAAATAGTTGAACTCCGTTCGACTATTGTTGAACTCCGTTCAACTATTTTTTGACTGCATCTGACAGAGCACAGAAATAGTTGAACTCCATTCGACTATAGTTGAACTCCATTCAGCTATTTTTGGACTAGAATTCTGAACTTCAAAACTGAACTTCTCTGGAATTTTTCTGCACTTTCTTCTTGGATTCTTTTTATGTATACCTGGAGAATCCTATGACCTTTAGACTATATATTTTGGGTCAAACTAATAATCCTAATAGTGATCCTAACTCAAATCAGAACCTAAGGTTCCAACAATCTCCCCCTATTTGGGTGAGGATACTATTTACAAAAAAACAGAGCAAATATAAAATGTGTGCTTTTACAGAGAAACAACAATGTTTTGAAATATAAATCTAAGAACAAAAACTGATATGTTCGGTAGCTGTTCTGATGTTAATCTTCAACTTAGCTCATTTCCTTTCAACTGAAATGTGGTTCCAATAATTTCTCTAATATCTTCACCAGATTTTTTAATAACTTAAACTACTACTGCAGTAACCTCTGATTCAAACTCCCCCTATTGTTGTAGCCTTCTAAACAATCTCCCCTTATATAGTTACCCCTGCACTGAAGGGACTTTTCCTGAAAATAAGAGGTTAGAAATTCTGGACCCAGGTCACTTTGGGTCCTGGTTTTATTTCATGATAATCAGAAATTAAAGAGCATGTAGGTTTATCTTTATAACCTAATGGGTGAAATTTTCTACGAGAGATGTACCATTGGGTAAAAGGATTGATACAATTTTGAGATTGATTATTATTTTCAAAAGAATAAAAATTTCTGTTTTGAAAATCTGAGTTCGACGGTTTATATTGAGATCGTCGATCAGCGTTCGACGACCTGCATTGATATCGTCGATCTCGGTTCACAGATAAATGTTGACTATTATATGTGTTCCACGATTGTCGACCTCTGGTCGACGATTCTTGATGATATCGTCGATCCCCGTATGCTGAGTGTTTAAACTCAAGATCTGGGTTCAGAGATCGTCAATCGGCGTTCGACAAGAAATGCAGAGATCGTCGACCAAGGTCCGACGATTTTTGTAAAAACATATTTTATTAAACTTTTTATGTTTATTTCTCTTTATTTTGGGTTTCAGAATTATTTCAGAATGTTGATTATTTTAATCTAGTTTTTCTTTCCCTATAGTTGATTCTAGATAATTTATTTATTCTAGAGCAATTTTTTTAATCTTCTTTAATACTTGTATTTTCAGAAGATAAATTATTCAATTTTTCTCTGAGAAGTTTTATTTCCTTTTCAGATTGAATTAAATCATTGCATAAATCTTTAAAATCATCTTTAAAAAGTTTTGAGGAGAAATCAAAGGAAGAGATAACCTGATCCTCTTCTGATTCTGCTTCTGATTCTTCAAAATCTGATTCATCATCAGATTTGATGCAGGAAGTATTTATTGCCATCAGGCAAAACTCTCTTGCTCTTGTTTCTTCTTCATCCTCAGTTGTACAGGATGAAACTTCAGAGTCACTCCAAGTTTCAGCATCATATCTTCTCTTTTTCGCTGATTCAGCAACCATTGCTGTGAGGGAGTCCCAGATATCCTTTGCTGAAGTGCATTCAGCCACTTCCTGAAAAATATCATCTGACATAGATTGAGCCAGTATATCCATTGCCTGAGCATCAGCCATCTTTAGCAATTTTTGAGCTTCTATAGCTGCAGATGGTGTTAAGGGACCTTACAAGATAGAATTATAAATGGCTTCATCAATAGAGTTCATAAAAAGCCTAATCCTTGCATTCCATAGTGCATGCTTGTCCAAATTACACTTAGGAGGTCCAGTGCTTGACCATTCTTCATTTTGTGCCATGAAAAACTCTTAAAAACAATAAGATCTATCAAGGATCTTTTGATTCAGGTGTTAGCATGTACAAACAATCAACCTCCCTCTGATACCAATTGAAAGTGAGGTGATAGATCTGATATGCTTAAGAGTTTTTAAAAAATAAAATGCAAAATAAAATTCACAGCACATAAGGAAGAAAACAGAGCAAGCAATCCAGATGATACAAGGAACTATAGTGGTTCCCTCTCAATAGGTACGTCCACTCTTCTACCACCCTGGTAGGAATCCACTACAGGTTTTTGATCAGGTGCCCTGCCACTAATAGATCTGATTCAGGTAGATCTACAGACCCTTTGAGCTTTTGATCAGGTGCCCAAAAACCAAACACAGGTTTTTGATCAGGTGCCCTGCCACCAAAGGGGTTTACTTTTGAAGGGAGTAATAACCCTGTACACAGTTTAGAAAACTAGGAGTTGATGATATTCTTCTCTGTTCTCAAATCAAATGAGAGAAGACTAGTGGATTAAATAGTTGATGATGATGTCAAAGCTCCCCCTGAAAATATGTATTAGTTCAGGAATGCTGGGAAGCTTTACTTCAGGGTTTAGACCTTCAACTAGATGAAATTCTCCAGCAAGCTCTGTAGACAAATTTGAATATGTTGTCTCTTGAAAGCCTGGATCAGAAAGAAGAAGATGAAGTTGATTTCCTCTGTTCGAAAACTTGTTGCAGAGTTCTTCTTTTGTAGAGAGAAAAAGTCTTCCTGCTTTTTCTCTCTCTATCTCTTTTATCTTCTGTATATAATATATATATGTATCCACTGGGCTGAGGAAAGTCATTTTAATTCTTGTCTGATACGGCATAGACATTTCCAAGAAAGGAAACTGTCTTGGAAAGGTAACTGACAATAAATCTATGAATTGATTCATATTTAATGCAGGCTCCTAACGGCTATATTCATAAGAATATTTAGCATTAAATATATTAGCTGTAAATTCCTTTACTTAAGCCTTGAATAACTCTAGCCAGCTGTCACCAATAACTGCACAGGAAATCACCAAAATTTAATCTAAAAGCTTCTCCAATCTGCGTTCGACTATAGTTGAACTCTGTTCGACTATCGTTGAACTCTGTTCGACTATAGTTGAACTGTATCTGAGATTTCTGTTTTCTTAGAGCTGAACACAAAAATAGTTGAACTCTGTTTGACTATAGTTGAACTCCGTTTCACTATAGTTGAATTCCGTTCAGCTATTTTTGGACTGCATCTGACAGAGCACAGAAATAGTTGAACCAGAAAGTCTGGGCTCCATCGAACATCCACGCGGGAGTAAGTCACTCTTATAATCAGGTAGGGGCCTAGTGCCTTTGCATAATGTAGCCTCTCCATCGAACATCCACGCGGGAGCGTACTGATCAGTGAGGAGGCTCTTCATGATCGGCAAACCTATAGGAGACCCAATACGTCTTTCCTCGTTGAACCAGAAAGTCTGGGCTCGACCCACTAACTACTTGCTCGCCACTGGGACCTTGTGGAGATCCCATAAACAAAGACACTCGAAATAACGTTCTATCCCAACAACCCATTTAAGGAAGATCTGAGGACCTCCCAACCCATCGTATGTGGGAGCAACGCTCCTAAACGACGTAGATACGTTAACCTCTCGCTCAGGGTGACGGTCCTGATGATGGTAGGGTTGCCTAAAGGATGGTGGTGCTACTTTGCTAGCCTTTAGTTGTTCAATTAAAGTCTTAATCTCATCCATCACAGGGACCGTACTGGTTTCCTAACGTTCGTCATGGAACAGATAGATTTTACTCGGGAAACGTTAACATCATAGGCCATTTTAGAGAGAACCGAAGAGAATATCTTACCCGGAACCAGTGCACATGCAATGAATAATTATCATGGCCCTATTTAATTTCCAAAGATGCAATTGTTCCTGCTAATTACTTAAGATAACAAATGTATTTATTTTTAATTTTCTTGCTGGAAAAATTATGAATATTATTAAATAAATTTTTTATTGTTGTTTTGCTAAGAAAATAAAAATATAGGCCGCTATTGGCAAACAAAAATTAAAATTTTATAATGATTTAAAAAAATTTAATGGCTTAATAAAAATAATTTTTTTTGATTTCTTACTAATAAAGTTATGGAGAAATTCAGGAATTTTGTTTTAAAAATTTTGAGAAAAATTAAAAATTTTAAGACGCTATATGCAGACCAAAAATTTAAAAATTGATTTATATGATGTGCAATGAAACGTGCAAGTGCGTGTCGGTGCACAAAAGCAAAAGGGGGAGGGGGCCAATTAGGAAATTAATGTGAACCTCCCTCTGATACCAAATCATGCTTGCACGTTGACACCGGATATATCTGCGGACGAACACGATTGCCTCTCTAATGATCCAATCCTACACTCGCACAATCGTTCTACGCGGTACCACGTTAATTAATCCTATCAATTATATGCTAGCGTACGGGTAGCCAAACCAATAAGGATCGAATAGAAGCGATAGTCCAATATTCTTTCCGGCTAAAAGGATCTACCCGGTCCGAACGAGCGGTGTTGTACCGAAAGAGATCTACCAAATAAAATACGATTTGGAAAAGGTAGATCTCTCCCAACAAAAGAAAATGAAGGTTCGCCAAACCATTTCAAAATTAAATCAATCAAGAAAAACACAAACCGAGTGAAGAAAACCACGATGAATTAATGCTATCAAAATTAAACGCCAAGAATTTCCACCACAAGAATATCTACGAAAAAGAAATCACACGAAGGTAAGAATTTTACATTACCCAACCAGAATGGATGTTTCCGATTATCTCTATGTGGATCTCTCTTCAACATATCCTCCGGAGTCACGTCGGAAGGAGAGGAAACTTGTTCGCCTTCGTCGCTTCATGCAGGAGTTGGAATCCACAAGGAAGCAACCTTTATTGCCTTGGCAGAATTATCTTCAATGGAGGGTGGTGCTCGTTTTTTTTGCAAGTGGAGGTGGTGGTGTGGTTGGAAGGAGGATGCTAGGCGAGAGGGGGAGAAGGCCTTGGCCAAAATTTCAAGAGGGGAGAGGAGGAGGAGGAAACAAATTTTCCAAGAGGGGAAGAGAGGGGAGGAGGGGAAATTCAAATTTTGAATTCTTGGTTTTCAATTTTTCATTCTCTTATTATTCCTTCATAACATGACTATATATAGACTACACCACTCAATCTCCCTCCATTCAAAATTCAAAATGAAAGTAATGATGGTTATATGCACCCATCATAATACAAGAAATGAAATAATTAAAACAACCTATGATGGTTATAAGTACCCATCATTACATGAATTATTTAAATGCAATAAAAATAAAAATTCTAAAATAAAATAAAACATGAAAATTACTTAATAATTAATAAATTATTATTAATTATTAATATATTGGTTTGCGTTCAGGATGGATATTATGACGACGCTCCACATGGTCATCTGTAAGCATGCCGTCACCATCTTTAAAACGTTGCGGGCCGTCGCCTCCATCATCCTAGGTAGAGACCATGCTAGGACCTTTGTCCTCTGGTTTTGTTGTCTTCAACCTTTTCTCTCTTCATTATGAGGACGATGGACTTTGTTTTGTAAAGAATGGTGCTCTATTGAGGGTGAATAGGGATGAGGAAGAGCGGAATGTATCTTTGTATGGAAGGCTAGAGGAAGAGGACGAACCGATGCCGTTCGTTCGACTTTACGATGCATGCAAAAATCAAACTTCAATATGCAGCAGGTTTTGCGCTCGATTTAATCCATGATCTGAGCACTTCTAGGTCTTGGGATGAACACGAAAGTTGAATCCTTTAGAAGGACGTTTCCAACGGATGGTTGCACATTTTCTGGTGAGCGCTGTGGCTCCCTCAAAGTGCGATAGATTTTGCTGCATTGAACTAACATAAGGCCAAGATAGATATTCTGTCTAAGTAGTTGATGTGTTAGCCTAGTGTTCAAATCTTGGACTTGGTAGAATTCATAGCCTTGGAATACTTCTTGCATTGGGAGAATATCTAGTTTGAGGAAACCGTGATGAGCCAATGCATTATGTTTGTGTTTTGATGGAACTTGGATGTACACATGGTTTTTTTTATGCAATCTGATTAAAATGCTGAAATTGAGGTGATATATCTGATATGCTTAAGAGTTTTTAGAAAATAAAATGCAAAATAAAATTCACAGCACATAAGGAAGAAAACAGAGCAAGTAATCCAGACGACACAAGGAACTATAGTGGTTCCCTATCAATAGGTGCGTCCACTCTTCTATCACCCTGGTAGGAATCCACTACAGGTTTTTGACCAGGTGCCCTGCCACCAATAGATCTGATTCAGGTAGATCTAAAGACCTTTTGAGCTTTTGATCAGGTGCCCAAAAACCAAACATAGGTTTTTGATTAGGTGCCCTGCCACCAAAGGGGTTTACTTTTGAAGGGAGTAATAACCTTGTACACAGTTTAGAAAACTAAGAGTTTATGATATTCTTCTCTGTTCTCAAATCAAATAAGAGAAGACTAGTGGATTCAATAGTTGATGATGATGTCAAAGCTCCCCCTGAAAATATGTATTAGTTTAGGAATGCTGGGAAGCTTTGCTTAAGGGTGTAGGCCTTCAACTAGATGAAAATCTCCAGCAAGCTCTGTAGACAAATTTGAATATGTTGTCTCTTGAAAGCCTGGATTAGAAAGAAGAAGATGAATTTGATTTCCTCTGTTCGAAAACTTGTTGCAGAGTTCTTCTTTTGTAGAGAGAAAAAGTCTTCCTGCTTTTTCTCTCTCTATCTCTTTTATCTTCTTTATATAATATATATATGTATCCACTGGGCTGAGGAAAGTCAATTTAATTCTTGTCTGATACGGCATAGACATTTCCAAGAAAGGAAACTATCTTGGAAAGGTAACTGACAATAAATCTCTGAATTGATTCATATTTAATGTAGCCTCCCAACGGCTATATTCAAAAGAATATTTAGCATTAAATATATTAGCTGTAAATTCTTTTACTTAAGCCTTGAATAACTCTAGCCAGCTGTCACCAATAACTGCACAGGTAATCACCAAAATTTAATCTAAAAGCTTCTCCAATCTGCGTTCGACTATAGTTGAACTCCGTTCGACTATCGTTGAACTCCGTTCGACTATAGTTGACCTGTATCTGAGATTTCATTTTTCTTATGGCTGAACACAGAAATAGTTGAACTCCGTTCGACTATTGTTGAACTCCGTTCAACTATTTTTTGACTGCATCTGACAGAGCACAGAAATAGTTGAACTCCATTCGACTATAGTTGAACTCCATTCAGCTATTTTTGGACTAGAATTCTGAACTTCAAAACTGAACTTCTCTGGAATTTTTCTGCACTTTCTTCTTGGATTCTTTTTATGTATACCTGGAGAATCCTATGACCTTTAGACTATATATTTTGGGTCAAACTAATAATCCTAATAGTGATCCTAACTCAAATCAGAACCTAAGGTTCCAACAATCTCCCCCTATTTGGGTGAGGATACTATTTACAAAAAAACAGAGCAAATATAAAATGTGTGCTTTTACAGAGAAACAACAATGTTTTGAAATATAAATCTAAGAACAAAAACTGATATGTTCGGTAGCTGTTCTGATGTTAATCTTCAACTTAGCTCATTTCCTTTCAACTGAAATGTGGTTCCAATAATTTCTCTAATATCTTCACCAGATTTTTTAATAACTTAAACTACTACTGCAGTAACCTCTGATTCAAACTCCCCCTATTGTTGTAGCCTTCTAAACAATCTCCCCTTATATAGTTACCCCTGCACTGAAGGGACTTTTCCTGAA
The DNA here is from genome assembly GCA_039513925.1 of Platanthera zijinensis. NCBI lineage: Eukaryota > Viridiplantae > Streptophyta > Magnoliopsida > Asparagales > Orchidaceae > Platanthera > Platanthera zijinensis. Next base: position 116,210,470 of record CM077080.1, on the reverse strand, counting down.
AATAAGAGGTTAGAAATTCTGGACCCAGGTCACTTTGGGTCCTGGTTTTATTTCATGATAATCAGAAATTAAAGAGCATGTAGGTTTATCTTTATAACCTAATGGGTGAAATTTTCTACGAGAGATGTACCATTGGGTAAAAGGATTGATACAATTTTGAGATTGATTATTATTTTCAAAAGAATAAAAATTTCTGTTTTGAAAATCTGAGTTCGACGGTTTATATTGAGATCGTCGATCAGCGTTCGACGACCTGCATTGATATCGTCGATCTCGGTTCACAGATAAATGTTGACTATTATATGTGTTCCACGATTGTCGACCTCTGGTCGACGATTCTTGATGATATCGTCGATCCCCGTATGCTGAGTGTTTAAACTCAAGATCTGGGTTCAGAGATCGTCAATCGGCGTTCGACAAGAAATGCAGAGATCGTCGACCAAGGTCCGACGATTTTTGTAAAAACATATTTTATTAAACTTTTTATGTTTATTTCTCTTTCTTTTGGGTTTCAGAATTATTTCAGAATGTTGATTATTTTAATCTAGTTTTTCTTTCCCTATAGTTGATTCTAGATAATTTATTTATTCTAGAGCAATTTTTTTAATCTTCTTTAATACTTGTATTTTCAGAAGATAAATTATTCAATTTTTCTCTGAGAAGTTTTATTTCCTTTTCAGATTGAATTAAATCATTGCATAAATCTTTAAAATCATCTTTAAAAAGTTTTGAGGAGAAATCAAAGGAAGAGATAACCTGATCCTCTTCTGATTCTGCTTCTGATTCTTCAAAATCTGATTCATCATCAGATTTGATGCAGGAAGTATTTATTGCCATCAGGCAAAACTCTCTTGCTCTTGTTTCTTCTTCATCCTCAGTTGTACAGGATGAAACTTCAGAGTCACTCCAAGTTTCAGCATCATATCTTCTCTTTTTCGCTGATTCAGCAACCATTGCTGTGAGGGAGTCCCAGATATCCTTTGCTGAAGTGCATTCAGCCACTTCCTGAAAAATATCATCTGACATAGATTGAGCCAGTATATCCATTGCCTGAGCATCAGCCATCTTTAGCAATTTTTGAGCTTCTATAGCTGCAGATGGTGTTAAGGGACCTTACAAGATAGAATTATAAATGGCTTCATCAATAGAGTTCATAAAAAGCCTAATCCTTGCATTCCATAGTGCATGCTTGTCCAAATTACACTTAGGAGGTCCAGTGCTTGACCATTCTTCATTTTGTGCCATGAAAAACTCTTAAAAACAATAAGATCTATCAAGGATCTTTTGATTCAGGTGTTAGCATGTACAAACAATCAACCTCCCTCTGATACCAATTGAAAGTGAGGTGATAGATCTGATATGCTTAAGAGTTTTTAAAAAATAAAATGCAAAATAAAATTCACAGCACATAAGGAAGAAAACAGAGCAAGCAATCCAGATGATACAAGGAACTATAGTGGTTCCCTCTCAATAGGTACGTCCACTCTTCTACCACCCTGGTAGGAATCCACTACAGGTTTTTGATCAGGTGCCCTGCCACTAATAGATCTGATTCAGGTAGATCTACAGACCCTTTGAGCTTTTGATCAGGTGCCCAAAAACCAAACACAGGTTTTTGATCAGGTGCCCTGCCACCAAAGGGGTTTACTTTTGAAGGGAGTAATAACCCTGTACACAGTTTAGAAAACTAGGAGTTGATGATATTCTTCTCTGTTCTCAAATCAAATGAGAGAAGACTAGTGGATTAAATAGTTGATGATGATGTCAAAGCTCCCCCTGAAAATATGTATTAGTTCAGGAATGCTGGGAAGCTTTACTTCAGGGTTTAGACCTTCAACTAGATGAAATTCTCCAGCAAGCTCTGTAGACAAATTTGAATATGTTGTCTCTTGAAAGCCTGGATCAGAAAGAAGAAGATGAAGTTGATTTCCTCTGTTCGAAAACTTGTTGCAGAGTTCTTCTTTTGTAGAGAGAAAAAGTCTTCCTGCTTTTTCTCTCTCTATCTCTTTTATCTTCTGTATATAATATATATATGTATCCACTGGGCTGAGGAAAGTCATTTTAATTCTTGTCTGATACGGCATAGACATTTCCAAGAAAGGAAACTGTCTTGGAAAGGTAACTGACAATAAATCTATGAATTGATTCATATTTAATGCAGGCTCCTAACGGCTATATTCATAAGAATATTTAGCATTAAATATATTAGCTGTAAATTCCTTTACTTAAGCCTTGAATAACTCTAGCCAGCTGTCACCAATAACTGCACAGGAAATCACCAAAATTTAATCTAAAAGCTTCTCCAATCTGCGTTCGACTATAGTTGAACTCTGTTCGACTATCGTTGAACTCTGTTCGACTATAGTTGAACTGTATCTGAGATTTCTGTTTTCTTAGAGCTGAACACAAAAATAGTTGAACTCTGTTTGACTATAGTTGAACTCCGTTTCACTATAGTTGAATTCCGTTCAGCTATTTTTGGACTGCATCTGACAGAGCACAGAAATAGTTGAACTCCGTTCGACTATAGTTGAACTCCGTTCGACTATAGTTGAACTCCGTTCGACTATAGTTGAACTCCGTTCAGCTATTTTTGGACTAGAATTCTTAACTTCAAAACTGAACTTCTCTGGAATTTTTCTGCACTATCTTCTTGGATTCTTTTGATGTATACCTGGAGAATCCTATGACCCTTAGACTATACATTTTGGGTCAAACTAATAATCCTAATAGTGATCCTAACCCAAATAAGAACCTAAGGTTCCAACAAATTCATATAATAATACTATGATGGTTGATATGTATTGGAAGAGTCATTGGTGCGCTTGTACGATATACACAATCGATAGCAAATGAGGAACTATAAACAATGAAAGAACTTGTGGTGAGTAATTATACATAATTATTAATTATTTAGAAATGTATATGTTATGTTGATCGTTTCCGAAAATAGGATGTGCTGAAAGATAAATGATTTGATGTGCATGCACATGCTAAACTTAGAATAAGTGGCTAGATGAATATTATGCTCATGGTCATGCTATGAGCTTATTGATCTTTTGAATTGAAAGTATGATTGGAATAAGTCCACCACCTAGAGTTGTGTTAACTCCCTAAGGGTAGCAGTGAGGGTCGTATAGTAATCAAAGGGATTTGATATCTTAGGTTATGACGGAACCTTGCCTGCTTGGAGCATGGGTAAGTTGTTATGAAGGGACTCAGTATGGATTCCTTGCATGCTTTTGAGCACGGGTTTTGTATGATGATAAGGGACTCAGTGTGGATCCCTTGCGTGTTTTTGAGCATGAGATTGGTATGATGAGAAGGGAATCGGTTGGAGCCCTTGGAGGTTTGATGGCATGGCTAAATCTAATTGCATGAGGTATGTATCGACACGCGGTGTCATAATCCTGGGTTAAGGATAGTGTGGTAGGTCAATGGGCTCGCTATTCATCGCACCAATGGGAGTTGACAGATAGTTCTTGGGTGGTTGGGCTTGGTCCTCGGTGCTCATTCCTAAAGCTCCTTCCATGCCACTGGATGGTTGGGCTTGGTCCTTGGGTGATACACTCCCTAGAGCTCCTTCTGTGCCAGTTATAGGCCAATTGGGCTATGTTATTGGTGCACATCTACCCGAGACCCCTTCCAAGTTATAGTACGTAGAGGCTCCGTTGTTGTGTTCTTAACATTGAGGCTTACAGAGGCATGGGCTTGATAGTGTGGATACCCGCCTAGAAGTATAGACGCCCACTCTACTGTCACCATTTGGCCACGACGGATGATGCCTGAGGGGTTAGTTACCTGCTCAAAAAGTGGGAACTAAAGGACTATATCGACATAGAAAAATAGAGTGCGTGAGTTGAATGTTTGCATCATAAACCATCATTACATTGCATTGTAGCGTATATGATCCTCATCATATAAATTTGTATGTGCACATTTATATAATGAGTTACTTTTTGTTAAGATGATCCTTAACTTATAAATATGTACGGGCATTTTTATAAGTTAACTTCTAGTTCTGTTTGTAGATTAAATGTTGTAGATGACTGCTCTTACTCTTACAGTACTTCTAGTGTAGAATGATGTTGTTATTTGATGTACATTGTTACTGTTACTTTTATTATAAGTGGAGATATGCCACCTGCTTGTACTTATAGTTTATATACATATATTATACCGTTCCATCTTTCTCCTTCCCGGTGCCTAAGAGCCGCCGGGGTGAGAGGATGAGATAGACACTTAGTCTTTATGACTAATAGTTTCTACGACTACCATTTTAGGAGGACACCCAGTGGATAGAGCAACAACAACATCAAGTTATGTAAGAGGACAGCCAGGCCAAGGGGATAGGGCTTGATACGGCGATACCCTTGCTTCCATCGATTACATATGTGGGATTTTGAGAGAATATATGTTATTGCCTTTAGGGCACTTAAATCTGATGTATTCAGGAGCAATGTAGCTACCTGCGTCTTTTCTTTTGGACTTGTACTAGATTTTGAATTCTGTATATTTTTTATGTTGGGTAGGCATGGATGATATTTGTGAGTGTCGACAGAATAGGCGTCTTGTAGTACCGGTCAACCCATGTGTTCACGGTACCGCAAGATGGCTATTTTGGGCATAAGACTCCCTTCGGTCGTGTGTTGTGTTCTGGGAGGGGGGCTTATAATCAGAGGGAAGCTTTTTGATACCCTAAAATAGTGTTGGGGATGCCATAATTTGATCTTATTTTGGGTATGGCGTGGCTGGATTAGCATCATGCCAGGATTGATTGTGCTGCAAAGTAGATCACCCCGAGACATGGAGATTCTGTGATAATTTTTCAAGGTATTAGATTCAAACCCGAATTATATTGTCTTCAATTCAGGCCATGAAGGCCCATAAACAAGGGGATGAGATGTGCATGATATGTTTTGAGCTTAAAGAGACAGAGACTAGCATGAAGAATGTACTATTGGTGCGGGATTTTCCTGAGGTTTTTATTGAAAAGCTACATAGATTGTGCCGCCTTGGGAGGTATACGTCCAAATTAGGCTAGTGTCGGGTGCTAAACCCATCTTTCAAACCCCTTATAGAATGGCTTCTAAGGAACTAGCTCAGTTGAGGATTCAGCTGCAAGAGTTGGTAGAATCAGGGTTTGTGCATCCCAGTTCATCAGCCTAGGGAGCCCCTATTTTGTTCGTTAAAAAGAATGATGGATCACTATGATTATGCATAGATTATTAGGAGCTCAACCGGTTGACAGTACAGAACACCTAACCATTACCCCGGATCGATGAGTTATTCGATCAGGTGGTGGGAGCGCATTGGTTTTCCAAACTTGATCGACGCTCAGGGTACTATCAGTTAAGGATACAAGAAGAAGATATTCAGAAGATAGCATTAGCTCAAGATTGACTAAAACAAATTCCTTCTGATGCCATTTGGGATCACAAACACCCCTTCTGCATTCATGAGTTTGATGAATAGGGTGTTTGAGCCATATTTGGACGCTTTTATCATCATATTTATTATTGATATTTTGGTCTACTCAAGGACGGAGGAGGAACATGCTGAGCACTTGGCCTTTGTTTTAAAGAAACTAAAGGAGCATAGTTTGTTTGCCAATTTCAGCAAGTATGAGTTTTGGCTCAGAGAAGTTGCCTTCTTGGGCCATATTATAAGTGGGGCTGGAGTAGCAGTAGATCTGACCAAGGTGCATGACATAAAGGAATGATTGCCTTTGAGTTCAGCGACCAAAGTGCAAAGTTTTCTTGGACTTGCTGGATACTATCGCAAGTTTGTAGAAGGATTTTCGAAGATCTCACTTCCCCTCACTACACTAATGAAGAAGGGTGCACCTTTTGTGTGGACATCCATGTGTGAAGATGCATTTCAAGAGTTGGAAGACCATATTACCTCCGCGCCAATCCTTGCCCTACCATCTGGGAAGTAAGGATTCTAGATTTATACCAACGCATCCTATAAGGACATGTGGGCGGTGTTGATGCAACACGAACTTGTGATTGCATATGCTTATAGACAGGTTAAGAAGCATGAATAGAATTATCTAGTGCATTAATTCGAGTTGGGAGCAGTGGTCTTCCCCTTGAAAATTTGGAGACACTATTTATAAGGCGTCCACTGCGAGATCTTTCCAGATCATAAGAACTTCTAGTACATACACACCTAGAAGGATTTGAACTTGAGACAACAGCGGTGTCTAGAATTTTTATATGATTATAAATTTACATTGAACTATCACCCCGTGATGGCGAACTCGGTGGCAGATGCTTTAAGCAGGAAGACACCCGTGACGAGCCCTGAATCACAATTAATGGCTATGAAGTTGGCAAGATTGCTTGAAGATATGAAAATTATGTTGGTATCAAAGGCTTGTCCCGAGGCCTATACAGAGTATTTTGCCACCATGAGTATAGTTTGTGATATTCGAGATCGAATTAGGGAAGAGCAAGGAAAGGATGCTGCTTTGGCCCCGGTGTTCCAAGCAATTTTTGGGAGGATCATCGGAAGGATATACGCTAAATGAAGATCTCATTCATTTCCACGGCAGACTCTATATTCTCGTAGGTGTTGGAATTCAGGAAGACACCTGAGAGAGGCAGATTGTGCCAAGTATTCGATGCATCCTTAGATTTCCAAGATGTACACCGACTTGCGGAGGACCATGTTTTGGCCAGGAATGATGAGGTATGTCACGTACTATGTTATACACTGCAAAGCTTATCAAAAGGAAAAGGTAGAATGAAAGAGCCCTATTGGATTGTTGTATCCGTTGCCCAATCCAGAGTGGAAGTTTGAGGATATCTCCATGGATTTTGTTAACAGCATTCCTCAATCTCTCTCGGGTAATGACTCAATTTGGGTGATTGTGGATCACTTGACAAAGGTTGTCACGTTTATCCCGATAATAAATGAGCCATATGCTGATGTGTTGGTGTGTCTCTTTGTGGAACATTTCGTTCAGTACCATGGGGTGCCTAAGACAATTGTCTCGAACTGTGATGGTCATTTCACCTCCAAGGAATTGAAGTACGTTCAAGTATATATGGGTTCTCGCCTTACCTTTAACGCAAATTTTCACCATCAAACCGATGGCCAGTCTGAAAGAATAATCAGGATAATGGAGGAATTATTGCAGTTATGCGTCTTGGATAGGGAGAGCTATGTGAGTGACTTTTATCATTGGTGGAGTTTTCATATAATAATAGCCACCAAGCAAGCATCAGAATGGCACCTTATGAAACACTCTAAGGTAGGAGGTGCATAACCCCTTTATCCTGGGTTCAGGATGAGAATCCATAGGCATTGGGAGTGGAGTACATAGATGACACCAATGCCATGATTGGGTTGATCCGAGATTGCATGTTAGAGGCTCAGTGCTGGCAAGGGAAGTATTATGTTGCGAAGCATGGGTTTGTGGAATTCCAAGTGGGTGACAATGTATTTTTAAAGATTAGAACGATGCATGGGTTTTCACATTGTCATGTAAGGAAATAGTTTAGCCTGCGGTAGATGGGGCCATACACCATTTTGGAGAAGATCGGTTCCTTAGCTTATAGGGTGGTGTTTACCCAGGAGTTAGAGAACTTATATGATTTCTTTCATTTGTCTTCCATTAGGAAAGCACTACTTCAGCCTGAGTAGTTTGTCACTGCTACACCCGGCCCCGTGACATCTGATAGATCTGTTTAACTAGAACATGTGTGGATAGTAAATTCTGAATTACGAAGGCTAAGGAGAAAAAGTTTTCCACTAGTGAATGTCCTATGGTCCAACCATGGATGCTTCGTACTTTGTATGCTTCGTACTTTGTTTTATATAGACCTAACTTGATTTCAAGGACAAAATCATTTGTTTGTTTATAAGATTTGAAACGTTCCATTTCCAGCTAGACTCCTAGTGTGTGTTTGTTGAAACCGGAATTCGGTCTCTATGGAGTTTGAGGTCCCAAAAGAGGGGTGATCGCGCACCTACTACACTCAAGTGAATGATCTAGGCACAAGACTAGGAGCACAAAGGACAGACCCAAGGTCTCCGCATGGAGGTCCCACCGCATACCCAGTATACTAACAAACTCTTCCCCTCCCAAGCCAAAGACTGAGCTAATTAGGCACCTTAGGAAGGCTCTCTTGGCCGACCAGAACATCGAAGGAGGATCTCAAGATCCACTCCCTCTTAACTAGAGGTGCCACCTCGGGTCTATGCAAAATGTTCCTCATCCGCCCTACCAATGCCGCAATCTCGCCGAATAATTCTTCTTTACGTAGCCCCCAATTGGGCCGCCAACAATGTAATCTAGGCCTTCTAGGGCCTGCACAAAGCATTGCGGGCATTTTAATTTACAAGAATATAAATTTCATACCTCGGCACGTAGGCCGACAACATAAGCAAAATAGGCCTTCAAGGGCCAGCACAAACTTGGGATTAAACCTGCTATTCCCCGCTTGGTACTGCAACACCTGTACGCCGACGTCTCGACAAGCGGCATCAAGCTAAACAACGGTTGACTAAAAGCAGACCAATTACATCGCACTCACCCATTTTTCGGGCTATGGTGCTTATTCCCTACAAACATATAATATACAACTTCCTCGGAGCCTTCTCCCAGAACCCCAAAACATCACCAATCCAGCTTACACATTCGGATGGGCTTCATATAGCATGCCTAAATCCGTAATCATGCTTCCGGATACTAAATCCAATTAATTGTGGGGATGTACACATCAACCCGTCGAAGATCTCCCTTCCCCCAACCGTTAGTAGAGAGGGGCTTCCATGCAAATATGATAATTGAGGGCTTCACCTGCCAAAGAAGAAACATTGTTACCCTTGACGCGCATTTTGACGGAGCCACAACCGCGTATCTTGCATGAGGCTCGATGCCTAGCGACTGTCCATGCACGGATCCGAACGTCGCAGTATGACCTTCGATTCTTCCTCTCACTGTGGATCTCGGTAATAATTGCCCTCTTCATAAAAGGCTCGGGTTCAAGCAACTAGCAGCGATTCCCCAGAATTAGCAAAAATGGAGGTTCGGGTAGCCTCTTCCAGATGATAGAGAGAGGGTCGTCCTTCCCTTGCCGGCGGTGGCCTGGACAGAGAGAGGGCAAAGGTCGAGCTTTCCCCATACAGGCAGTGGCCGGGATAGGGCAGAGAAGCTCGTCTTCCCCTTTTCAATGGTGGCGGGTGGGAGAAGGAGAGCTGTGGAGAGAAGGCTCGGGCTGCCCCTAGTGGACAATGATGGGAGCGGTATCCAGGGCTCGGCCAGCCCTTCTTCAGGCAGCGATGGGAAGGGCAGTCAGGGCTTGGCCAGCCCCTGCTCTAGGCTGCGATGGGAAGGGCATCCCGATTCCTCCTCCTCCTCCCTGTCAGCCGACACAGAGGAATAAAACGGGAGCTGGGGAGAGAACGGGATCGGGGCCGGGGGTAAGAGCGGCTTGGCCTCCTCTTTTTCCTATCTCCATAAAACACGATCCTGTCTCTTAGGGTTGCCCCTCCTCCTTTTGTTTATACATCATCCCTCTCATAATAAACTGGGAGTGTTTATATATAAATAATAAATATATATATTTGAGAGCATAATTGGGAGTGTTCTCCCCCATTATTATATATTTATACATAATAAATATATATATTCATACATGTGTATAAGCATAATTAACTTAGAGTGTTTGCATCTAAAGTCTCTGCACGCATGCACGAGCACCTGCACGTCCACGAACGGTGTTGCACCAAATCTTCGCTCATAGCATATCCCAAGCCCGCAATCTGGGGAGGGTCCCACTTGGCCGGGTACGGGGTTGCACACAATCCCTGCTTTTTTCGAGGTTGGCACAAGCTCGGAAAGAAATGTCCAACCCCAAGTATTCGGCAAGTGGGATCCGACCCAAATTTTTTTTGAGAGAATCTCTCACTTGGAGATAGAGCGAGCTCCACACCAGGGCTTAAATCATAATTAACTCACTGTCACAAATATGTTGTAAAATCCAATCTATTCATTAGAAATCAAACCAAATTATCGATTGATGTGGAAGTCGATGGTTTCCCCCCAGGTGTGCCTACCGCCCTGCCCATCTAATGAGAGCCTGGATAGCGAGTCTACCTGGGGCCGAGCGCACTCGGGGTGTCCCTTACCCCCACTGGCGAGCCTACAAACATACTAGCTAGTGAGAACCTGCACAGCGGGTCTACCTGGGGCCGAGCCAGGCTCGGGGTAGTGCAAAAGTCTCCAAACAACCTTCAACCACCGAGTGAGCCTATAGACCTTCCAGCTAGATGGGAGCCTAGTTAGCGGGTCTTCTCAGGGCCTCCTCTCCAAACAACCTCCAACCACCGAGTTAGCCATCAGACCTGACAGCTAGATGGGATCCTTGTCAGATGGTCTTCTCGGGGCCTCCTCTCCAAACAACTGCCAACCACCGAGTGAACCTACAGTCAAGGTGAGATCCTGGTCAGTGGGTCTTCTCAGGGTCTCCTCTCCAAACAACCTCCAACCATCGAGTGATCCTACAACACAGCCAGCTAGGTGAGAGCCTGGTCAGCGGGTCTTCTCGGGGCCTCCTCTCCAAACAACCTCCAACAACCGAGTGAGCCTACAACCCTACCAGCTAGGTTAGAGCCTGATCAGTGGGTCCTCTCGGGGTATCCTCTCCAAACAACCTCCAACCACCGAGTGATCCTACAGCCCTACCAGCTAGGTGAGAGCCTGGTCAGCGAGTCTTCTCAGGGTCTCCTCTCCAAACAACCTCCAACCATCGAGTCAGCCTACAACCCTGCCAACTAGGTGAGAGCCTGATCAGCGAGTCTTCTCAAGGTCTCCTCTCCGAACAACCTCCAACCACCGAGTGAGCCTACAGCCCTGTCAGCTAGGTGAGAGCCTGGTCAGTAGTTCTTCTCGAGGTATCCTCTTCAAACAACATCCAACCACCGAGTGAGCCTACAGCCCTGCCAGCTAGGTGAGAGCCTGGCTAGCGGGTCTTCTCGGGGCCTCCTCTCCAAACAACCTCCAACCACCGAGTGAGCCTATATCCCTGCTAGTTAGGTGAGAGCCTGGTCAGTAGGTCTTCTCGGGGTCTCCTCTCCGAACAACCTCCAACCACTGAGTGAGCCTACAGCCCTGCCAGCTAGGTAAGAGCCTGGTCAGCAGGTCTTCTCGGGGTCTCCTCTCCAAACAACCTCCAACCATCGATTGAGCCTACAACCCTGCCAGCTAGGTGAGAGCCTGGTCAGCAGTTATTCTCGGGGTCTCCTCTTCGAACAACCTCCAACCACTGAGTGAGTCTATAGCCCTGCTAGCTAGGTGAGAGCCTGGTCAGCGGGTCTTCTCATGGTCTCCTTTCCAAAAAACCTCCAACCACCGAGTGAGCCTACAGCCCTGCCAGCTAGGTGAGAGCCTGGTCGGCGGGTCTTCTCGGGGTCTCCTCTCCAAACAACCTCCAGCTTCCTTCAACTCTACTTCCTGGTAACAACATGGAGCCCAAGGAATGCAGATAATTCCTGAGAACTCAACCTGCTCTCTGACGCTAAACTTCACTTCTTTGCAAACAGTTACTCTTTGGACAGCTCTTAGAGCCTAGAAAACTGATGTTATGAATAAAGAAATTAGGTACTGAATCAAAGAAGAAAATATTTGGCCAAGTATCAAGTAGCAATAAGGGTTAAAGATATCAAATTAACTCCAAAAATATAGGAATAGGCCAATCCTTTTATGTGGTAATGCATGTAGAGGTGATCGTATAAGAAAGCAATAATTGATTTACCTGAACTTCCTTGTTTTTACTGTGATAAAATAGAGAAGCTATTAGAACACCTTCACCAACAAAATATGGTTTGAGTAATCATGAATTTTGCCAACTATGTTTTGCTGAAACAGCATCAGGAACAAGCAATATTTCCCCTGATTCAGAAGTGTCGTCTTCCCGATTTTTAGTAGCTTTCTACAGGATAAGCATCTCTTTAGAATTAGGCCCTTTAGATAAAAATTTTATGCCAATTATGCAATGTTTCCTTCGTTTAAGAAATGACTACTTGAATCTTGTTGTCCCAGATCCTCTAATAGCTTTGATCATTTGGGAGTCCCTAAATCAAACAAAATGCACAATAGTCTTTCCATTTGGATACACTACAAAAACACTGGTGCCTATTCTCTTATGATTTTGAGCACATGTTCTATCACCATCAATTTTTACCATTTTACGTCGATGCTTATACAGTTCCTCTTTTACCTATAAATTCTCACTATATCGTAGGCTCTGGGCAACACAGCAGTTTCGAGAATCTTCACTAGACTTCCTTAAAAGAGGTTCGAGGAAAGAACGCAAATTCTTATAAAGCCTCCATCATTCATCGTACTGGAAACATTAGATAGTTTTTCAACATTGGTTTTTGCATGGTTTTCCACTTGAATGATAGGTTTAAGAAATTTGTCTGAGACACCTTCTGATTTTGTAATGGCATCAACAAAACTACTAAACTTATTTACCATATGTGCATCATTATATACTGGTCCAGGCGCACAAGGGCTTATTTATTGCAAGTCCTAGTTATCCACGCTTCTGCATTCTGCTACATCAACATTGTTTTCACTGAATGAAGCAATATCTCCATGTTGTGCATCACTGTCGATATATTTTATGTCAAAGGGAATAAACAGTATCACACCATTATTAATAATAACACGAATTTCAGACATTCTGAAAGTACTATTAATACTGTTTAAGCCCGCAGGTTCTGAGTCTTATTTGTCAATGGCCACCCCATACTCATAAGGCCCTGCCATCAAATGCGCTTTTGACCAGATTCGAATATTTGTGATGTGTCGGAGACAAGTAAAACTGGTGCTTCGGAGGAACTATCTTGGCCAAAACTATGAGCAACTAATGGAAAAACTCCCTCTTTATCATGTGTTGGACAAAATTTTCACTGATCATCTGCTCCATCTAAGAAAAATAAATTAGTTTCTGGCATGCTGCCAGAAGGAGCTTGCTCAGAAATATTGGTGCTATCTTCCAAACATTGTCTTGTCACAGATATTTTAGTGTGTGTGCCTTCATTCTTCAGCTCAGTTTTAATAAAAGAGGCATCATCTTTCTTTTCTGCAAGCAAGTTACCATTAGATTCCTTAGCCACTGTTTTAATAACTTCCTCATGTATACCAATGCCATCAGAGAAGTTCTCTACAAAATTAAGTTCAGCTTGCGGCACTTGCCAAGAAGAATTCTCATTGAGATATGCTTTAGAAAAATATAACAGATTTTATTGACGTATTATCTTGATTAATTGAAATTTCATGATCTTCTATAGAAGTAACAACTTCATGTAGTACTTGATCTTTTTCATTAATAACTATTGAAATGGAAATATTTCCTTGAACATCCAAAAATAGACCCTTATTTTCCTCTTCATATAAGTAATACTCAAGATTTAGTAGTTTTGATGATGGGTTTCCTGGACCCAACACTTTGTTTTCCTGAATTATATCTCTAACAATTTCTCGTACGGTGTAGAAAGATCCATTGACTTCTTTGTGTGTAAGATTAAGGGACGGAAAATTTCCCTCATTTGAGCTCTGATACCTCACGTCAAGAAACTCATGAAGTCATGTGCACTTGCTATAGATCTTGAGGCTCTCTGCTAACATCAAATTGATTTTCGGTAAGATTGATCAAAGCAAAAGTAAATTTTATTGAATAGCAATCAATTCTTCATTTTTTTATGAAGGCTTCAACCATCACTCTCCTCTCATCTTTTGTTCGTCGAGTTCGTATCTTTTTCTCACTAGAGGAATCACTGTATCTAGGTAGGGAAAATGATTGCCCTACCCACCTAACTATTACACCTTGCATGAAGACGGGGAAACTTATGCCTTTGACAAAGTAAACCTACACAAATACTTGAGTCCATTATGACGTCTTGCTGGACTTATTAGTTATAATCACACCCTTCATTAGTGAGCGAATATAACCTCCACGTTCATTCATGATCTTATCATGGTAAATTTTTCTTCTAATCTCTTTTGATTGTTTTTCTACTTCCTCCAATGTTTGATCCACATTTATTTTTACTTCTCCTTTTTAATCAAAGTAAGACTAAAGCCATTTGCTTTAGCTTCACTAAAAGCATCCTTCGGGGGCCAAGCAACAATAAAAGTTTTACCACCCCCCAACATATCCATCTGAGTTTGTAGAATATAGCAAAAGTTTTTGAATCTCCTGCATCCTCGAAAGCAATCACATTATATTGCTTAGGACTAAGCTCAAGATCTTCAGCCATTTTCAATGAATAAGATCCAATTCTTGGGACATCATCTTCCAGAGAGTATAGTTCAATGCACAAAACAAATTGAAGATCTAACCAACAGAAATAATCTTCCTCCTTTTCACCCGCATATTCCTTATACTTGCTAACCACTGCTTGTGCACCATATTTCTCCACCTCTTTTTTAACTTTGCTCATTTTTTTTATAAATCTCCTTTTCTTTTTAGGCATTTTGGTCACCATATCAGCCACATTTTTCATTTCTTTATCAGTTATCCATCTGTCCAAATCCTTTCCCATGTCCTTCAGTATAGATTTGACCTCAGGATTTGTCTCTGCATTATAAACTTCTAGAAAACCTTAGGACCATCCCTTTGTATGTTGCCATCTACAACATGATCAAACTGTAGACAATTTCTTCTGGACGAGAAAATTTATTCGACATCATTCCATCAACTTGGTCAAGTGCAATTCTCAAAGATGGATTACATGATAGAACACTTTTGGACTTGACCACTTGTTTGTTTTGATATTTGTGATCACTATAATTCTCGTTCAAACAAGCTACTCCATCAACATTTTAAAATGCCCAATTCTCAATTTTGTCATCATTTCCGTACGGTTTAAAACCAGAAAACCTAGGAGCAACAGATCAGTCAGCACAATTACCTAAAAATTCTGGTGCTCTTTTCGCACTAATTGGATCCTCGGTTTGTCTTGACACTACAGGTATTCTGCCTTTAGTACAAAGATACTTGATGACTACTTTTAGTCATCATTTTTGGGGTAATTTAGTAGCATAAATTCCTCAGTTTATTTATATTTTATGCTTGTTATTTCATGTTTTAATGTTTTTTATAATATATTAATTCCTAGTTTAATTATATGTTTTAAGTATTTTTATACTTGTTATGTTTTATTTTTTTAAAAGTCTTTTATGTATAATAATCTCTAGTTTTCTTTATGTTTTATTTTATGTTATGTTATTTTGTCTTGTTATGTTTAGTTTAATATTTAATAATTATTGTCATGTTATGTTATGTTTATGTTATAATTATTAATATTATGTTCTAATATCTAACATGTTTTTGCTTTGTTTTCTTGTAGGTTCAAGTCCAAGTGCAGCCCTCCAACATGTCCAACCCGAGCCCATGATGGTGAAGCCCAGCCACTTTAAGAGCAGCCCCTACATGCAATCCTAGCCCTACCCGAGACCACCAAGCAGCCCATTTGAATTTGATGAAGCCCAAGAAGCCCCCCAAACATCAAACCCGACCACATGCATGCAATTTTTCATGTATGTGGTCGGCCCCCTCCCCCTCTCTCCTATTTTATCTCTTTCTCCCTTCTTTATTTCATATTCATTCCCCTTGAATTTTATATTTTTATTTCTTTTAAATTACATGCATGCACCTTCCACTCCTCTCTCCCTTCTTCATTTCTCATTCATCCCTCTTTTCCCCTCTTTCATTCTCATTTAAATCTCATCCATCTCCCCTCTTTTATGTTTCTATTTTTTATTTTTGTTTTTAATTTCTTTTAAATAAAATGCATGCATGTAACTCTTTCTCTCTCCATCTCATTAAAACTCATGCATGAACCCTCTCCACCATACATGGTCGGCCACCACCTTTGCCCCTCATTTCAACTTCATTCTAGATCTTTCTCCCTCTCCTATAAAAGGACCCCTTGCCTCATGCTTTGGAGGTCAAGTAGTTTTCGTTTAAAAAATCAGTTCTTGCAAGTAGTAGTTTTAGTAAGAAGTAGTTTTTGGTAGAGAGTGCTAGTTCAAGTAGAGTTCTTGTTCTTTTCTTTTCTTCCCTTGTTGTAGTTCTCTTTTAATGTTGTAATTTTATTCATAATATTGTCTTGTCTTTTTAATATTGTATTCTCTTTTATTTTATCAAGCAATGCAAATGAATTTCTTTTTCTCTTATTCTCATCTCCTTCTCAATCATGCTAAACTAATTTGTTTTGTGCCCGATCACGATGATCTTTGTGATAAAATAATATCTTTAATTTATGTTGCATTTGTATTTTTATTTTTGATCCTTCCTTGATTTATTTCGTATCGACTCCGTATTGTTAATATACGGTAGTAGATTCCGATCCCATATTTGAGTAGGCGAGAGGCTCGTGAATATGAAAGATCACTCAAGGAAGGAAGGAGTTGAATGCAATCCTAGAGATAGGATGACGTAAATCCTCCGGATTGGAGTCAAATCCAATAGTGCGGGCCACTTCGGTAATGCGACTTTAGGCCATTTTGACTTGTAAAGAGATTTCGATCAAAACGTCTACAAGTTAGGGGATTTAATGCTCTAGCAAGATTACTTCCTAATATTGGATCCGTCACGGTCTTAATAAATTGCAAATTTTAACTAATTTATTTCGGTATTTTATTTCAAAGTCAATCGTCGATCGAGCACTCTTTTGCAATAGTTTATTTCTCTTTTAATTTAGTTTAGTTTATTTTATTTTCAAAACCCATCAATCGTTCGGTAGGATAATAGAGTCGTTTTGAGTAATAGTACTTGCCTGCCCCGAGTTTTTTATACGACCTTGATTTATTTATATCACTATACTATAAAATGATAGGTACACTTGCCTATTCGGATTGTAGTCTGTGAGACGATTTTTACGCATCAAATTTTTGGCGCCGTTGCCGGGGAATATTTTTGGCAATATTATGAAAGCATCGAGTTTATTACTTCTACTATTTTTTTTAAAAAAATATATTTATTTTAATTCTTCTACTTTCGAAAAATATCAAAAAAAATTTATATTTTCTCTTTGGTAACAGTTTGTTTTTTTAATGGAATCATAATATTTTTGCGCTTTTTGCGGGTCGCCCGACCACTTTTATTCTGAATGTCTTTCGGGAACCCCTCCCTCTTTTGATTTTAATTTTTCTGGGGAAGGTCAAAGTGGCCAATTTGACCATTACTCCAATTTTTATCGTACTTGGGATATGGGGAACCCGTCTTATTTTTCTTATGATTTTGCCCCGCAAAGCGCCGTGCCTCTAAATTTTATTTCAATCGATAATGGGTATTTTGAATTGCAAACTTCTCTTGATAATATTAATTCGCATTTCAAAACAATTATGGATTATTTTTCTCGTGAGGCCGCATCTTTTTCTTCGTATTCTTCTCCGTCTCCTCCAATTTATTTATGTAATGAGTCACTGGATATCTCGGCTTGTCTTGTTCCTCTCGAGGAGGATAACTATTCAGATATCCCGGATTGTTTCCTTCCTCCTTTGGAAGACACCTCTATGGATATTCCGGTGTGCTTCTTACCCATTGAGGATGACGAGACGTCTCCTATTTCTCCTTCTGAAGACGTTTGTGATTCCATTTCGCTTCAATTTTCAATTGTTTTAATTTTTTTATTTTTAGCGAACCTTTTTCTTCTTATTCTTTTATTCTAGATGATTCTCCTTTAGTTCTCTCCACCACTTCTTCTCTCGAAATTTCACAAGATTCCCCTTCTCCTTGTGAAATTTTCATTGATGAAATTTCTTTTTCTACTTCTTTTATTCCTCTTTCTATTTCTTCTTCTTTTTTTCTTTTTATTTTGACGACCCCTTCTTTCCCATTTTACATATGGCGGAGTTCTTCCATAACTCCGTCCGTTCATTTTCGGGCGTCATTCCCTTGAAGATTCCATCGCATGTCGGTGTGATTCTTCATTTCTTTTTTTTTGTTTTACTCCCCTAAGCGCATACTTAGGGAGTTACCTCTTCATTTCAGTTTTTATTTTC
Source organism: Platanthera zijinensis (assembly GCA_039513925.1). Lineage (NCBI taxonomy): Eukaryota > Viridiplantae > Streptophyta > Magnoliopsida > Asparagales > Orchidaceae > Platanthera > Platanthera zijinensis. The sequence goes on along the minus strand of CM077080.1, from coordinate 116,192,439 downwards.
CATTTAGCTAACAAATAACGTCGGGCTCAGACGACGTTAAACAAAGAGCGCTCTTGGGATGCACCCCTTGCTTATCACTTTTTTTTCTTTTTGTTTTCTAATTTTGTTTTGCAGGAATAATGCCCCCGACGGTTCGTTTGGCTCCATCCTTTCCTCTCTTCCTTAGGCCTGAGCCGGTGTCCAGCTCAAGCATGGGGAGCAACATCTGTATTCGTCCATACGAATCTGGGGAAGTCGTTTTCTTTTTATTTATTTTCTTTATTGCATCCCCCCTCCCCTTTCTTCTTCTTTTTTCTTTCTTGTTTTGATTTTTCATTGAGGACAATGCAAAATTTAAGCATGGTGGAGGGTTTAGTTGTTTTCTTTCTTTTTTCTTTTCTAAAAAATGTTTTAAATTTCTACAAAAAACAAAAAAGATTAGTATAGTTTTATTAAGTTTCTTTAGTACTGCTTTTATTTAGCCTTATCAAAAACACAAAAAAATCAAAAAAATAATAAACCTCGTGCTTAGCTTTTTGTTATTTTCAGAAATTTAGTTTGAGTTTGTTTATAAGCATTTTTTTTATTTGCTAATCTTTTATTTCATCATATTTAGTAAAATTTAATATTTAGTGATTTAGTTTTGAGGATAATCTTATGATTTTAATTTACTTAGAGTAATTTATTTAGCACTTTTTCTCTTTTATTTTAAATAGTTTCAATTTTGTAGTAATTTTGCTTAATAATTTTGGATTCTATTGATTATTACCTCATACTTTTAGATTCTTAGGAAATCTCAATCTACTAGTAGTTGCTCTCTAGTATTTTAGTTTATTTTCTAAAATCTTGTTTAACTCCTTATCCTTACCCAATTCTTTTTTTCTTTCTTTTATTGTTAGATCATATGTCATGGGAATAAGGAGATGTTTGTTCTTTATTCTCTGGTACACATATGCAACCAAAAAATGAAGAGAGGAAATAAAAGTTCATATATGTCAGGGGAAGTGATAGGATGTTAGTCTATCATTTTCTGGTATTACATATATTATTAAAAAAACAAATTTGGTGGGGTGTGAAGAAAAAAATATAATGATGATCACCTCCAATCAAAGACCTCTTCATGTTAATTTCCTCCCTAAACCCCTTAGCCAATATTATTGTCTTAGTTTTTAAATTAAAATATTGGGAGAGCATAAGTTGTAGGTTGCATTTTTTTTCCTTAAGTTTCTTTTGAGTTATTGTTTTTATAATCTCAATCTAACCTTGTTTGCAATTTACTTAATTTTGAGTGCTAGTTAATTTATTAGAGAATTTTTGGCTAAATATTTCTCTCTTTTAACTTTAATTTCATAATTTAGGACTTAATTCGTAAATCCCTAAATTTTATTTTTTGCTATATTTTGGTGTAAATAAATTTTTAGTTTAATTGAAAATTTTATTATTGTCTTATAAATATTTCTCATAGTTTTGCTCTGGAATAGCAAAAGCCTAAGGATGGGGGGAGTTTGATGAATACTTTTAGTCATCGTTTTTGGGGTAATTTAGTAGCCAAAATGCCTAAGTTTATTTATATTTTATGCTTGTTATTTCAAGTTTTAATGTTTTTTATAATATATTAATTCCTAGTTTAATTATATGTTTTAAGTATTTTATACTTGTTATGTTTTATTTTTTTTTTAAAGTCTTTTATGTATAATAATCTCTTGTTTTTTTTATGTTTTATTTTACGTTATGTTATTTTGTCTTGTTATGTTTAGTTTAATATTTAATAATTATTGTTATGTTATGTTATGTTTATGTTATAATTATTAATATTATGTTCTAATATCTAAAATGTTTTTGCTTTGTTTTCTTGTAGGTTCAAGCCCAAGTGCAGCCCTCCAACATGTCCAACCTGAGCCCATGATGGTGCAGCCCGGCCACTTTAAGAGCAGCTCCTACATGCAATCCTAGCCCTACCCGAGCCCACCAAGCAGCCCATTTTCATTTGATGAAGCCCAAGAAGCCCCCCAAACATCAAACCCGACCACATGCATGCAATTTTTCATGCATGTGGCCGCCCCCCTCCCTCTCTCTCCTCTTCTATCTCTTTCTCCCCTCTTTATTTCATATTCATTCCCCTTGCATTTTCTATTTTTATTTCTTTTAAATTACATGCATGCACCTTCCACTCCTCTCTCCCTTCTTTATTTCTCATTCATCCCTCTTTTCCCCTCTTTCATTCTCATTTAAATCTCATCCATCTCCCCTCTTTTATATTTCTATTTTCTATTTTTGTTTTTAATTTCTTTTAAAAAAAATGCATGCATGTAACTCTTTCTATCTCCATCTCATTAAACTCGTGCATGAACCCTCTCCTCCATACATGGCCGGCATCCACCTTTGCCCCTTCATTTCCACTTCATTCTAGATCCTTCTCCCTCTCCTATAAAAGGACCCCTTTCCTCATGCTTTGGAGGTCAAGTAGTTTTAGTTTAAAAAATTAGTTCTTGTAAGTAATAGTTTTAGTAAGAAGTAGTTTTTGGTAGAGAGTGCTAGTTCAAGTAGAGTTCTAGTTCTTTTCTTTTCTTCCTTTGTTGTAGTTCTCTTTTAATGTTGTAATTTTCTTCATAATATAGTCTTGTCTTTTTAATATTGTATTCTCTTTTATTTTATCAAGCAATGCAAATGAATTTCTTTTTCTCTTATTCTCATTTCCTTCTCAATCATGCTTATCTAATTTGTTTTGTGCCTGATCACGATGATCTTTGTGATAAAATAATATCTTTCATTTTATGTTGCATTTGTATTTTTATTTTTGATCCTTCCTTGATTTATTTCGTATCGACTCTGTATTGCTAGTATACGGTAGTAGATTCCGATCTCATATTTGAGTAGCCGAGAGGCTCGTGAATATGAAAGATCACTCAAGGAAGGAAGGAGTTGAATGCAACCCTAGAGATAGGATTACGTAAATCCTCCGGATTGGAGTCAAATCCAATAGTGCGGGTCACTTCGGTAATGCGACTTTAGGCCATTTTGACTTGTAAAGAGATTTCGGTCAAAATGTCTACAAGTTAGGGGATTTAATGCTCTAGTGAGATTACTTCCTTATATCGGATCCGTCACGGTCTTAATAAATTGCAAATTTTAACTAATTTATTTCGGTATTTTATTTCAAAGTGAATCGTCGATCGAGCACTCTTTTGCAATAGTTTATTTCTCTTTTAATTAAGTTTATTTTATTTTATTTTCAAAACCCATCAATCGTTCGGTAGGATAATAGAGTCGTTGTGAGTAATAGTACTTGCCTGCCCCGAGTTTTTTATATGACCTTGGTTTATTTATATCACTATACTATAAAACGATAGGTACACTTGCCTATTCGGATTGTAGTCCGTGAGACGATTTTTACGCATCAATACTCATTGGTATTTTTTTTCACCTCTCATACTTTTATTATCCTCCATCTCACTCCTAACTTCATCCTTGTTGCTTAGACGGACTGTATCAATAGAAATATCCATCCCTTCATTGGGGCAGTCCACCATGTTGTTTTTGATGGCAGAAATCTCATAATCAACTATGATAGAAGTGTGATCATTCTGCTCCACTATATGACCGTTTGAAGACTGCTTTTGACTTTCCGCTTCACGAACTATCTTATGATCCTCGTCCTATCTGCAATGGATTAGTGAGAACAACTATAAGATGGGATGACTCCAAGTATGAGTACCTTACATATGAAATGCCTGCGCATGACCCTGGTCGTAACTTGGTTACTCTTTTATAGCCATGACGTTCTCCTGAGTTCTTCTATGCTGGCCACTCTCCACGCTCACCGCACTATAAATGTTGAAACTAGAATTTGGTCTCTGTGGAGTTCGAGGTCCTAGAAGAGGGATGACTGTGCACCTACTACACTCAAGTGAACGATGTAGGCATAAGACTAGGAGCACAAAGGACAGACCCAAGGTCTGAGAATGGATGTCCCACCGCATACCCAGAAGACTAACAAACTCTTCCCCTCCCAAGCCAAAGACTGAGCTAATTAGGCACCTTAGGAAGGCTCTCTTGGCCGACCGGAACATATAAGAAGGATCTCAAGATCCACTCCCTCCTAACTAGAGGTGCCACCTCGGGTCTATGCAAAACGTTCCTCATCCGCCCTACCAATGGTGCAATCTTGTCGAATAATTCTTCTTTACATAGCCCCCAATTGGGCCGCCAATAATGTAATATAGGCCTTCTAGGGCTTACAAAAGGCATCACGTGCATTTTAAATTATAGGAATATAAATCCCATACCTCGGCACACAGGCCGACAACATAAGCAAAATAGGCCTTCGAGGGCCGGCACAAACTTGGGCATAAAACCGATATTCCCTGCTTGGTACAACAACACTTGTACGCTGACGTCTCGACAAGTGGCGGCAAGATAAACACCAGTTGAATAAAAGCAGACCAATTATATCACACTCACCCCTTTTTCGGGGCTATGGTGCTTATTCCCTACAAACAGATAATATGCAACTTCCTCGGAGTCTTCTCCCGGAACCCCAAGACCTCACCAATCTGTCTTACACATTCGGATGGGCTTCACACAGCATGCCTAAATCCGTACTCACACTTCCGAATACTAAATGCAATTAATTGCGGGGATGTACACATCAGCCCGTCAGAGAGCTCCCTTCCCCCACCCATTGGTGGAGAGGGGCTTCCATGCAAATATGATAATTGAGGGCTTCACCTGCCCAAGAATAAACATCATTACCCTTGATGCGCATTTTGACGGAGCCGCAACTGTGTATCTTACATGAGGCTCGATGCCTAGAGACCGTAGCGACTATCCATGCATGGATCCAGACATCGTAGTATGAGCTTTTATTCTTTCTCTCACTGTGGATCTCGGTAACAATAGCCCTCTTCATGAGAGGCTCAGGTTCAAGAACTAGCAGCGGCTCCCCAGAATTAGCAAAAATGGAGGATCGGGTAGCCTCTTCCAGATGACAGAGAGTGGGTCGGCCTTCCCTTGCCGGCAGTGGCCTGGACAAAGAGGGGACTCGGGCTGCCCCTAGTTGCCGGTGAAGGGAGTGGTATCCAGTGCTCGGCCAGCCCTGCTCCAGGCGGTAACGGGCAGGGAAGTTAGGGCTCAGCCAGCCCCTGCTCCAGGTTGCAATGGGAAGGTCATCTCGATCCGTCCTCCTCCTCCCTGTCGGCCGGCGCAGAGGAAGAAAATGGGAGCCGGGGAGAGAGCGGGATCAGGGCCGGGGGTAAGAGCGGCTGGGCCTCCTTTTTTTCCTATCTCCATAAAACCCGATCATGTCTCTTAGGGTTTCCCCTCCTCCTTTTGTTTATACATCATCCCTCTCATAATAAACTGGGAGTGTTTATATATATATAATAAATATATATATTAGAGAGCATAATTGGGAGTGTTCTCCCCCATTATCATATATTTATACATAATAAATATATATTCATACATGTGTATAAGCATAATTAACTTAGAGTGTTTATATATAAATTATCCGCACGCATGCACGAGCACCAGAAAATCCTCGAACGGGGTTGCACCAAATTGTCGCTCATAGCATATTCCTAGCCCGTTATCTAGGGAGGGTCTCACTTGGCCGGGTATGGGGTTGTACAGTGTTGTGGTGTCACTATGGTGACATGAGAAACAGATATGTTAGGCCTGGAGTGAAGTCGTCAGGAAGACTTGTAAATTCATCAAGAGGCCTGGAGAGTATTTGTCGAAATGACTCAAGAAATAGTTTGAGAGGACACATGAATTCATCGAGAGGACTCGACGAATTCGTCGAGTGATCTTGAGAAAACTCGACGAATTCGTCGAAGTGAAGTCAAGTGAACTTGTGAAATCTATCGGGATGATTTATCGAAAGAACTCATGAAATTATTTAGAAGACATGTGAATTCGTTTAGTGGACTCGACGAATTCGTCTAGTGAAGTCAAGTTGCTTGTGAAATTTGTCGGGATGATTCATCAAAAGGATTCAAGAAATCATCGAGAAGACATGTGAATTCGCGAGTGGACTCAACGAATTCATCGAGTAAAGTCAAGTGGACTTGTGAGATTTGTCGGGATGTTTCGTTGAGTGGACTCGTGTATTCGTCGAGATGACTCGTGTAACGAACTTAATGCACTCAATGATTCATCGAGTGATTCCGATGATTCGTCGAGTATATACGAAAAATGGACTTAGCATTTCTGTACGTCCTATCTGCTTACAGCCTTACAAAAAATTACAGGTTGAACCAGTAATTCTTTTTTAGAGACTTATTTTATGTTATAAAGTGCAGTTCTGTGAGAGAGTGACACATGGCAGGGAGACTTTAACCCTAAATCACCAGCCACCTCTTTTTAAAGATAACCAAAACCTAAAAGGCTTCTTTATTGGCCGACTTTTCCCTCTTGCTGAGGAATGACAGAGTGAACACCGAAAGAATGAACACACCATGCCGCCAAGGAGGACACGATCCATGGCCGGAAACCTGGTGAGCATCCTACCCTCTTCCTTGGTGTTAGATCTTTAGATACAAAGTGTAGGAGATACATCGGTTCAAGAAAGTTTGATTTTCGAGTTTAATGGAGATCCCCTAGGAACGAACCATGCTAGAACTTTCGTTCTAGGGCGCCAGTCACTGCGTGAATATCTTAAATCATCTCCTTTCTTCATAACGAAGATAGCGGACTTGATCTCGTAAAGAACCGTTCTCTAATGTGGGAGAAAGGGAAGAGAGATGTTGGTTGTGCTTTGTATGATGGCTAGAGGAAGGAGATGAACTGATGCAGTTTGTCCATCTTTACGATGCATGCAAAAGTGCTGTACAAAAATCTATTTTCTGTGCGCAACAGAATTCAATTACGATTTCAGGTATTATCCGTTCTAATTCAGGTCTTGGTCATAACATGAAGGTAGTAGCCCCTAGAAAGGCCTTTCCAACGAATTGTTACACGTTTTCGATGGAGTTCTGTAGCTCCGTGAATGTTCAGTCGAAATTTCTGTGCCATAATAATTAATGTGCAGGTTGAGTTATGTCTTTGTGTACACGACCAGGATGAAACCTGATTTCAGGTATGATGAATTTGGATTTGGACCCCAGGCTCAACACGAAAGTTGTAGCCCTTGAAAATAACTTTCCAATTTGGGGTTGCCTTTATATTTTGGTGGACTATAGCTTTTCGAATGCCTGTTTTTGTATTCTATTGCGCGTAGCCTTGAAGTATTAATATTTGATGATTTCCTCATTCTACGAATTGATTGCTCGGGAGATCAGATGGTAAATATTTGATGATAATGTGATCACTGATGACTAGTTTTAGTCATCCCTTTTGGGGTAGTTTAGTATTCAAAATTCTTAGGTTTTATTATAGTTTAATGTATTATCATGCTTGTTATGTTGTTATTTTATTTTAATGTTTTGTTATAAAAATTCAAAGTTTTATTTATATGTTTTATGTATTTTCACTTTCAATATTTTATGTTCTATGTTTTATGTTTATCTATGTTATGTTATAAAAAAATTGACTAATGTTATTATGTTTTGTTTTATTTTTCTTTGTAGGTTCAAAGCTCAAAGCCAACTCAACCATTCAAGCCTACATGAAGAAGCCCGACCCTTTCTTATGATGCAGCCTGAGCCCTTCCATTTGGTACTACCCGAGCCTATGATGCAGCCCACCATGCAGCCCGGACAATCCACAAGATGCAAGCAGCCCGAGCCCACTACTCATGCAGCCCCTCATGCAGCCCGACCCCTTCCCTTGACTCCTACCCAAGCCCTCTTCAAAGCCCACTACAAAACAGCCCACTTATCTATACATGGCCGGCTACCTCATGTATTCTCTCTCCCCTCCTCATTAATTTCTCCTTGCATGCACCTTGCCACTTTGCATGGCCGGCCACTCTCTTTCCCCCTCTTTTATTTCTTTCTCCCCTCTTTATTCCACATTCATCCCCCCTCTCTATTTTATATTTTCTATTTTATCTCGCTTAAATAAAACACATTGCATTTAGCCTATTCTCTTTCCCCTCATAAATGTCATTCATGCATCTTCTTCTCCATTCATGGCCGGCCACCACCATGCTCCCTTCATATTACCTTCATTCTAGATCCTTCTCCTCACTTATAAAAGGAACTCATGTCTCATGCTTTGGAAGGTTGGATTGGAGAGAGAGCAAGAGAGTTCTAGTGCAAGTTCTTTTCTTCATTGTTGTTATAGTACATTTCTTGTTGTAATTTCCTTTTTAGTAGAATAATCTTGTCTTATTTTTATTGTGTACTCAAGTTTTATTAATCAATGAATATGAATTTTCTTCATCTTAATTTTGTCTCCTTATCAATTATGCATAGCTTATTTCTCTTATCCTTCGATCGTGAGGATCCATGAAGTGAGATGAGGATTCATTTTATTTCTTAGTTTTATTTTTATCTAAATTAATATCGGTCCTTCTTTGATTTTTTTCGTGTCAACTCCGTATTTTCAGTATACGGTAGTAGGCATTTGATCTCATTCCATAGAAATCAAGAGACTCATTGGTTTGAAAGATCACTCAAAGAAGGAGGGAGTTGAACGCAACCCTAGAGATAGGATGACATAAATCCTCCGGATTGGAGTCAAATCCAATAGTGCGAGTCACTTCAGTAATGCGACTTTAGGCCATTTTGACTTGTAAATAGATTTCGGTCAAAACGCCTATAAGTTAGGGGATTTAATGCTCTAGCGAGATTACTTCCTAATATCAGATCTGTCACGGTCGAGTTTAATTTGCAAATTTAAATCTATATTTTTATCCTTCTCGTCTCATTTCATGGCTAATCATAGATCGAATGCTAGCTTTTTATAAGTTTTCGTTACAAAAAAAATTATCTTTAGTTTTATTTTAAAAATTCTCAAAAACCCAATAATCTTTCGATAGGATAATAGTAGAAGCGTGAGTAGCAGTACTTGACAGCCCCGTGTTTAAATATGACCTTGGTACTATAATTCGATAGGTACACTTTCCTTTTCGGGTTGATAGCAATCCTCACACCAAGTTTTTGGTGCCGTTGCCGGGGATGCTTTTTCGTCAATATTAGGAAAACGCTTTCACTATTACTTCTGCAAAAAAAAACCAAACTTTTTTTTATTATCTTTCTCTTCTTCAAGTTTATTTCTTTTCTTCCCTCCATTCCCCTTCATTTTTTTAGTGCATGACCCGCACGAATCCGTCGCTACTTGTTGATTTGGACCCAGAAATCGAACGCTCCTTTCAGAGAAACTTACGATTTGGGGCTTCCACTTCTCAAACAGTGGTTGAGGATTCTGACGGTGATTGTAATTTTAATTATGAAATGGGAGATCCCAACCTAGGAATGGCTCAGCAAAGGAACATGTCCTATTATGCTCCACCCAACCTGGAGGGGACTGAAAAAGTATTGTTCGACCTGCGATTGCGAACAATAATTTTGAGCTTAAGCCTAGCATCATTCAAATAGTGCAGCAATATGTACAGTTCGATGGATTACAAGATGACGATCTGAACTTACATATTGCTAGTTTTCTCTAGATCTGTAACACCTTTAAAATTAATGGTGTCTCAGACAACGCTATTAGGCTAAGACTTTTCCCCTTCTCCTTAAGGAAAAAAGCCAAATAGTGGTTGAGTTCTCTTCCAAGAGGATCAATCACTACTTGGAACATTTTAGTCGATAAATTTCTTGCTAGATATTTCCCTCCAGCTACAACTGCTAAATTAAGAAATGATATAACTTCTTATTCTCAAATTGCTTCTTAGACCCTCTATGACACTTGGGAGAGGTTCAAAGAACTTTTGAGAAGATGCCCTCATCATGCTCTACCTGTATGGTTACAGGTTCAGACATTTTATAATGGGCTAAATCAAGAGACTAAGCAAATGAAAGATGCCGCTTCCGCAGGTTCTTTGGACCGCAAAACTCCAGAAGCCGCTCTTAAGCTTATAGAGGACATGGCGAGGAACACCTATCAGTGGAATTCGTCTAGGACTCACCAAAATAAACCTGTAGGTATCTATGAAGTTGACTCTGTATCCCAACTGGCGCTACAAGTGGAGATGATGAACAAGAAGATTTCGGAGATGATTGCTGCCTCCGTCCCTCAGGTATTTGAAATTGCGAATGTTACTACTGCCGAGCAGGTGGATTATCTGGGGAACATACCCAGGCTTGCTCAAAACAATTCTGCAAATTTTTCTAATTTTTCAAATTTTTCTGCTCCTCTTGAATTTAATGCTGCTACGAATTCTTATCACCCTGGGTGGTGTAACCATCCTAATTTTTCTTTGTGTAATAATGCTAATGTCGTATGTCCACCACATGATTTTAAACCACCACCACCTCAAAACAAAAATTTTCAAAAACCTCCATCTTTAGAGGAAATACTTTCTAGATATATAAGCTCGAACGATGCTACCATTTGAAATCTAACAGGGTCGTTGAAAAATCTAGAAAATATGGTCGGCCAACTCGCTAAGGTTATCTCCGAGAGGCCACCTGTCTCTCTTCCTTCAAATACTGAACCCAACCCAAGGGAGCACGAGAATGCGATCTCTCTTCGGAGTGGTAAAGTTATTTACGAGCCAACCACAAGGGAAGAGCCAGAGGTGGTTGCCTCTCCTACTGTTGAAAAAGATATCGTTACAGAAAAAAATGATGAAAATTCTAAAGAAGATAAAGATAAATCTAATTTTGAAAAAGATAAGTTTATTTTTGAAAAAGAAAATGATATTTTTCAAAATGATGCTCCAACAATTATAAAAGAATTTCCGTCACCTCCTTATCCCGCTAAGCTTAGGAAGGAAAAACTAGATGATCAATATCAACGCTTTCTTGAAATGTTTAAACAAATTCATATTAATTTGCGGTTTCATGAAGCGATTAGCCAAATGCCTAAGTATGCAAAATATCTTAAGGATTTGTTAACAAACAAAAAGAAATTGGAAAATCTTTCTCACATAACGTTAAATGAAGAGTGTTCGGCGGTCGTTAAAAATTCTAATCTTCCAAAAAAAATAAACGATCCGGGTAGTTTTTCAATTCCTTATGTTTTTGGTGACCTTTTTGTAAAACATGTGTTAGCGGACCTAGGTGCGAGCATCAACTTGATGCCATTCTCATTATTTAAAAAGATCGGATTGGGCACTCTCAGCGCTACACGCATGAGTATCCAATTAGTCGATCGATCAATTAAGTATCAGTTAGGTGTTGTTGAGGACGTGCTAATGAAGGTCGACAAATTTATCTTCCCAGTTGATTTTGTCATTCTTGATATTGAAGAGGACGTCGATGTCCCTCTTATCCTTGGTCGTCCCTTCCTAGCCACCGCTCGAGCAGTCATTGTTGTGAGACACGAAAAACTTGTTCTTCGTGTGGGAGATGATGAGGTTATTTTTTCTATCAATCAATCTTTAAAAAACTCTTTAAAAAATGATGATTCTTGTTTTTTTCTTGATGTGTTTAATGAAGATTTCTCTCTTTCTCTTTCAAACGTCTCTTCAAATGTTTTTTCTTCTTCCTTTTTCTGAAATTTCCTCAAATGTTTTTGAAAACACGGCTATGTCCGTGCAAGAAAATTTTGAAAATGAATCTATTTTTAATAGAAAAAATTATGAAAATTATATTTTTGAAAAAGAAAAAAATCTGAAAAACTCTTACGATGAACCACCCCACCTTGAATTAAAGCCACTCCATGAACATCTAAAATATGCATTTCATGAAAATAATTCTAAATTTCCCGTTATAATCTCGGTCTATCTTTCTCAATCCGAAAACGATCAATTGGTCGAAGTACTACAAAAGCATCGCCGAGCTATAGCGTGGCAAATTTCCGATATTTCTAGCATAAGCCCTTCTTTTTGTACGCATAAAATATTTTTCGAAAATAATTCTAAGGGGGTAGTCCAACCTCAACATCATCTTAATCCAAATATGAAAGAGGTTGTGAAGGGAGAGGTGCTTAAATTATTAAATGCGAGAATAATTTTTCCTATTTCCGATAGTAAGTGGGTGAGTCTGGTCCAGGTTGTACCTAAGAAGGGTGGGATAACAGTAGTGATGAACGAAAATAACGATTAAATTCCAACAAGGACGGTAACGGGATGGAGGATGTACATCGATTACCGTAAGAAAAACGTTGCCACCCGTAACGATCACTTCCCCCTCCCCTTTATCGATTAGATTTTAGAACATTTATCCGGGAATAGTTTTTAATGTTTTCTCGATGGTCTCTCGGGGTATTTCCAAATCCCTATCGCACCCGAGAACAAAGAGAAGACAACATTCACTTGCCCCTTCGGAACTTTTGCCTATCATAGGATGACTTTCAGGTTATGTAACGCACCTGCTACATTTCAACGTTGTATGCTCGCTATTTTCGATAAATACGTAGAAAATATTCTGGAAGTATTTATGGATGACTTTTTCGTTTTTGGCGACTCGTTTTATTTATGTCTAAAAAATTTGGAAAAAGTTTTACAACGCTGCGAGAAAAAAATTTAGTTTTAAATTGGGAAAAGTGCCATTTTTTGGTGTGTGAAGCCTTAGTCCTTGGCCATAAGATTTCCGCTAAGGGAATTGAAGTGGACAAGGCAAAATTGAAGTAATTGAAAAACTACCGCCTCCTACGAATATCAAAGCGATTAGAAGTTTTCTAGGGCACGCGGGTTTTTACCGACGATTCATTAAGGACTTTTTCAAAATTAATAAGCCTCTCACCCACCTTCTCGAAAAAGATCTCCTTTTGTTTTCGACGACACTTGTCTTGCTGCATTTGAATTAATTAAATCAAAACTTATAAATGCTCCAATTATGATCACCCCAGTTTGGGATTTACCTTTCGAAATAATGTGCGATGCGAGTAATTTTGCGGTAGGTGCGGTTCTAGGACAATGAATTGCTAAGAACTTTCATTCGATCTACTATGCTAGTAAAACTCTAACTTCAGTTCAAGAAAACTACACCACAACTAAAAAATAACTTTTAGATGTTATTTTCGCATTCGATAAATTCCGACCGTATATTACTCTTTCTAAGATAATCATTTTTACGGATCATTCCGCTTTGAAGTACCTCCTCTCTAAACCGGATGCCAAGCCCCGTCTTATTCATTGGATTCTCCTACTTCAAGAATTTGACTTGGTGATTCGGGATAAGAAAGGAGCGGAAAACCTAGCGGCCGATCATCTTTCTCGTCTTTAAAATCCTGAACTCGACTTTTTAAATGAAAATTTTATTAATGACTCTTTTTCGGATGAACAAATTTTAAACGTTTCTTCTTATACCCCCTGGTTTGCTGATCTGGCCAATTATCTCGTGGCCCGGGTCCTTCCAAAAGAGTACTCTTCTCACCAAAAGAAGAAATTCTTTTCTGAGTTGAAGTATTACTTTTGGAAGGACCCCTTTCTATTTCACATTTGTGCGAACCAGGCGGTTAGAAGATGTGTTTCCCCGGAAGAAGGTCAACTGATTTTAAAGCATGTTCATGAAGGTCCGACTGGAAGGCATTTTCAAGCGAACCGTACCGCCCACAAAGTGCTTAGTGTTGGCTTTTATTGGCCAAGCATATTTAAAGATGCAAAAATCTTTGTGAGCGGGTATGATCGGTGCCAGCAGACTGGAAACATATCTAATAAAAATGAAATGGTACAAAATTATTTTCTTGAATGTGAAGTTTTCGATCTGTGGGGCATCGACATTGTAGGCATGTTTCCCTCAAGCTTAGGAAATAAGTATATTCTAGTCGCCGTAGATTATGTTTCTAGATGGGCGGAGGCCCAAGCTTTACCAAGTAATGATGCTTGCGTCGTAGTTTCTTTTCTTAAAAAATTATTTTCTAATTTTGGTTTTCCTCGAGCGATCGTTAGTGATAGGGGTACTCATTTTTTCCAACGCTCAACTCGCTAAAGCTTTAACGAAATATGGCATTACGAATAAACTATCCACCGCTTATCACCTCCAAACTAATTGTCATGTCGAGGTAGTCAATCGAGAACTTACAAGAATTTTGGAAAAAACCGTTTCTACTTCTCGTAAGGATTGGTATTTAAAATTAGACGATACTCTTTGGGCCTATCGGACAGCGTATAAAACCACTATTGGTTGTGCTCCTTTCAGATTAGTCTACGGAAAATCATGTCATCTCCCGATAGAAGTAGAGAACCGTGCGTATTGGGCGCTAAAGTTTTTTAATTTCGATCCGCACTCGGTCGGCGAGCATAGAAAAAACGAACTAAATGAACTTGACGAATGGCGAGCGTACACTTATGAAAATAATAAAATTTATAAAGAACGCACGTTATCACGATAAGAACTTGCGCCACCCTAAAACATTTAAACCTGGCGATCAAGTACTTCTTTTCAATTCTCGCTTACGTCTTTTTCCTGACAAACTTAAATCTAGATGGTCTGGACTGTTTACGGTTAAACAGGTTTACTCTTATGGAACTGTGTTACTCTCGCACCCAGATAAGGGTGATTTTAAAGTAAATGGGCATAGACTTAAGCTATATTTTTCTAATGATTCTGTGTCTCCTACAAAGGAGAATCTTATTCTGGACTCTTAAATGTTTATTTGCATTTGGATTTTTTTTATTATTGTACTTATTATTATTATGAAACTTTTATTATTATTCCGACTTTTTATTGTAAAATAAAGAACATTCTTGGGAGCCTGCACAAGTATTTTCTGCTTTTATTTTTATTTTGCTCTTCCTCCTAGTGGCCCAATAATACAAGTTCGTGATTGCCGCTCCAACATTGTTGATATCAAGATGTTAATCAAACCTGCTAATGATCAAGTACATTAAAAAGCTAGCATAGGGGAGCGACATCCGCCTTCGCCTCACAAACCCGAGGAAGTCCTGTTTTTTTTATTTACTTTACTGCATTTTTTTCCTTTTTTTTCTCCTTCTCCTTCTCTTTCTCATTTTCTTTCATTGAGGGCAATGAAAAATCCAAGCATGGGGGAGGGTTTAGTTGTTTTCTTTCTTCGTTTCTTTCAAAAAAAATTGTTTTAAAACAAAATCACAAAAAAATTAGTATAGTTATATTAAGCCTTTTAGGAGTATTATTTTTATTTAACTTTATCAAAAATAAAAAAAAACTAGAAAGTATAAAACCCAAAAAAAATCAAAAAATCCAAAAAAATTGCTAAAATCTATTTGAAAATCAAAATAAAAAATTATTTTCTATCTCTATTTTTATGTTTCTTCTAGTGATGTGTAAGCCCGTGCGAGTTTGTAGTTCTATGTAGATTTCTTTAAAATGGTTTTCTAAATTTATCATTTTAACATAGCTTAGTTTTACTAATTTCTTGTTCTTAAATATAGGCATCTATCTTTTACGTTGTAAGTTTGCAATTTATAGTTTTTTCTATTTATTCGGTTAGTTGCGTACGAATGGTTGTTATGTAACGTTATCACTTTTTCATTTGTGGGGTAATACTTTCTTGGTGTCAAGAACTTGTCGCCAGCTACTCTCAAAACATTGCGTCGCTTTTACCTACTTTAGAAATGATTAAGGCCACCCTTTGACCCTTTTGAGCCTTTTTGCCCACCAAACAATTTCACCATTGCAAAATAATTTTTGTGCCTTTTTCCATGTTTCTTTGTTTTTAGCTCCACCTTTCATTTCATTATTTCACCAAAGCTAAAATGCCCATCCTAATTTCACACTAGACTATGAGCTTTAAATATTATTGTGTTTGGTTATCTTTTAAAATGAAAAGGAATATTTAAAGTTTGCATTTGGAGCTCTCTTTTATGAAAGAAAAAAAAGTTATTATCAAAAAGTTATTAAATCAAAAAAAACAAAAAAGAGAGAAAAAGTTTATTTGTGGCCAAATTTTAAAAAGAAAAAAAATTTCATGGCCTTGTTTTGTAGTTTGAATTGGAGAAATGACATACTTATCACTTCTAATTTTTATCATTTTTATGTTTATTTAGAGCTCACCCTTGGTTTAGTGTGTTTTAACCATCACATTTATCCTTAATTTTCAATTCCTAATTATTTACCTAAGCCAAGTCTTAACGCCTATTTTAAGTCCTTTTGATCTTTAGACGTAAATTCGTGTAGTGGAGAGAGTGTGTACGGACAAGCCTATGGACACCATCAATGATGGATTTCTTTGGAGGTTATCTTGACGTGATTTTGGGTTAACCGTTATTCTAGCAACCTAGTAGTTCATCAATGCGCCGTTTATTTAGAATTTCTACTTTTGTCTTTCTTATTTTCATTTATTTTGGATGCCTTGTTTTAGGAATTTAGAAATGTGTAATTCTTCTTTATGTTCTAATGAAATTTTTAGGTCTCCTTTTTCAAGTTTTCTATTGTGCACTTCTCACCCCACTAGTTGTTAACATAGAAATTAGGATAGTTTAATTTTTCATGTTTTGATTTTCTTAATTTATGAAATCTAAATTGCTTGTTTACATTTATTTCTTTCCCCTAGTTTTTATTTTTCATTTGCTTGAGGGCAAGCAAATACTCTAGCATCGGGGAATTGAGGTCTAGTTTTAATCATCCCTTTCGGGGTAGTTTAGTATTCAAAATTCATAGGTTTTATTATAGTTTTATGTATTATCATGTTTGTTATGTTGTTATTTTATTTTAATGTTTTGTTATAAAAATTCATAGTTTTATTTATATGTTTTATGAATTTTCACTTTTATTATTTTATGTTCTATGTTTTATGTTTATCTATGTTATGTTATAAAAAATTAACTAATGTTATTAGGTTTTGTTTTATTTTTCTTTGTAGGTTCAAAGCTCAAAGCCAACTCAACCATTCAAGCCTACATGGAGCAGCCCGACCCCTTCTTATGATGCAGCCCGAGCCCTTCCATTTGGTGCTACCCGAGCCTATGATGCAGCCCACCATGCAGCCCGGCCGATCTATAAGATGCAAGCAGCCCGAGCCCACTACTCATGCAGCCCCTCATGCATCCCGGCCCTGTCCCTTGACTCCTACCCAAGCCCTCTTCAAAGCCCACTACAAAACATCCCACTTATCTATGCATGGCCGACCACCTCATGTATTCTCTCTCCCCTCCTCATTAATTTATCCATGCATGCACCTTGCCACTTTGCACGGACGGCCACTCTCTTTCCCCCTCTTTTATTTCTTTCTCCCCTCTTTATTCCACATTCATCACCCCCTCTCTATTTTATATTTTCTATTTTATTCCCCTTAAATAAAATACATTGCACTTAGCATATTCTCTTTCCCCTCATAAATGTCATTCATGCATCTTCTCCTCCATGCATGGTCGGCCACCACCATGCTCCCTTTATATTCCCTTCATTCTAGATCCTTCTACTCACTTATAAAAGGAACCCATGTCTCATGCTTTGGAAGGTTGGATTAGAGAGAGAGCAAGAGAGTTCTAGTGCAAGTTCTTTTCTTCATTGTTGTTATAATACTTTTCTTGTTGTAATTTCCTTTTTAGTAGAATAATCTTGTCTTATTTTTATTGTGCACTCCAGTTTTATTAATCAATGAATATTAATTTTCTTCATCTTAATTTTTTCTCCTTTTCAATTATGCGTTGCTAATTTCTCTTAGCATTCGATCGTGAGGATCCATGAAGTGAGATGAGGATTCTTTTTATTTCTTAGTTTTATTTTTGTCTAAATTAATATCGGTCCTTCTTTGATTTTTCTCGTGTCGACTCCGTATTTCCGGTATACAGTAGTAGGCATTTGATCTCATTCCATAGAATTCTAGAGACTCGTTGGTTTGAAAGATCACTCAAAGAAGGAGGGAGTTGAACGCAACCCTAGATATAGGATGACGTAAATCCTCCGGATTGGAGTCAAATCCAATAGTGTGGGTCACTTCGGTAATGCGACTTTAGGCCATTTTTACTTGTAAAGAGATTTCGGTCAAAACGTTTATAAGTTAGGGGATTTAATGCTATAGCGAGATTACTTCCTAATATCGGATTCGTCACGGTCGAGTTTAATTTGCAAATTTAAATCTATATTTTTATCCTTCTTGTCTCATTTCATGGTGAATCATAGATCAAATGCAAGCCTTTTATTATAAGTTTTCGTTGCAAAAAAATTTATCTTTAGTTTATATTTAAAAATTCTCAAAAACCCAACAATCTTTCGGTAGGATAATAGTAGAAGCGTGAGTAGCAGTACTTGACAGCCCCGTGTTTAAATACCACCTTGGTACTACAATTCGATAGGTACACTTGCCTTTTGGGGTTGATAGCAATCCACACACCAATCACCCCATGCATGATTAATGAGTTTTGGAAAGAGTACTTATTGTGAGTACTTGGAGGTTTGTGAAACGAAGTTTGGTGGAGAGGATTGAAATGATATAATGTATATGTATATGATAAATTCTTGAAAAGGGATTGGATGAGGTATACACCCATGGACATATGATGAGTTGAACCTTGATTTCAAGTATTGAAGAGATGAATGGTGTAGTCCACTGTTAAGAGTTATGTTAACTCCCTACGGGTAGCAGTAAGGGACTGGTGTAGTAATTAAGGTGAACTGTCACCTATGTTAAATATGGACCCTTGTGTTCTTTCGAGCATTGTGTTGATTATGATATAAAGGGACTTGGTTGGAACCCTTGAATTCATGTTGGCATGGTAAATATGAATTGCCTGGGTTGGGTGTGTGTAGCTTTATTCTCTAAAAAAACTAGACAAATCATTAAGCCTGGGACCCAAAGAGAATCTTCTCCACCTCTCCATAGTATGATGATCCTTCAACCCTCATTCCAAATCATACATGTTTGCCAACCAACACAGCAACCTCCCCTCCTTCACTACCACCATCATCATCCATTCCTCCAAACTCAAATACTATACCCACATCTTAACCAGCTCCTCAGCATACATCAGAGCAAACCTCCTCTACTACCAGAGTCAGTTCCCCTACTTTTCCATCCATCCTCCCATCAATCTCAATTCCATAATTCTATAGGCTGTGCAACAAGCTACTGCTTCTCTCACTACCCTGATGAGTGAGCATGCCACAAAGTTCTAAAATACATTTTCTCACATGCAATTCCATATTGATTGTGTTACATCCTTTGTGAAGTGTATGAGGGCATGACTGTCTTCCTCTCTAGTGACCTTACTAGCTCTTGAGGTTTAGAAGGGAGATGTAGAAGGAAAACCAAGACATAGAGGTCTCCATTACTTCATAGGGGATAAATCAAGACAAAATTGTAGGAACTGATGATATCCTGAAGGAGATTGATGCTTATCTGGAAACACCTAATGTTGGAGAGCACCGTACTACATTAGCTCATTAGGATCCATCAAGATATGGGAGAATGAAAATCTTAATCAGAATGATGTACTTATGATTGCAAGAGAGGTTGCACAAATGGTTATAGGAACTCAGGGGGAGATTAATGTTTAATTAGAGAAGTCTTTAGTTGTAATAAATGATACTTAAAAAGGTGCTTCATCTACTCAGGGAGAGCTTCACAATAACAATATAATAACAATATATACAATTCTAGATTTCTTTTATAGATTGATAGTCAGCAAATTTCTAGAAAACTTCATCTGACATAATTGACACCAGGATATTCATTGTCTTGGTATCCTAATCTTTTATCTTTTTATCTCCTACTACCCATTCATCAATAGGAACTAGTTCTTAAGTTGCAATCCCACTGGATTCATTCTTGTAGGGCATTGGAGGTCCTATCAAAATGGAATTAAAAATGGCCGCATCTATAAAATATATATATAATTTTATTCTGGGATTCTGTTGGAACCCTAGGTTTTGATTTGAGTTCAGTCCTCTCTTTCTGTCTCTTGACCCATGATTTATCTATGGTCAAAGGTTAGTTGATAGGTTAGATTCTCTAGTTGTGTAGAATTGCTTTTCCAGATGAATATTTGGTTAAGTAGTTTTTCGTTCGACTATAGTCGAACGTCGCTCGACTATCGTCTATCGGCTGATCGACTATCGTCTATCAGTTGGTCGATGTTCTGTCTGCGTTGATAGCTCGACTATCTGTTGATAGATCGACTATCTGTTTGTCTTGGTAGTTCGACTATCTATTGATAGGTCGACTATCTGTCATCTTTGATAGTTCGACTATCTGTCCTGATAGTTCAACTATCTGATAGCTCAACTATCTGTTGATAGGTCGACTATCTGTGTCGCTTTGATAGTTCGACTATCTGTTGATAGGTCGACTATCTGTGTTGCTTTGATAGTTTAACTATCTGCTTGGATAGTTCAACTATCTGATAGTTCGACTATCTGTTGATAGGTCGACTATCTGTTTTGTTTTGATAGGTCGACTATCTGTTGATAGGTCGACTATCTGTTTTCTGTGATAGGTCGACTATCTGCTTGATAGGTCGACTATCTATTTTGCTTTGGTAGTTCGACTATCTGTCCGGATAGATTGACTATCTGATAGCTCGACTATCTGTTCTGATAGGTCGACTATCTGCCGAGGTAGTTCGACTATCTACTTTGATAGTTCGACTATCTGGATCGTTCGAATATCTATCCGATAGGTTGACGATCTCCGTGCGTCGGTCGACGATCTCCGAGGGTCGTTCGACGTTTTGTTGTATGCTCTTATTTAGTTTTGTCGTCTTCTGTGATGAGACTAATTTCATATCTATTCTGGCATATTTTATAAAACATTATCTGAATAATTTGTGACATTATTTCCATGCAATATCAGTTCTATTCTATATGCATGAGCTAATCTTTTCTGACAAAGTTGTTTGTCTTATAGCTGAGATATGCAATCTGCTTTATCTGCCAGGCTATCCTTTATAGCCGTTAGACTCAAAAAGTCTTCCTTGGCCGTAAAGAGTTCTTTCTGATGTGACTTTCTCTTATATTATTTCATCAGAAGTATTTGCAGCTTCTTAGAAAGCTTTATTCTTTTATAGGATATCTGCCAGCTGTAGTTTGTTTTTGCTTTATGCTTTTTGCATCCCAGCTTGCAGAGTTCAGAAAAAGACAAGATTCAAACTCAATTAGAGCCGTTACTGCTGCTGATATATAAAGACTTCTTTGAAGAAGAAATCAACTAGTCCACATAGAAAAGAGATCAACTAGTTCTCAGATTATATTCATTCAGCAAGCTTACAGCAAGAACAAGTTTAACTGCTCTCAGCAATCTTCACTCAACTGAGAAGTGTTAGCTCTTCTGCTCTTCTTCAACCTGAGTTCTCCTGTTCCAGGAAGTTCTGACTCAGAGATATTTTGAAGAAGAAGAAGAAGAAGAAGATAGCTGCTAGAAGATTTTCATTTCTTATTTTATATCTTCTTGTAGTTCTTCCTTCAGTATCTACTGAAGTGTTTCTGCACTGAAGCAAGACTTCACCTGGACGTTCTTTGAGCCAGGGGGAGCCTTGATTCTTTTAGAGCTCTCCAGCTCAGTGCAAGTTATTGTGCTTCTCTAATCTATTGTAAAATAGAGAAGACACCTTAACCTCCTTTCCCCCTCCTGTACAGGGTTATTACTCCCTTCAAAAGTATCCCTTGGTGGCAGGGCACCTGATCAAAAACCTGTGTTCGGTTTTTAGACACCTGATCAAAAGTCTAAAGGGTCTCTTGATCTACCTGAAGCAGATCTTATTGGTGGCAGGGCACCTGATCAAAAACCTGAGTGGATTCCTACCTTGTTGGTAGAAGAGTGGACGTACCCAAGTTGTTTGGGGAACCACTATAAATTCCTTGTGTCGTCTGGATTGCCTTGTTTAATTACTTGCATTGTGGCTGTGATTAGATCTTAACTAGGTTTGCTAGTTGTTGTTTAGGTTTCCTAGCCTTAACTGTAATTACAGTTGGCTGCCTTTTTGTGCACAACACTTGTGTTAGGCTCTAAGGTTTAATCTCAAATATCTATAACTTTCATTCTGCATTTAACTCCAAGGGAGTTGAGTAGAAAGTCAACTTTGCTAATGCAATTTTTGATTACTCTATTCACCCCCCCCCCACTAGAGTAGTATCTATCCCTTCTCTTTCAATTGGTATCAGAGGGAGGTTGACTGACTGAATAGGCTAACACCTAAGTCACAAGATCCTGATAGATACCAAAGTTTATAGATATTCACTTTTACTATCATGGCCCAGTCCAAGGATTATTCTAACACCAGACCTCCAGCATGTAACTTAGCTAAGTTTGGCATCTGGAAGGCAAGGATCAAATTATATATGAATTCTATTGATGAAAGTATTTTTTCTTCTATTTTGTCAGGACCACCAAGAGCACCTGCTGCTGCCACTTCCTCATCATCAACTGATATGAGTGCAGTGCCTCCTCCAGACTACAATGATGAGTACAAAAAGGCAAAGATAGCAGATGCCAAGGCAACGAACATTCTGGCTCAGACAATGTCTGATGAAGTATTCTAGAAGGTTGCTGACTGCTCCTCAGAAAAAACTATGTGGGATACACTGAACCAGATTGTAGCTGGTTCAGCTGATTAAAGGAAGGACAGGAGGTCCAACCTTATCTCACAGTATGAGAATTTCAAGAAAACTGATGCTGAGTCAGTTGAAGCCATGTACACAAGGCTCAGCTCAATCATCAATGAGCTGAGGACCCTTGACAAGGATATTTCATTGACAGAGGTCAATGATAAGATTCTTATGTGTTTCCCTAGCACATGGGATCTGAGGATCTGGCCTATCAAGGAGGCCAGAAGCACAAATGAAATCTCAACAGAAGCCCTTCTCGGCAAGCTCAAGTCTTTTGAGCAAGTGCTGAAGTCCAGGGAAGCTGAAGCTGAAGCAAAGACCCCAACTCCTACAAGAAAAGAGCAAACTCTTGCTCTTAAAGCTGCTGACACTTCTGAAGGAAGCCAGTCAAATGAGGAACTAATGGCATTATTTGCCAAAAGGTTTCTCAAGATGGGAAGGAAGAAATTCAGAAAGAAGTCTTCAAAATATGAAGAAAAGCCAAGGTATGATCGCACCCCTTCTAAATAAATTATCTGCTATGGTTGCAGGAAGCCTGGACATATCCTTCCAGATTGTCCAGAGGAAAAGAACAAAGATAAAAGGAAAGATAAAGATCAGCACAGGAAGCACTCCAAGCTATCCTCCTACAAGAATAAAAAGAAGGAGAGAGGCTTTGTCGCTGAAACCTGGAGTGATTCTGATGAGGAATCCTCTTCCTCAAGCTCCAGTGAGGATGAAGAAGAAAAGAAGGCAAAGGAAGTTTGCCTAATGGCAATTGATGCCTGCAGCAATCATTCAGCTGCAGAGATTTCAGATTCAGATGAAGAAATGCCAACAGAAGATGAGGTACTATCTTCTTATGACTTTACTTCTGCAGAATTTAAATTAGAATTTAAATCTTTATGTTTAGATTTAATTAGTTCTGAAAAGGAGATTAAAGAACTTAGACATAGGCTAGCTGAATCAAAAATCATATCTATTAAAAACATTAAGTTAAAGGAAGATCTCACTAATTCTAGTGAAGAAATTAAATTTCTTAAGAATGAGTTAGCTAAATCCAAAAGATTAGAAGAGTCTCTAAATGGTAGAAGCCTTAAGTTGCTTGAAATAACCAGCATGTCTAACACTAGGACAGGCAATAACAAATTAGGCTTAGGGGCATCTTCTAGTGAACCCCCAATCATCCTTAAAAACCAACTTTCAACTCCAGTGAACTTTATCTCAGCTGATGGGATAAAGAACACTGAGCAAGTTAATCAAGTAAATAGAGCTTTAAATAAAGCTAAAAGAGAGAAAAGAAAACAGAAATTTAAAGAATTACAAAAAACGTCGAACGCTGCTCGACGATCTCAGGCTCAGTGGTCGAACGAAGCTCGACGATCTGAGCATCTATCGTCGAATGTCGATTGACGATCGCAAGCTCAGTGGTCGAACGGAGATCGACAATTTGAGCAGCCATCGTCGAACGCTGGTCGACGTTTCCAATATGAATTTCAAAATTACACCCAGAACTTTAGAAACCCGAATATCAATAGAAACCCTAGGTTCATTGACCCATCATCTGCATGGAGAATCCCACCTAGGAGATCTTACCCATTAGGTTATCACCCTCAGCCTGCTTACTCTTTTATTTCCAGTTTTTCTTATGTGAAAAACAAGGGACCCAAGGTTACCTGGGTCCACAATGTTTAAATTGTTTTATTTGCAGGTGAAGACCTATCCTATCACTCAAAATAAGTGGTATTTGGATAGTGGTTGCTCCAAGAACATGACAGGAAACAAAGAACATCTGTCAAAGTTCAAGGCAAAGCTTGGCCCAAAGGTAATCTTTGGAGATTCAAGCTGTGGTCAAACTGAAGGCTATGGCAGGATGACAATTGGAGCTGTTACATTCAAGAGAGTTGCTTATGTGACTGGACTGAAGCACAATCTAATTTCAGTAAGTCAATTATGTGATGCTGGATACCAGGTATCATTCTCTAACTCTCTCTATAATATTACTTTAAATAATAGTGTTGTATTGGTAGGCATTAGACAAGGTAACATTTATTTAGTAGATTTTAATTCAACTGATTCTGAAATCTGCCTATTTAATGAAGTAACTAATAATAACACCTTGTGGCATAAAAGGCTTAGCCATGTTAACCTCAAGAATATATCTAGGTTATCTAAACACAACCTTGTTAGAGGTTTACCTTCTTGCCCCTATAAGAAGGAGAGCCTATGCAAGGCTTGTCAACTAGGCAAGTAAACCAAGAACTCTTTTAAATCAGTAAATAAAAGTGATTCTCCTAGAATCCTGTATTTATTACATTTGGACCTATTTGGCCCAATAAATGTACAGAGTTTAGGAGGGAAGTATTTGTAACACCCCTATCCGTCACATAGCATATAGCAGTAGGTCCGGCCGGGGCCCGACGCCATATACTACGGACAGACCGGTTGGTTACGCGTTGAAACCACACAACCAATCAGAGCGTCCTACACAACACCTAGCGGAAGCAGTTTAATTAAGTTGCAAAAGATAAGAACCCAGCCACAGAGCATGAATGTCCACTACAACCCAGGAATGAGTACATACACAAAAGAGTACACGGCCTTAAGGCCTTACAAAAATGTTCGCTTAACAAGATAGCGTCTTTCATACATCGGCGCGCAGGCCGGCCATACATGAATATGAAAAAGCTAATAACTAAGCCTTCGAGGGCTGGCGCTGCAACTTGGGCTTTAGCCCGCTATTTGCCGCTTGGCTCCGCAACAGCACCTGCAGAAACAACCCACCCAAGAGGTGGCAATACAAAAGGGCAACGGTCAGCAAGAGCTGACCAAATTATAACGACCCCGTCTCGTTTCTCGGGACGGCGGTGCTCCTTCCCTGCATATAAAACTATCATAGCAATTCTATAGAGTATTCTATTCGCCATAAGTGTCGGCTCGCACGGCCGCACACTCCGTGCTCTCAGGGCACTAATCGGTGAACCCGGTCCGGACCCAGTCTGACACCGCGATTCCACCACCATCCCTCGGATGGCAACACTCGTGAGCATTTAGCCCTTTCAGCCGAAGCCTAGGCCCGTTTCCAGCCCCCCGGGAAGTCCCATGTACTTTAGGTCGCTTCTACCGAGACCACTTGGAATAGGTAGAGTTCCACCCGCCCGTTGCTCACTTCACCACGGCCCTTTAGCCATCGGTGCGGGCCAAGTTTCTCCTCATTCCCACAATCGATCAAAACACGCACATAACCCCGTTATGTACCGATTTGCCCTCCAAGGCAATATCGTGGCGGCAATGCGATTCCGCCCAAGCTTTCCGGGTGCGCCTCGAGGTTAACCCCCAAGGATCCCTGTATGCAATCTACCGCGTAGAATTTTCGGAAAACTAAATTCACCGGCGCGGAGTCTTCTCCGGCCATGCAATGCAAACATCACCGATCCGGTTTAAACTCGAATAGGCTTCACACACAATGCCTACGCCCGTACTCCGATTCCGGGCTCTAACAACGGGGACTTTACATATCTACCCGAAGGGATTCCGCGCCTCAACGCTCACTCGCGAGAGGGGGATTTCCCCATGCATAGAAAGAAGGGCGACTACACATGCCCTATGAAGAGGATCGTTACCCTCGCATTTTTCCGCGGCGCCATGAAGATGTAGTCGGATGGAAAGCTTCGCCTCGCCCTTGCCTTCGAGGATCCGGACTCGGATCGCGAATCGGTGCTTCACAACTCCTCCGGCGGCCGGATCTTGGGCTCCTCCTTCCTCTTGCTCTCCCTTCTCTCTAAACACTTAGAGAGAGAGTGGACCAAAGAAAAATGAGGATTCAAAGCCCTAATCCCGGCTAATAACCCCCCAGGAGCAGCCCCCACCGTTGGATCCAGATCCAAGGGAACGAACGGCCGAGATTAGATCCAAAATCCCAAAAACTGGGCCGAACACGGCTTGACACACGGCCGTGTGTCTGGCCGTGTAGCTCATTCGCCGATCGACACGGCTCCTGACACGGCCGTGTGCCACGGGCCGTGTTACCTGGAGCTTCAGGACGATCGTCGGGCTTCCAGAACACGGCTTCGAACACGGCTGTGTTCGAGGCCGTGTGCCCCACACACGGCTTGAGACACGGCCGTGTGTCTCAGGCCGTGTACCTCTCTGACTCGAGACAGCACAAAAACCCAATAAAATCACTGAACACGGGTAGGTACACGGCCGTGTGCCTGGCCGTGTGCCCCTGTTCAGACCTCCAAAAGAGCCGTTTGATCGCCCCGCGATCATCTCCGAGGTTGGGGTCTTACAACTCCCTCCCCCTTAAGAGAATTTCGTCCCGAAATTAAGAACAGAGACTACACAAAACAAAAACATAACGAGTACCTGAGGGGAACAACTCGGGGTACTCCTCGCGCATTGTCTGCTCTCGCTCCCAAGAGAGCTCCTCGCGCCCGCAGTTATCCCAACGGACCTTCACCATTTTGATTTCCTTGTTCCGAAGCCGCTTGACTTCGAAATTCTCAATAGATATGGGCTTGACTTTCGTTGTCAACCCTTCCTCAACCGGTACTTGATCAGCCGCGATCACCTGCGAAGGCTCTTGCACCGCCTTCCGCAACACAGAAATGTGGAACACATCATGTAATCCACTCAACTCCACTGATAGCTTCAAACGGTATGCCGCTTCACCGACTCGCTCCAGGACCTCAAACGGCCCAAGGTATCTCAGACTCAACTTTTTCAAGCGTCGAATCCGTGAGACACCCTTGAACGGCTAGATCTTCAAGTACACCCAATCGCCTACCGCGAACTCCACGTTCCGGTGCTTGGCATTGTAGTACTTCGCCTGCCGGTCCTGAGCGATCAACAAGCGCTCCCGAATGATTCGCACTAACGAGGTTGCACTCTCCACCTCCTGCTTCTTATACAACCTTGCCTCACCCGCTTCAAGCCACGATAACGGCGTGCGACACTTCCTACCATACAGGGCCTCGAAGGGCGCCATTTGTATGCTCGCTTGGTAGCTGTTGTTGTACGCGAACTCCACCAAATAAAGATGGTCTTCCCAATGCTTACCGAAGTCCAGACACATATGCGTAGCATGTCCTCCATCGTTCTATTGACCCTCTCGGTCTGCCCATCAGTCTGCGGATGGAAAGCTGTACTGAACTTTAACTTTGTTCCCAACATCTGCTGCACCAACCTCCAATCATTTGACGTGAACCGCCCATCGCGATCACTCACAATGCTACGAGGCACACCATGCAGCCTAACAATATTGTCAACGTACAACTTTGCCAATTTCTCGACTTGGTCATCTTTCCTATGCGGAATGAAATGCAACACCTTGGTTAGCCGATCTACGATCACCCAGATGGCGTCGTTCCCCTTCTGCGACCTTGGCAACCCGTGCACAAAGTCCATAGATATATCGTCGAATTTCCACTCCGGTATAGGCAAGGACTTCAGAAATCCTCCCGGCTTTTGGCACTTTGCCTTCACCAAGGCGCATGTTTGGCATTTGGCCACATACAACGCCACATCTTTCTTAAGCCCCGGCCACCAAAACAACTTCTTGAGATCACGATACATCTTCGTGCTCCCTGGGTGGATTGAGTACTTGGTATGATGAGCCTCGTACATCAACTCCGCCCGGAGGTTACCCCCACTCGGGACGCACAACCGATGATCCTTCCTTAATAAACCATCTTCCACCGAGAACTGGGAATTTGACCCATCCGTAGCGGCCTCCAAAAGCTCCTTCATGGAGTCATCTAACTCCAATGCATGCCGAACCCGGTCAGCCAGGTCATACTGCACCTCTGTCCAGTTTAACATTGCCTTGGCGCTCGTCTGCTTGTCAACACAACAGATCTCAAGCTCCTCCAACTCCCGCACTAGCCGCTCATCATGCACCGACAACCAGTTGGCTCGGGCGGGAGCCCTGCGGCTCAGCGCATCCGCAACTGCGTTGCCCTTCCCGGGTACATAATGTATCTTGAAGGTGTAGTCCCCCAAGAACTCCATCCACCTCCTCTGCCTCATATTGAGATCCTTCTGATCCAACAGGTATTTTAGGCTCTTGTGATCGGTGTATATATCGACCCTTACTCCGTATAGGTAGTGCCTCCACAACTTGAGTGCAAATATCGCGGCCGCCAACTCCAAGTCGTGCACCGGATAATTTCTTTCATGCACCTTTAGCTGACGCGATCCATACGCTATCACGCTACCATGCTGCAACAACACGCAGCCCAAACCGCTACCCGAAGCGTCGCTATACACCTCAAAGCCCTCGGTCCCACTCGGCGAACTAAGCACTGGCGCCGTGGTCAACCGCCTCTTCAGCTCCTCGAAAGCCTGCACGCACTCTTGCGTCCATAAGAATCTCTGATCCTTCCTGGTCAACTTTGTGAGAGGTAACGCTATCCGCGAGAAGTTCTCCACGAAGCGCCTGTAATAGCCGGCAAGCCCAAGGAAACTACGGACTTCCGCTACCGAAGATAACACAGGCCACTCCCGTATTGCAACTATCTTCGCCGGATCCACCGCTATACCTTCCCCACTCACTATATGACCCAGGAACGCTACCGAAGGTAGCCAGAACTCGCACTTGGAGAACTTTGCGTAAAGCTCATTCCTCCTCAAAGTCTCCAACACCAAATGCAAATGCTTGAAGTGGTCTTCTTCGAACTGCGAGTACACCAAAATATCGTCAATAAAGACGATCACGAAGCGATCCAGGAAATCTCTGAACGTCCTGTTCATCAGATCCATAAACACCGATGGCGCATTCGTCAGTCCAAACGGCATGACCGTGAACTCGAAATGCCCATACCTCGTACTGAACGCCGTCTTTGGGATATCACATTCCCTGATCCTCAGCTGATAGTACCCCGACTTCAAGTCCAACTTGGAGTATACAGATGATCCGACTAACTGATCAAAGAGATCATCAATCCTCGGGATCGGGTACTTGTTCTTCTCCGTCAACTTGTTCAATTCTCTGTAGTCAATGCACAGCCGCATACTACCGTCCTTCTTTTTAACGAAGAGGACCGGTGCGCTCCAAGGCGACGAACTTGGACGCACATAACCTTGCTCCATCAGTTCCTCCAACTGAACCTTCAACTCCGCCATCTCCTTTGGCGCCAATCTATAAGGAGCACGTGACACGGGTTTGGCACCCGGCACGAGCTCGATAGTAAAATCAATCTCTCGCTGCGGTGGGGCTCCGGAAGGCTATCCGGGAACACATCGGGGTATTCGCAAACCACGGGGATGCTATCCAACGGGGACTTTGGCTCCACAGCCCCCACTATCGCAAAGAACAGCTCTGCACCAGCACGAACCGCCTTCACCACCTGAAGAGCAGACATTAATGTCTTGCTCGACCCCTTAAGCCCCTCGAAAGTAGTCTCCCGCCCTACACCCAGCTTGACCTCCTTACGGTCGCAATCGATCCAAGCCTTCTGCTCTAACAGCCAATCCATTCCAAAGATAACATCGAACTCTACCAACGGCAATAATGACGCTAGCAAGTCGAACTCTTGGCTCCCTATGTGAACCTTCACGGCGCACACTCTGTCCGCACGCATCGAGCACCCATTTGATAGCAACACATCTAGCTTGTCCTTTGCCATCGAAGAAGGAACTCCGATGCGTGATATAAACTGTTCGGACAAGAAAGAATGCGAAGCACCAGTGTCGAATAGTGCTCGTGCCGGACTATCGCTAATCAACACAAAGCCTAAGCAAAAGACATTAGCTTAACAAGCAATAGGTAATAGTATTCTCAAGTCAACTTGCATAAATTAACTCATACCTGTCACCACATCCGCTTGCTTGATGGCCTCCTGCTGGCCCAAGTTGTAGACTCTAGGCTGAGTCGGAGCATAGTGGGACGCGGTCGACTCCACCGCTTTGCCCTTTTCCTCGTAGGTAGCTCCTTGTTTCCTTTCGGACTTTGCGCGTCCACTCCAGCAGTCACGGGCAAAGTGCCCTGGCTTTCCGCACGTGAAGCAAGTGCCCGGGGTTCGATGGGTAGTTGCCCCCGAGGCACCTGTAGAAGAAGCTGGACCCGATGTCTTAGCCTTCTTGAAGAATCTACGGTAGCCCGACTTCGATATAGTCGGCGCCTTGGACTCTGATTTCTTGCCACCGGATTCCCTTTCTTTCTTTGCTTGCACGTTTCTCATATCCTTCTCCAAGGACCGGGCCGAACTGACCAGGGTCATGAAACCCTGCGTCTTGGGCCCCGACAGCAGCAACCTCAAATCATCCCTTAGCCCTTCATAAAAGCGGCTCGTCTTGCGCTCCTCGTCTGCGAAGGTAGCGCCGGCATATCTCCCCAGCCGAGTAAACTCGTGGAGGTATTCATCAACGGTGCTATCACCCTGCACCAACTTCTGGAATTCGCTCTCTAGCGCGATCCTCTGCGCCGAGGGGAGGTATCGAGCCATAAATAGTCTCGCAAACTCCTCCATCGGGACTTCGGCCAATGGCCTTCCCCTCAACTGATGCAGCTCTAGGCCCTCCCACCACAGTCTTGCGTCCCCATCCAAAAGGAACGTCGCTATAGTGGTCTTCTGCCACTCTTCAGTTTGCGTCGCAGTCATCACCCTGTTGACCCTTGAGAGCCAATCCTCTGCTTGGGTCGGGGTTTCTGCCCCCGTGAACACTGGTGGGTGAAAGCCCATCACGTGCTTCAGTTGTCTTTCAGTTGCTCTCCGCGGCAACTCTGGTTCCACCACAACTTGCTCAACCCTCCTTCGCTCTGCCGTCTGAACCGGTACTTGCTCCACAGCAGGAGCAGGCTGCTGCACCTGCCTTGCAGGCTGCGCATTTATCATTGCCATGACCGCTTCTGCCACCAACCTAATGGTCTCAGCAGACAAAGGTGTTGCAGGCGCATCGCTTGGCGGACTGCTCGCCTCAGAACCTGGCCGTTCAGACGGCCCAGCACCACTTCTGGTCACCTAAAATCCTGCAAAACACCGATAAGCGACCAAGAATTACTGCAAACAGCAATTATAGGAACACGCAGGTTCCTCAATCATGTGTATTTTCATTCCTAAGTGGACATTCATGGGTTCTTTTCATGTTATAACGATGACGTACACAATGTGCTCACCACCCCTTAAAGTGAATTCGTCCACGAATTCATTTAAGCTTGACCGAAACCAGAAGTCTGATACCAATTTGTAACACCCCTATCCGTCACATAGCATATAGCAGTAGGTCCGGCCGGGGCCCGACACCATATACTACGGACAGACCGGTTGGTTACGCGTTGAAACCACACAACCAATCAGAGCGTCCTACACAACACCTAGCGGAAGCAGTTTAATTAAGTTGCAAAAGATAAGAACCCAGCCACAGAGCATGAATGTCCACTACAACCCAGGAATGAGTACATACACAAAAGAGTACACGGCCTTAAGGCCTTACAAAAATGTTCGCTTAACAAGATAGCGTCTTTCATATATCGGCGCGCAGGCCGGCCATACATGAATATGAAAAAGCTAATAACTAAGCCTTCGAGGGCTGGCGCTGCAACTTGGGCTTTAGCCCGCTATTTGCCGCTTGGCTCCGCAACAGCACCTGCAGAAACAACCCACCCAAGAGGTGGCAATACAAAAGGGCAACGGTCAGCAAGAGCTGACCAAATTATAACGACCCCGTCCCGTTTCTCGGGATGGCGGTGCTCCTTCCCTGCATATAAAACTATCACAGCAATTCTATAGAGTATTCTATTCGCCACAAGTGTCGGCTCGCACGGCCGCACACTCCATGCTCTCAGGGCACTAATCGGTGAACCCGGTCCGGACCCAGTCCGACACCGCGATTCCACCACCATCCCTCGGATGGCAACACTCGTGAGCATTTAGCCCTTTCAGCCGAAGCCTAGGCCCGTTTCCAGCCCCCCGGGAAGTCCCATGTACTTTAGGTCGCTTCTACCGAGACCACTTGGAATGGGTAGAGTTCCACCCGCCCGTTGCTCACTTCACCACGGCCCTTTAGCCATCGGTGCGGGCCAAGTTTCTCCTCATTCCCACAATCGATCAAAACACGCACATAACCCCGTTATGTACCGATTTGCCCTCCAAGGCAACATCGTGGCGGCAATGCGATTCCGCCCAAGCTTTCCGGGTGCGCCTCGAGGTTAACCCCCAAGGATCCCTGTATGCAATCTACCGCGTAGAATTTTCGGAAAACTAAATTCACCGGCGCGGAGTCTTCTCCGGCCATGCAATGCAAACATCACCGATCCGGGTTAAACCCGAATAGGCTTCATACACAATGCCTATGCCCGTACTCTGATTCCGGGCTCTAACAACGGGGACTTTACATATCTACCCGAAGGGATTCCGCGCCTCAACGCTCACTCGCGAGAGGGGGATTTCCCCATGCATAGAAAGAAGGGCGACTACACATGCCCTATGAAGAGGATCGTTACCCTCGCATTTTTCCGCGGCGCCATGAAGATGTAGTCGGATGGAAAGCTTCGCCTCGCCCTTGCCTTCGAGGATCCGGACTCGGATCGCGAATCGGTGCTTCACAACTCCTCCGGCGGCCGGATCTTGGGCTCCTCCTTCCTCTTGCTCTCCCTTCTCTCTAAACACTTAGAGAGAGAGTGGACCAAAGAAAAATGAGGATTCAAAGCCCTAATCCCGGCTAATAACCCCCCAGGAGCAGCCCCCACCGTCAGATCCAGATCCAAGGGAACGAACGGCCGAGATTAGATCCAAAATCCCAAAAACTGGGCCGAACACGGCTTGACACACGGCCGTGTGTCTGGCCGTGTAGCTCATTCGCCGATCGACACGGCTCCTGACACGGCCGTGTGCCACAGGCCGTGTTACCTGGAGCTTCAGGACGATCGTCGGGCTTCCAGAACACGGCTTCGAACACGGCTGTGTTCGAGGCCGTGTACCCCACACACGGCTTGAGACACGGCCGTGTGTCTCAGGCCGTGTACCTCTCTGACTCGAGACAGCACAAAAACCCAATAAAATCACTGAACACGGGTAGGCACACGGCCGTGTGCCTGGCCGTGTGCCCCTGTTCAGACCTCCAAAAGAGCCGTTTGATCGCCCCGCGATCATCTCCGAGGTTGGGGTCTTACAGTATTACACCCTAGTCATTGTAGATGACTTCTCTAGATTCACTTGGGTGTTCTTTTTGAGAACTAAGGCTGATAACTTCAAAGCCCTTATAGACTTTCTATTATGTGTACAGACTGAGTACTCTACTCATGTGACCTTGATTAGAAGTGATCATGGTACTGAGTTTGACTCTTTTCTCATGCAAGAATTCTGTGAGAGAGAAGGTATCAAACATAGCTTCTCAGCTCCTAGAACTCCCCAACAAAATGGGGTAGTTGAAAGGAAGAACAGAACACTAATTGAAGCTGCTGGCACATTGTTGGCAGATGCTAATATGCCTCTTTCCTATTGGGCAGAAGCTGTTAGTACAGCCAACTATGTCTTGAATAGAAGTCTGATACACAAGCTTAAGTGTAAAACTCCTTACGAGTTACTTAAAGGAAAGAAACCTAAAATAAATTATTTTAGAGTTTTTGGCTGTGTAGTTTATATTCATAATAACAATAAAGAATATCATAGAAAATTTGAAGCAAAGGCTTCAATGGGAATTTTTCTTGGATATTCCCAAGTAAGCAAAGCTTATAGGGTATTTAATAAATCATCTTCTAAAATTAAAGAGTCTGTTCATGTGTCCTTTGATGAATCCCAAATGTTTTACAAGGAGAAGGAATCTTCCCCTTCCTCAAGTTCATTACAGGTACAAGATTCTTCCAAAGATGTCACTCAAGATATCCTCCATCTCTCAACTCTTCATATCACTGAATCAGACAGTGATGAAGACATTGCTGAAGCTGTTGTTGTTCCACCAACAGTAGATCAAATTCCTCCTGAGGAATTAATCCCAACTGTTGCTGAAGATCACATCCCACCTGCTGATGTTGTCACACTTAGAGATCACCCCACATATCAAGTGATAGGAGACATATCAACTGGTGTTCAAACAAGACATCAGTTAAGACAGGATGTGATGCATGCTTGTTTCCTCTCACAGATTGAGCCCCTCACCATTAAAGATGCAGAGCTAGATCCCCATTGGATCATTGCTATGCAAGAGGAACTCAATCAGTTTGAGAGATATAAATTTTGGACTTTGGTTCCAAGACCTAAAGGCCAACTGATCATAGGCACCAAGTGGGTGTATAGAAACAAGTTGGATGCAAATGGCATCATTGTAAGGAATAAAGCTAGGCTTGTAGCTCAGGGCTACAAATAGGAGGAAGGTATAGATTATGACCAAACCTTTGCTCCTATTGCAAGGCTAGAAGCAATAAGGATCTTCTTGGCCTATGCAGCCTACATGAAGTTTAAGGTTTTTCAAATGGATGTCAAAAGTGCTTTTCTTAATGGTGAGCTAAAGGAAGAGGTTTTTGTTGAACAACCACCCGGTTTTATTTCTTCAACTCAGCCCTCACATGTTTTCAAGTTACAGAAAGCTCTTTATTGACTAAAGCAAGCTCCCAGAGCCTGGTATGAGACTTTAGCTAGTTTCCTGTTAGAGCACAACTTTACTAGGGGAGTAGTTGATAGAACCCTCTTCGTCAAGCACCACAAGGACACAATCCTGTTAGTTCAAGTGTATGTGGATGACATTATTTTTTGTTCCACTGATCCCAAACTTTGCAAAAAGTTTTCTAACTTGATGTATTCCAAGTTTGAGATGAGTAGTATGGGTGAGCTGTCTTACTTTCTTGGTCTCCAAGTAAAGCAAGATGCTGATGGCATCTTCATATCCCAATCCAAATATTTCAAGGAATTGGTAAAGAAGTTTGGGATGGCAGATGCTTCAGCAATGCATACACCTATGGCTACTAATGTAGTTATTGATTCTGATGATTAGGGAAAGCCTGTAGATCAAAAGAATTATAGGGCCATTATTCGATCCCTATTGTATTTAACTGCAAGTAGGCCAGACATAATGTTTGCTACATGCCTTTGTGCTAGATTCCAGGTCAACCCCAAGGAATCTCATCTGATTCTTCTCAAGAGAATTTTGAGATACCTGAAGGGATGTCCAAATCTAGGACTCTGGTACCCAGCTGAGTCAGAATTTGAATTAATTGGATATTCTGATTCTGATTATGCTGATTGTCGAGTTGACAGGAAAAGTACCTCAGGAACTTGTCAGTTCCTGGGAGAGAGATTGGTCTCTTGGTTCTGTAAGAAGCAGGCATCTGTATCAACTTCAACTGCAGAAGCTGAATATATAGCAGCTGCCAGTTGTTGTTCACAGATCCTGTGGATACAAAATCAGCTTTTGGATTATGGGTACTCACACAAGAACACTAAAATCATGTGTGACAGTACAAGTGCTATCTCCATTGCACAAAATCCAGTACACCACTCTAGAACGAAGCATATTGAGATTAGACACCATTTCCTGAGAGATTGTGTGGAAAAGAACAAGATTAGCCTTGAGTTCATATCCACAGACCATCAGAGAGGTGATATATTCACCAAGCCCTTAGATGAACAGAAGCATCTGTTCTTTTTAGTTCAACTAGGCATGATTAATGGACGAGACTAAGTGTGACGTCTGCCTTGTTGAAATCTGTTCGATGATAGTCGAACGACGTTCGACGATAGTCGAGCGGATCAAGCCTATCGTCGACCTACGGTTGAAGATAGCTTATCTGCTTAAAGATCGTCGACCGGCGTTCGAAGATAGTCGAACAGGTCGAGCTCATCGTCGATCTATGGTTGACGACAGCTTGCTGTTTGTGAAGACAGAAATAGTCGAACGATTGATCGACTACTCTGCTTCAGGACCGATCGTCGAACGACCATTCGACCATCGTCTCCAGTATCTTTTAAATAGATCGACTATCGTTGTTTTAATATAAAGCCGATGGTCGACCTAGGTTAAAAGATAGTTGCTCTTATCGTCGATGGAGAGCGTCTTTTCGCATTCCGTCTTCCCGCTTGCTCTTTGTCTTGCTCTCTGTCTTGCGCTCCGTCCTCGCCGTCTCTCTCTCGACTTCTACAGCGTTTTCAATTGCGATTGCTCCAGCGCTTCTTGCAGTGGTAAAGTTTGATGCCGGATTCAGCGTTGATTTCGACGCCTTCAGCAGTTGCGAACCAGGGATAGTAGAAATCCTAAATCTGTGTAGAGATCAAGGCCTAGATAGACTCATGTCCTACAGGATAAAGATAAACACTCAAGAAATCAAGGAATGGGCTTTCACTTCATCGTCGACTGACGAATCGATGTCTAGAACAATCAGCGGAGAAGAGGTAATTTTGACTCCCGCTGTTCTAACTGAAATTTTTGGTTTAATTAATGGAGAAGAAGAGTATGAGCAAGATGCTCCTGAATTCGGAAGAATGTTAACTGAGCTGGGACATGCCGAAGGCATCCCCTCCAAGCTGCTCAAGGTGAATTTTCCCTTTAAGATCAAGTTTCTTGCAGAAATTGTTGGAAAAGTGCTACTGGGAAAGCACTCAGCCCACGATAATATTACAAGGCAACAATTTGCACTAATGTGTGCAATTGTTAATAAGAAGCAGATAAATTGGGCTGGCATTATGTTTGATTTAATAAGGAAAAAGAATGGAAAGAAAGAGGTTACCCTAGGAAGGGTAGTTGGTATTTTTCTGAAGGAGAAATACCCTCATTTGCTTGTGTCTGCCGCCACCTCCATCAACGCGAGTAAGAAGATGGATCCTTCGCTGTTCTCAAAGTGGAAAAGGACTTTCCTGAAGCCCGCTCCCGTAGGGGTTGCTCCAGTTATATCTGAGAGCACCAGGACTGTCGCAGTCACTCCCCCCCCCCCCCCCCTTCTAGCAGCTGGCTCAGCAATTCCATCTCTTCCATCTTCTTCATCAGCTTTGCCGTCTACTGCAGTTGAAGTTCCTTCAACTTCAACTGAAGTATGACATTCTGCCTCTCCTCCTGCATCTTCTCTCCCGACTGATCTTTCTGGGATTTCTCAACCCAGCTTTGATTTGTTGGCATCTGAAATATCTTCTCCATTTCATTCTCCAATTCCAACTCCTCCTCACTCTCCAATTCTATCTTCAGATCATCTTGATCACCCTGCATCCACCCATGCGTCTCCACATCATTCTCCAGCTCCATCTCCAGCACATTCTCCAGCTCATCTTGCACATACCATCACTGTTGCTCTTCCACCCTCTGAAATTACTCCATCATCATCATCATCTTCTTTTGTTATAACTCCAGCATTTATTGCTAGCATTGTAGAGTTAATTACCCCCTCAATCAAAACTATGATTGATGAGGCAATTGCTCCCCTTGCTTCTTCTATATCTTCTTTGACTGCTACTATTCAGGCACTCTCAAAGTCTGCTGAGCCCTTTTCTTCTAGGGGCCTGGTTTCAGTTTCTACTGAAATCAGGCAGGGGGAGATGCTTGATGAAGATATCTCAGAGCAGCCTTTGGCCTCCCCTCCAGTAGTTCATCTTGTAGTAACAGAGAAAGTAGCAGAAGATTCAGCTCCTCCTCCTCCTCCATCTGAAAAGGAAATATCTGATGCAATCATGATGACAGAGTTTGTAGTAAAAGTTTACTTAGAAAAATCCCCAACTCCCTTGGTTGCCCAGTACCTAGAAGGAATTATCACCTCCTTTCTAGATGATTTATAGGAGTTAGGAAACCCTGAAGAATTTCCTGAAGGTATGTCTCTTTCTCAATTTGTAGATTACTCAATTGATATGCTAGTATGGGAATATCTGGAAGGGATGATTAGATGTCATTTAGCAAGATTTTATTCCTAATCCTACAGATATAATGGAAGAAGTAGTTGTTGTCCAAGAGCCAGAACCAGAACTTGAACCTGCTCTAGAGATTTTAGATGCTATAGAGCCTGAACCTGTGTCTACCCCTGAAGATCAAGTGGTTGTAGAGCCAGTAAGTGAACCTACTTCTGAAGTTCAACCTGAACCAGAAGTAGCTGTTCTA
Organism: Platanthera zijinensis; assembly: GCA_039513925.1. Classification (NCBI taxonomy): domain Eukaryota; kingdom Viridiplantae; phylum Streptophyta; class Magnoliopsida; order Asparagales; family Orchidaceae; genus Platanthera; species Platanthera zijinensis. Next base: position 116,154,010 of record CM077080.1, on the reverse strand, counting down.
GCTTCTGAGGCTTCTGAGCAAGCAGTACAAATTGAACTAGTCCCCACGACAGTTCCTGAGCTTCAAGAAATGGATTCTGAAAGTCAAATTGAAAAATCTACGGTATGGGATGATTCCCCAGGCTTGGACTTAGATACTCTCCTGGCACAGGATGCCATGGAAGAAGAAATGGAAAAAGCTGCTTTAAAGGAAAAAGAAAGAGCTCTGAAAGAGGCTATTGATCCCTATGATATGCCTATCTCTTCAAATTCTGAAGAAGAAATTGATTCTGATGAATCTGCTGAATCTAAAAGAAAAAGGATTGCTAAAAAGAAAAGAAAAGCTGTTGCTCCTCCTCCTGCAAATCCAGACAATGATACACCATATTATATACTGAAAGGGATTGATCCCAAGTCAAAAGAATTCCAGCATTGGATGTGGTTTTCTAAAAATCAGCAAAAGCAAAGAAAAAAGTCTAAGAGGTATGACCCTCCTGCTCCTAGATGGAATCCTAGAGGTCCTCCTCCTCCACCTCCCGGTGTAGGAGCCTCAGGAAATTTATCTTCTAAATCTGCCTCTCAATCTGAAAGATCAAATCCATCCCAGCCTGCTCAAAGGAGAAGTTCTCAAGGTTTCCAAGGTAAAAGCCAAACTGGCTATCAAAGAACTGATACAGTTAAAGAACAAGTTAAGGAGGTAGTTTATCAAAGACCAACCTTTTCCCCTCCTCCTTCTCCAAAGAAAAAGGTTCCATCTCCAAAGCCAGTTCATACTGAGAAAGATGTTCCAAAAGGTAAGTAATTTATTTTATCTGAAAATTCTAGCAAGAACTTTGCTAAGACTGCTCTCTTTTATTATTTAGTTAATCAAGATAAAGAACCAGTTGATTCTTCTTCTGAGATTGTTTATGAAAGCCCAAAGCTTGATCCTAACTTTAGGATGGCTCGTTTTCTTGAACTGGTTGGAGCAGCGCAAATAAGGAAAGCAAAAGAAGAAGGAAAGGACACTGCCGGATTAACTACTATGTCTAAATTCAGAAAGAAGGAGCTCGAAAAGTTCCAGGTTAGACCTGAGATGTTTGATCCTTCAAAATATATGGAAAAGCATCCAGAGGCAGTGGTCCCAAGAACAACTGAATTGAAAATTATTGGAGAACAAGATTTGAAGCTATCGAAGAAAGAAGCTTTAGATCCTGCAAGGAAAATTACTTTTGTTTCTAGCTCTTCTAATCCTGAATCTAACTCTAAAGCACCTTAATTGTTCATTGATTGACAGTTATTTTTTATCTGATTGATTGATGATATCTGCTTAGTTATTTCCCTTTATGCATTTTATTTACTTTCTGTAATTAGTGTTGTTTGTTTAATTTGTTGAGAGACTTAACTCAACTAGGGGGAGATTGTTGGAACCCTATGTTTTGATTTGAGTTCAGTCCTCTCTTTCTGTCTCTTGACCCATGATTTATCTATGGTCAAAGGTTAGTTGATAGGTTAGATTCTCTAGTTGTGTAGAATTGCTTTTCCAGATGAATATTTGGTTAAGTAGTTTTTCGTTCGACAATAGTCGAACGTCGCTCGACTATCGTCTATCGGCTGATCGACTATCGTCTATCAGTTGGTCGACGTTCTGTCTGCATTTATAGCTCGACTATCTGTTGATAGATCGACTATCTGTTTGTCTTGGTAGTTCGACTATCTGTTGATAGGTCGACTATCTGTCATCTTTGATAGTTCGACTATCTGTCCTGATAGTTCAACTATCTGATAACTCGAATATCTATTGATAGGTCGACTATCTGTGTCGCTTTGATAGTTCGACTATCTATTGATAGGTTGACTATCTGTGTTGCTTTGATAGTTTGACTGTCTGCTTGGATAGTTCAACTATCTGATAGTTCGACTATCTGTTGATAGGTCGACTATCTGTTTTGTTTTGATAGGTCGACTATCTGTTGATAGGTAGACTATCTGTTTTCTGTGATAGGTCGACTATCTGCTTGATAGGTCGACTATCTGTTTTGCTTTGGTAGTTCGACTATCTGTCCGGATAGATCGACTATCTGATAGCTCGACTATCTGTTCTGATAGGACGACTATCTGCCGAGTAGTTCGACTATCTGCCGAGGTAGTTCGACTATCTTCTTTGATAGTTCGACTATCTGGATCGTTCGACTATCTGTCCGATAGGTCGACGATCTCCGTGCGTCGGTCGACGATCTCCGAGGGTCGTTCAACGTTTTGCTGTATGCTCTTATTTAGTTTTGTCGTCTTCTGTGATGTGACTAATTTCATATCTATTCTGGCATATTTTATAAAAGATTATCTGAATAATTTGTGACATTATTTCCATGCAATATCAGTTATATTCGATATGCATGAGCTAATCTTTTCTGACAAAGTTGTTTGTCTTATAGCTGAGATATGCAATCTGCTTTATCTGCCAGGCTGTCCTTTATAGCCGTTAGACTCAAAAAGTCTTCCTTGGCCGTAAAGAGTTCTTTCTGATGTGACTTTCTCTTATATTATTTCATCAGAAGTATTTGCAGCTTCTTAGAAAGCTTTATCCTTTTATAGGATATCTGTCTGCTGTAGTTTGTTTTTTGCTTTATGCTTTTTGCAGACCAGCTTGCAGAGTTCAGAAAAAGACAAGATTCAAACTCAATTAGAGTCGTTGCTGCTGCTGATATATAAAGACTTCTTTGAAGAAGAAATCAACTAGTCCACATAGAAAAGAGATCAACTAGTTCTCAGATTATATTCATTCAGCAAGCTTACAGCAAGAACAAGTTTAACTGCTCTCAGCAATCTTCACTCAACTGAGAAGTGTTAGCTCTTCTGCTCTTCTTTAACCTGAGTTCTCCTGTTCCAGGAAGTTCTGACTCAGAGATCTTTTGAAGAAGAAGAAGAAGAAGATAGCTGCTAGAAGATTTTCATTTCTTATTTTATATCTTCTTGTAGTTCTTCATTCAGTATCTACTGAAGTGTTTCTGCACTGAAACAAGACTTCACCTGGACGTTCTTTGAGCCAGGGGGAGCCTTGATTCTTTTAGATCTTTCCAGCTCAGTGCAAGTTATTGTGCTTCTCTAATCTATTGTAAAATAGAGAAGACACCTTAACCTCCTTTCCCCCTCCTATACAGGGTTATTACTCCCTTCAAAAGTATCCCTTGGTGGCAGGGCACCTAATCAAAAACCTGTGTTCGGTTTTTAGACACCTGATCAAAATTCTAAAGGGTCTCTTGATCTACCTGAAGCAGATCTTATTGGTGGCAGGGCACCTGATCAAAAACCTGAGTGGATTCTTACCTTGTTGGTAGAAGAGTGGACGTACCCAAGTTGTTTGGGGAACCACTACAAATTCCTTGTGTCGTCTGGATTGCCTTGTTTAATTACTTGCATTGTGGCTGTGATTAGATCTTAACTAGGTTTGCTAGTTGCTGTTTAGGTTTCCTAGCCTTAACTGTAATTACCGTTGGCTGCCTTTTTGTGCACAACACTTGTGTTAGGCTCTAAGGTTTAATCTCAAATATCTATAACTTTCATTCCGCATTTAACTCCAAGGGAGTTGAGTAGAAAGTCAACTTTGCTAATGCAATTTTTGATTACTCTATTCACCCCCCCTCTAGAGTAGTATCTATCCCTTCTCTTTCAGATTCCATATTATCAAGTTTTCTAAGTTACACACTGATGGTCTTATGGATGCAAATTTTTTGAAATTATTATTAGAACATTTTTTTGAAAAATAGATTTATCTAATAATATGTGTAGCTTTGTTACTATTTAGATATTTATGATTAAAGTATTAACCTTTACTTGATCAACCTAGCTTTGATGTCAATTGAAAGGCTTTATAGTTGTGACATAAACCTCAAGGAATTCTAAAGAGGGGGAGGGGGTGCATAGTGATTTAAAATACTTGCTAACAAACTACTTACCAAGTTCAAAAATCTCATATTAACATCAAAAATCAATGCCATAATTAAATCTATCAAATATAAAATTAATAAAATCCAGAAACTAATATAAGGACAACATAAAAAATTAGCAAGCACATAAGACACAACTATAGTGATTCCCCAAAATCTGAGTATATCCACTCTTCTACCACCTCTGTAGGAATACACTATCCCAGTGTCTGAGTCTTTTGATTAAGAGACTCTCATAACCACTATCCGAGTCTTTTGTTAAGGAGACGTCAGAACTAAGTCTAGATCTTCTGATAAGAAGATTTAGAACCAAGGACTGTGTCTTTTGATAAGCAGACTCTCAAAACAAAGTCTAGGTATTTTGATAAGGAGATCTTAAAATAAGGACTGAGTCTTTTGATAAAGAGACTCTAAGAACCAAGACTAAATTATTTTAAGAGAGATTCTTAAAACTCTTTACTCAGTCATAGGATAAGAAGTAGTAAGAGAGAAGAAGAAGCTGAAATGTCTTATATGATTAATTCTCCTTCAACAAATATCTGAGGACTATTGGTACTAAGTGTATTGGATCTTTTTGATGAATGAATCCTTGCTAGAAGATGGTGCAATGATTTGTTTTGCTTTTGATAAACTTTTATTTTAGATTTTTCTCATAGATAATTAGTAGTTGCAGTTGAGAGGAGAAGGAGAAGAAGAAGTACTTATACATTTTCAAATTCTCCTCAACAAGAAATTATTCTTAAAAGGAATATAATAATATCCTTCTATCTTTGTCGTCATAAATCATGTCATCCTCTTCAAAAACCTCCATATATATATATATATATATATATATATATATATATATATATATATATATATATATATATATATATATATATATATATATCTTTACAATTTATATAGAGAACTCTTACCTTAATACTTCTTCTAATAGATCCGAGGATTTAGAAGAATTCCATTACAACCATCTTCAAATAACTCAGGACAGATCCTTTGAATTTTTTATTCTGGAGTGAATTCGACACTACGTCAACTTCTAGTAGAAGATACATAAAGATTTGCTTTTAAAATAAGCTCTATTAGCTTGGCCAAATATTCGACGTTGCATTAATTTCTTATCAAAACATGCATTGTCTTCATCTTTGGAGGAGCGTCGACTTGAATTCTGAAGTAGCACTGATATTAAATAAAAATTACATCTGCTTTAATTCATCATGATATCAAATTCTAGTCGAAACATAATTACTTTGGATTATTTTCTTCCTATATTCAGTTTGTCTTTCACATGCCCTTGAATAAACTGACTTCCTAGGACATCTATGATTAAAATACCCTCTCTATACAAATGTGTAATAATCCTAGAGTGTAAAATCACATATAGTTAATTTATTAAGCTAAATCAATAAGATTTTTTCCAACAACATGCCTCTTGTATCAAGGTTTCTTCTGAATGATCTGAATAATCTCACTCATCAGAATGGTGAGCTCAGTAGAAGACACTAGAGAATCATAGTATTTTAGCTAAGGTGGGATATTTGGAGGAGGAGAAGGATGGTAATACTTTGGCTAATAAGATGAAGAAGCTGGAGCGGATGAGGTGAATATCAACAGTCTCATCTGCTGAAACTATTGGTCGCCAAAATGTGGATGATGGTGGTAAAATTTCCTTCCCCTTGGAGAGGGAGGTTAAAACTCTTAGAGAGGAGGCCTTTCTAGCTACTAAGCAACAGAAGAGGAGCTAGATATATCCCTCTAGATAACCCTTATAGTTAAAGGGGATATGCAGGTGGGTTTGGAAATCTCCCACTCAATAAACTAATTCACAAAACTGACGGGCTACTGATAGGGACTACGTTACATGGTACTAAAATAAAACATGAGATGATCATCCCTGAGGCCGCTTAAAAAGCTAACTCTATAGAGATCAAGGTTGATATCTCTTATCCCTAGGATCTCTTTTGGGAAGCAATCAACAAAATGAACTAAGGACTCATTATTTATTTGCTTACTCTAGAAGAGGGCAGTGAGACCACTCTTATACTACTTCAAGGTAACAAACCATAGATGAAACTCCATCCAGAGCTCAGCAAAGCAAGTTATGGACAAGGGATATACTTTTTAAAACCACTCCCTTTCATGCCCATCAATATAGGTGACCAGGAGCTTACACCTCATCACATTTGAGACAGACCTCAGTGCAACTGTTGGAACCCCTACGTGATTTGGGCTAGGTTCTCTTCTTAGGTTGTGACCTATATTGTATAGAAGGGTCAAATTTTATGTGTTTCTAGAGTCTAGGTCATGTTCTTAGAGTCAACAGATCAAAGGACCAACCTACCACACTGCCAAAGACTCAAGACTTAGAGAAATAAAGAATTAGAAAAAGAAATCTACATTCATCAATCTCAGGTCGACGATAGTCGTGCTCAGCTCGACTAACTCAGAGCTAAAATCTCTGAGCTGAGCTCGACGAACTCCATTCTCAGATCGACTAACTCTTCAACACTCAGCGCCATAATTCACTCAAAGCCAAGGCTGACTCAGAGACAAAGAACACTCGACGCCAAATGTGCTATTCACTCAACGCCGGCAGATTGACCAAGTTATTAGGTCGACTAACTTCACAGTCTCAGGTCGACGAACATAGAGCGCAGAATTTGTTAGTTTATGCACAATAGTTGATTCACAGAGCTCAGGTCGACAAAAGAAATAGTATGTTGCACCTCCCCTACAAGTTTAGAAGTGTTAGTCATTATAAAGAAAAGTCTGATAGCTCCTCCAGTAGCATTATATGAACAAAGATCTAGCCCTCCTGGGCCAACTTATATCATGGATAATAGTCCTATTCCTAGTTTAGATTATCTAGTAAATCAGGACATTACTCTGGAAGCTGAAGCAGCTGAAGCTGAAGTTGTTCCCACCAAGCTAGCAAAGAAATTCCCAAGGATCTGATCAGTCAGATTGATGAAATGTATGACAATCCTTTGTCTTATGATGATGATGATAATGATGATGATGATGATTCTGATGATGCTCCAAAGAGGAAGCTAATCTCCAAGAAAAGGAAAGCACCTCCTCCACATGCTCCAAAACCTAAGTCTACAAATGATATTTCATACTACATTCTGCAAAACATAACTCCTTATAAGGGGATGCGAGCTTGGATGTGGCTATCCAAGAATGAACAAAAGAGAAGAAAGAAAAGCAGAAGATACTCTCCTCCACCTGAGAAATTCAAAAGGGATCCTCCTCCTCCTCCTCCAGCTACAAGTGCCTCAGGAACCTTATCTCAGAGCTCAGAAGGATTCACTAAACCTACTCTTACTAAATCTTATCAGAGACAGGGAAGACCTTCTCACTCTTATGGAGACAGTCAGCATAAACAGAGACATCAGTCTTATTCCAGACATCAGACAGCTCAATAGCCTATCCCTCAGCCAACTTTTTCCCCTCCCCCATCTCTTGGCAAAGCTAATGACCCTGAAGAAATTCCAACTCCAGCTTATAATCCTGAAACAAGTCCAACTACAAGAATGGCTAGATTCAAGGAATCTGTGGCTCTCTCATAAATCAGGCAAGCCAAAGAAAAAGGTCAAGACTCTTCTCAGTTCTCTACTATATCTAGCTACAGGAAGAAAGAGTTTGAAAGATATCAAGTAGGAAAATTATTCAATGCTGATAAATACATGAGTCTACATCCTGAAGTAGTGGTTCCAAGAACTACCTCACAAAAGACTATTGGTGATGCTGATATGACTATGACTATGAAGCAAGCTCATGATCAAAACTGGATAATCAAATTTGCTAAGCCTTCTAATTCTCATAAGAACATTTAAATTGTTTATTTTCTGTGCTTTCTGTGAATAATCTGGGTACATAGCTTTATAAAGGTACTGATAGCTTATTTATTCTATCAGTTATCTGAGTTTTCATGCTATGTTTACCTCATTTTGTCTTGTGGTCTTTATCTGTTTTTTGCTGAAGTAAACTCACCCAAATAGGGGGAGATTGTTGGAACCCCTAGGTGATTTGGGTTATGTTCTCTTCTTAGGTTGTGACCCATATTATATAGAAGGGTCAAATTTTATGTGTTTCTAGAGTCTAGGTCATGTTCTTAGAGTCAACAGATCAAAGGACCAACCTACAACACTACCAAAGACTCAAGACTTAGAGAAATCAAGAATTAGAAAAATAAATCTACATTCGTCAATCTCAGGTCGACGATAGTCGTGCTCAGCTCGACTAACTTAGAGCTAAAATCTCTGAGCTGAGCTCGACGAACTCCGTTCTCAGATCGACTAACTCTTCAACACTCAGCGCCATAATTCACTCAAAAACAAGGCTGACTCAGAGACAAAGAACACTCGATGCCAGATGTGCTATTAACTTAATGCCGACAGATTGACCAAGTTCTTAGGTCGATAAACTTCACAGTCTCAGGTCGACGAATATAGAGCGCAGAATTAGTTAGTTTATGCACAACTGTTGATTCACAGAGCGCAAGTCGATGAAAGCTGATCTTTGTCCGACGAAGGCTGATCAGAGGTCGACGAAATCTCAGTTCGACGAAAGCTGATTAGAGGTTGACGAAAGCTGATCTCAGGTCGACGAAAATTTTAAGACATTTTGTTATTTATTCTTTCTCTTTCTGTCTCATCATTTTATATCTATTATAGTCTATTAATTCCCGTGTAAATCAATGCACTTATATTATCTGAATAGAGCCGTTACTGGCAGCATTGATTGCTAACATCCTCCATGGAATTAATTGCTTATATCTCGGGATAGACATAGAATAAAATAATTGACAGCATTATTGCCGTTTTTTGTTCCCAAGATTTCGGCTGAACATTTATTGCAGAGTTTTCTTTTTGAATTCGACGAAGTTGAAGTTATCTGATACATATCTCCCTGCCAAGAAGAAGACACAAAAAAGCAGAGATTGATCATCAACTAGAGTCACAGCAAAGAAAACATCTAAAAGTGCAGTGAAAAACATCTCTCAGAAAATTGACTGCTCTCAAGATAAGAAGAAAGAACAACCATCACCATCAAGAGTCTTTCTTTCTCTCCCACTTTGTTTTCAGGGATCTCAAGTGATAGCAACATTCAAATCAGTCAAGGATCTCTGAAAAGCTGAAGGCCTACTCACCCTTTTACAAAGCTTTCTCTCCAGAACCATTCAAGATCTTAGGGGGAGCTTTGTCATCAACAACTAAGAATCCACATAGTCTTCTCACTATGTTTTGAGAAAAGAAGACTTTCATCAAACTCTCATCCCACCTCTGTACATTGTTTCTGATATCATGGCACAAAACAAGGACTATGCCAACACCACGCCTCCAGTTTTCAACTTGCAAAAGTTTGGAATCATGAAGCCAAGAATCAAGCTGTACATGAACTCTATTGATGAGGATATTTTTAATTCTATCTTGACAGGACCACCAGCTCCAGTAGCCTTTACCTCAACTCCATTAAATCTCAGTGTAGTGCCTCCTCCAGACCAAGCTGATGCACATAAGAAGGCAAAGATTGCTGATGCCAGAGCTATGAACATACTGGCCCAAACTATGTCAGATGACATATTTCAGAAGGTTGCTGAATGTATATCTGCCAAAGCTATTTGGGATTACCTCAACCAAATGGTAGCAGGCTCCGTTGATGAGAAGAAGGACAGAAGATCAAACCTCATATCCCAATATGAGAACTTCAGAAAAGATGAAGCAGAATCTGTCGAAGTAATGTACAACAGGCTGAGCTCCATTATCAGTGAGCTCAGAACAATGGATAAAGAAATCACTTTAACTGAAGTCAATGACAAGATCCTCATGTGCTTCCCTAGCACATGGGATTCTAGAATCTGGCCCATCAAAGAAGCCAGAAGCATGACTAAAATCTCAACAAAATCTCTACTTGGAAAGCTCAAATCCTATGAGCAACTGGTCAAGTCAAGAGAAGCTGCAGTTGAATCAAAAGCTTCAACACCTACCAGGAAGGAACAAAACTTAGCACTGAAAGCTGCAGAAGAATCTCCCAGCCTATCTGCCAATGAAGAAATTATGAGTCTCTTTGCTAAGAGATTCTACAACATGACAAGAAAGGACTTCAGGAGGAAGCCTTCAAGGAATGAAGATAAACCCAGGTATGATAAGACCCCTTCTAAAGAAGTTGTCTATTTTGGGTGTAAGAAACCAGGACATTTCATCTCAGAATGTCCAGAAGCTCAAAAGAAAGATAGAAGGAATGAGAAGGAGTCAAGAAGACATGAGCACAACCAGGCCTCTTCCAGCAAATACAAAAAGATGGAGAAGGGCTTTGTGGCTGAAACCTGGAGTGATACTGAAGATGAAACATCCTGATCCAGTTTCAGTGAAGATGATACAGAAGAAAAGAAGGTAAGAGAAGTTTGCCTTATGGAAATAGATACTGGAAGCAGTAGATCAAACTCAGATGAATCAGAAGATGAAGAATTCCTCTCTGAAGAGGATCAGGTAATTGCTTCATATGATTTTCAGTCTAAAGAATTCAAATCTGAATTTAAACTATTATGTTTAGACCTAATAAGATCTGAGAAGGTAATCAAACTTCTCAGGGAAAAACTATTAGAACAAGAAAAAATCATTGAAGATAATGAAAAATTAACTAAAGAATTAAACCTAGCTAATCAACAAATAATGTTCCTAAAATATGAATAAAGTAAGGCTAAGGAACTAGAAGAAACCTTAAATGGTAGAAGTTTACAACTGATAGACATAATTAGCACAGTCAATACAAGATCTAATAATATCAAACTAGGATTAGGAGCCTCATCTAGTGAACCAATACTTATTCAGAAAAATCAACTATCAAAACCCATAAGTTTTATTTCTGAAAATGGTAAGAAGAATACTGAACAAGTAGAGAAAGTCAATGATGTGCTTAAACAACTAGACCTTAAGAAAACAAGTCAGAAAAAGAAAACACACAATATAACTATGTTCAGCAAATTTCGTCGAACTCAGAACGACGAAATGGGTATAGTTCGTCGAACTTAGAACGATGAACTCTAAACGCAAAAAATAATGTAATCTATTCTTCGAACTGGGATCGACGAAACCAGTATGGTTCGTTGACCAGAGATCGACGTTTTTGAGGCTCTCAGAATGGATACTTCCATTCTTCGAGGAGAGATCAAAGAACTCAACCCCGATCGTCGAGCTGAGGCCGACGAACATACCCAAATTTGTCAGATCTAGTTCATAACCAGTATAATCTAAAAACTAATAAATCCTTTAATCCCTTTAGTCAGTGGGTCATACCTCCTAGAAGGTATCATCCTTTAGGTTATAAGGATCAACCTGAATGCTCTTTTATTTCTAGTTTTGGCTATGTTAAACAACAAGGACCCAAGGTAACCTGGGTCAAAAACTGCTAATCCTCTTTGCAGGTAGAAGAGAACCCTGTCACTCAAAACAAGTGGTACCTGGATAGTTGTTGCTCTAAACATATGACAGGTTGCAAAGAATGCCTAATCAACTATAAAACCAAGACTGGACCTAAAGTAATCTTTGGGGACTCAGGCTTTGGACTGATAGAATGATATGGTGTCTTCAACTATAGAGCTGTCACATTCAAAAAGGTACAGAATTTGTGTGAGAGCTTGGATGATCTAAACCTTGCCTCAAAGGTTGAATCACATCCCTCTCCACAAGTTATATCAGAAGCTAAAAGTGAAGAAGAGATTGTGGAAGCAACTCAGTCTTCTACAACAATTGACACAATTCCACAAGAGGAATTTAATCAAATAACTATTGTTGAACCAACTTCTCTTAATGATTTTGTCACACTTAGGGATCACCCTAGATCTCAAGTAATTGGAGACATATCAGCAGGAGTGCAGACAAGGCATCAACTCAACCCTGATGTGATGCTTTCCTGCTTTCTCTCTCAAATTGAGCCTCAATCTATATCTGATGCAGAGCAAGATCCAAACAGGATTATTGCAATGCAAGAGGAACTCAATCAGTTTGAGAGGTGTAAAGTTTGGGACTTAGTTCCAAAGCCTAAGGGCTATCCAATAATTAGGACTAAGTGGGTATTCAGAAACAAACTTGATGTCCAAGGTGTGATTGTGAGCAACAAGGCAAGGCTTATTGCTCAAGGATACAGGCAAGAGGAAGGAATTAATTATGATCAAACCTTTGCACCTGTTGCAAGACTTGAAGCCATAAGAATTTTCTTGGCCTATGCTGCTCACAAGAAATTCAAGGTATGTCAAATGGATGTCAAAAGTGCTTTTCTCCATGGGGAACTAAAAGAAGAAGTATATGTGGAACAGCCACCAGGTTTTATCTCTTTAAATCACCCCTCCTATGTTTTTAAATTGCATAAGGCTCTCTATGGTTTAAAGCAAGCTCCAAGAGCTAGGTATGAGACCTTAGCCAGCTTTCTTTTAGAGCATGGTTTTTCAAGAGGCATTGTTGATAGAACCCTTTTTACAAAACTGCATCATGATAAAATTCTATTAGTACAAATATATGTAGATGACATAATCTTTGGCACTACTAATCCAAATATGTGCAAAAGATTTTCTGATCTAATGCACTCAAGGTTTGAGATTAGTAGCATGGGTGAGTTATCATATTTCCTTGGTCTACAAGTGAAACAAACCCCTGAAGGAATCTTCATCTCTCAGTCTAAATATGCTAAAGAGCTTATTAAGAAGTTTGGGATGAATGATGCTTCTATCATGAAGACACCCATGGCTGCCAATATTGTTATAGATGCTGATGAATCTGGAAAACCAGTTGATAAGACCAAGTATAGGTCCATTGTTGGATCCCTACTATATTTAACAGCAAGTAGGCCAGACATTATGTTTGCCACATGTCTTTGTGCTAGGTTCCAGGTGAACCCTAAAGAATCTCACCTTATTTTCTTAAAAAAGATTTTTAGATATATAAAAGGTTGTCCAGATCTAGGCCTCTGGTATCCAATAGAATCAGCATTTGTGTTAACTGGATTTTCTGATGTTGATTATGCTGGATGTAGAGTAGACAGAAAAAGCACCTCAGGAACTTGTCAGTTCCTTGGTGACAGACTTGTATCTTGGTTCTATATAAAGCAAACATTTGTTTCAACTTCCACTGCTGAAGCTGAGTATATGGCTGCAGGCAGTTGCAGTTCACAGATTTTGTGGATACAAAACCAACTACTGGATTATGGTGTCAACTTAAATAATTCAACTATACTATGTGATAATACAAGTGCCATTTCAATTGCACAAAATCCAGTATTGCATTCTAGAACCAAGCATATAGACATTAGACATCATTTCATTAGAGATTATGTTGACAAACATAAGATTAAACTTGAATTTATCTCTACTGATTTGCAAAGAGCGAACATATTCACTAAGCCATTGGACTCATCCAAGCATCTGTTCTTTGTCAATCAACTTTGTATGATAAATGGTCAGGATTTAATCTAATGCTCTGTCAGTAGTCAAAGAATTGTCTCTGTTCGTTGACCTGAGATCGACGAACCGACAACTAGTCTTGAGAATTTTCGTCGACCTAAGATCGACGAAATCTCTTAGTATAGTTCATTCGTCGATCAGAGGACGACGAATTATATCTCTATAAGTTTTCTACGAACGACGAAAACTTTCCCTCTCTTCGTTCTTAGATCGACGAACTTTGTCCTTTACGTAATTTTCGTCGACCTGAGATCGAAGAATCTTGAGTTTTCATCGGATTAAGATTGTCATTTCATATTCCAGAAAATACTATATCTAGCTTTTCTTCGACCTCAATCCCGCGCTTTCAGAATTCCCCTCCTACACTTGATCTTGTGTTTTCTCTTGCAGGTGTGCTCTTTCTCTCTCTCATTCGATCTTAAAGTCACAAATGGCCGCTACTGGATCAACCGGCATAAAGTTTGATCATGGTTTCGATATTGATTTTGACTCTTTCCAACAGTCAGATAAAATTTTCATAGATATTCTACAGCTATTTGAGGAAAGAAATCTGAAGCAGTTCATGTCTGATAGAATCAGGATTCCTATGACGGAAATCAAGGAATGGGTTAGCTCTTCTTCTTCAATAGAGACTAGAATGACTGGGACTATCAGTGGTACTCAGGTGATTCTTTCTCCCTCCGTTCTCTCTGAACATTTCAATTTGAAAACTATAGAAGATTATCAATTCTTCCATAGTCGGGCACGTACTAAATTCGGAGAAAAATGCTTCGAAGGCATCTTCATGGGCTATAGTAGCCATAGTCGGGCATATAGGGTTTTCAATAAGAAAACCCTAGTGGTAGAGGAGTCCATTAATGTTTTATTTGATGAAGGAAGCCTACTTCATATCAATTATTCCAGTGTCATTCTTGAAGATGCAGGTGCAAGGCTTGAACAGCTAAGTCTAGATGAGACTGCTAAAGATGAAACTCCCAAGTACGTCAAGGTCTTTACCTCAACACCACCTAGAGAAGATGACAGTAAGGATAGAGAAATTCTCCCAGAAGAGGGAGGAGCCCAAGAAGCTTTTGGAACTCTAGATGCCAGACTCTTAGAGCTCAGACACGTGAGGGATCACCCAAGAGATCAGATCATAGGAGATCCTCGGGACGGTGTCAAAACTCGCAGAGGTACAATTAACGAGATTCTTCACCTAAGTTTTCTGTCACAGGTTGAGCCAAAGAAGTTCGACGAAGCGAACAAAGATGTGTCATGGATATTGGCAATGCAAGATGAACTGCATGAATTCAAACGATGCAACGTCTGGACGCTAGTTCCCAGACTAAAGAAATAGAATGTGATCGGCACTAAGTGGATCTTCTAAAACAAGCTTGATGAACATGGGTTCATCATCAAGAACAAGGCCAAACTGGTGGCTCAAGGTTATAGACAAGAGGAGGGGATTGACTTCGACCAAACCTTTGCACCAGTTGCAAGGCTCAAAGCGATCAGATTGTTCCTAGCGTATGCCTCTCACAAAGGATTCAGTGTCTATCAGATTGACGTGAAATAAGCTTTTCTCAATGAAAATTTAAAGGAGGAAGTATATGTCGCGCAACCCCCGGGTTTTGTTAATCCAACATTCCCTAATCATGTTTACTTTCTTAATAAAGCATTATATTGCTTAAAACAAGCTCCTCGAGCTTGGTATGAGACTCTGTCTAGTTTTGTTCTTGAGAATAAGTTCTCGAGATGAAAAATACATAAAACATTGTTTCTTAGGATAATTAAAGGCAAGATTTTGCTGGTGCAAATCTATGTTGATGACATAATCTTCGGCTCAATGGACAACAATCTTTGCAAGAAGTTTTCTAAACTTATGCAAGGAAAGTTTGAAATGAGCAGCATGGGAGAGCTAAAGTATTTCTTGGCACTTTAAGTGAAACAGTCTGAGGATGGAATTTTAATTTCTCAGACGAAGTTCATAAATGAACTCCTCAAGAAATTCCGAATGGAGAGCGCAACCTCTATGAGGACTCCAATGGGATCCACTGTGTCTCTGGACAAGGATGAGAAAGGGAAACCTTTTGATGAAACCAAATACAGAAGCATAATTGGATCCCTGCTCTACCTTACTGCTAGTAGACCGGATATTATATTTTCCACATGCATTTGTGCTAGATATCAGGTGAACACTAAGGAATCTCATTATGTCGCTGCAAAGCGGATTCTTAGATACCTTAAGGGTACACCAAATCTTGGCTTGTGGTACCCAAGAAATAATTATGTCGAGCTGATAGGCTTTTCAGATGCTGACTTTGAAGGAAGCAGGGATGATAGGAAAAGCACTTCCGCGACGTGCCAATTCATCGGAAGAAGGCTTATTTCGTGGAACAGTAAAAAGCATAATTGTGTCGCAACCTCTACGGCTGAATCTGAGTACATCTCAGAAGGCATCTATTGCGCACAACTTCTATGGATCAGAAATCAACTCGAAGATTATGACTTGTAGTTCAAAGAAGTTCCTATGTATTGCGACTCCTCAAGCGCAATAGCAATTGAGAACAATCCAGTGTCGCACAGCAGAACAAAGCATATTGAAGTGTGCTACCACTTCATTCGGGAGCATGTGGAAAACAAAGATATCTCTCTCTGCTATGTCCCTACGGATAAGCAGATTACAGATATCTTCACAAAGTCTCTAGACGAGGCCAAGTTTAGTCTCTTCAAAACTCAACTCGGCATGCTACACTATGAAGATTGAAGACTGAAGGGCTCAAGGCTCGTGGATCAAGGGGAAGCATCAGCAAGGAACTCAAGATCGGGCACAGATGCAAGAACTGAGGGGGAGCAATTTGCTCCAAGTAAAATCCCAAATTTACAGAATCCGAAAAGGGGGAGATTACCCTCTCGGCTAAGGCTAAGGTGGCTGCCAATGCTAAGTAGGCCACAAAGGCTATGTTGCTCTCAGGAAAATGGTAATGAATCTCACTCTTAACTGAACTTTCAGTTTATGATTTTCATTCCCATCTGTTCTTTTCACCTTAGCTTGTAGGGTTTAGGCTTCTTCAAATAGGGGGAGATTGTTGGGTATTGCATCCACAATAGACTTGATTTGAAGAAGCCCCTGAACAAGCTAAGTTGAATTGAAAATGTATTTGATAATTCAATCAAGTTATGCTTGCAGCTATTCCATGCTAAGTACATGCCAATGTCAGGGTGTAGTGGGTCAATATACACGAGTCTACGCAACGTAATCCCTCGTTGCGTAGATCAGTGTGTTGATTCACGTGTGCTCTCTCTATTGGAGTGTACTTATTTTCAAGAAAAGGGTCAAGGAAGATCAAGAGCAGAAGAAGGAGCAAAGCTGGGTCAAAGACCAAGTCATCAAAGGAAGGAAGAGAAAATTCTTCTAAGTTAAAATCGATGGGAATCACTAAGTGATTCCCGCCGACTTCGACGGGAATCGCTAGTGATTCCCGCCGACTTCAACGGGAATCGTCAATGATTCCCACCGATTGGTCGAGAATCAGTTATCCTCTCCCGCCGAATTCTTCCGGCTGACAGTTTTCAAACAGGGATTCTGCCAAGGCAGAATCGATTGGAATCGTGAGTGATTCCCGCCAACATCGACGGGAATCACCAACGATTCCAACTGATTTTACCTTAGGCAAATTTCCTCGTTCGCTGGACCGAACCAACTTGCCGTGCGTTGTTTCGGCCGGGGCTATGGTTTCTCCTTGTGGGCCCCACAACGGTCATTAGGGTTGGGTCCTGGTATATATAAACGCGTATTTTGAACCTCTAAAGACAGACATTCATGCAGAAATGAAAGCAGCCGACGCTGTGCCCTAGCCGATCGCGGAAACCGCCGATCGCCTGTAGTCGCTCCCAAGCTCGTCGTCGCCGCTGAACTCCGATCTTATTTTATCTTCCAACGACAGTACCGAGGCAAGCTGAACGTCTCATGCATCTCTCTTGAGATCTCTTGTCTTCCGATTCTTTGAACGAGATTTGTTCTCCATTCCTAATTGGTTGAGACGACTGATCCGACAGAGATCGTTCGTAGACCTTGCTTGCTTCGTCAAGAAGTTTGGATCTACAAAGTATCGCCGCCGCAATCGCTTGCCTCCACCGATCTTGAGAAGACCCATTCCAAGCGAGAAATCTGGTTGTGGACTCTTCGTATTTTTCGTGCAAGCTACAACGAATGAAGAAGGACATCGGAATCTCTAAAAGCATTGTTTGTATTTTCTTTTACATTCAATTTTGGTTTGTTCTAAAGGAATTTCCATTCCTTATTGTAAGGGTTGGGTGCAACCCGTGATGGTGGAGTTGTGACTCCTTTGTTGGAAGGGTTCCTTCCATAGTGTAAGGATTTGATTTCAATCCGTTTGGAGAAGTGACCGGGTCGTCCCTGGGTGGGAGATAGGTCGAAGGGGGAAAGTGGACGTACCAAAATCGGGGAACCACTATAATTTTTTGTGTGTTTTCTGTGCTATGTTTGTTAGTTTGTACAGGTAAATTTAATTCCGCAAAAGACTGCATGACACATATTCCCCCCACCCCCCCATAGTTGGATTTAGTCGACACTAGAGACTTTCATATCAAAAGAAAGAAGAAGAAGAATAAAGGATTGAAGAAAAAAAAGATAATAATACAAAAAAATGGAAGTATAATGATTGTGAAGTGTGGGGGTGCTTTTATAATGTTGATGTATGTTAGGGTAATTGCATAGCAAGAGGCTCAATCGTGATCTAGGTGTGATAAGAATCATCGTGTTTATCTTTGATAAACCCACCTATAATCTTTTATCCTAAGCCAAAAACTTACATCCTAATACAAGTCCTAAAGTTCCAACCTTACTAATCCTTACTAGCGTCATGGAGAGGGTGTGAAAAGGCAAGCTTATGGCTATCAATATTGATACTTATAAGTTTTGAAACACTAATGCCAACCTTATTAAGATTGTTATTTTCTCCTCATATTTGTTATGGATGATTTTAATTTTATTTCTAGGAAAGAGTGAAAGATAGTTAAGAGATATATGGGAGGAATTTTAAGATAAAGATATATTTAGAAAAGTCTGCTATACTATTTCCTGTGCAATTACAACATCAAATTTCTCTTTTAATACATAGCAACCAGCTTGCGGAAGAAATAAATTAATTATTGGTAACCAAAATGCTTGAATTAGTTTGCTCAGGGACAAGCAAACGCTTAAGTCTGGGTTATTTGATGAGTACAATTATATTTGTCCTTTTTACTATCATATTTGTAATCATGTCCACTATTATCTACCTCCATTCATTATAATTGCACGAAAATTATTAAGAATTTGAATTATAATGAATAGAAGAGCACAACATAGATTTTCCTTTACTTCCTTTATTAAGTTATTTATTTATTCATTAATCTTATTAATGCAGGTATTGCAAGTCCTTGGAACTAAAAGTCTTTGAGCAAACAGAGGTGTTCACGGATCCAATATGACTGATGGAAAAGATTGGAAGAAAAGGCATAAAAATTTATAAGAGAACCACACGGGCAGACACACACCCGTGTCACTACCTGTGTCATAATCGGGAAGAATCAAAGGTCAGATGCCAAACCAACCCGTGTGTGGAGCCGTGAAGGACACACGACCGTGTTACTAGCCGTGTCAAATGACACGGCTCACGACCAGGTGCACCTTTTCTTTTCAAATCGGCCAGACACACTCTTTCATACCCAACACGGCCTGTGACATGGCAGTGTTGGAACCCGTGTTCGACTTCTGTTTGCTAGAAGACTATAAAAGCCTGCCCAAAAAAATAAAAAACACTTTTGGATAAAAGGACTTGGAGAAT
This sequence comes from Platanthera zijinensis, assembly GCA_039513925.1. Taxonomy (NCBI): domain Eukaryota; kingdom Viridiplantae; phylum Streptophyta; class Magnoliopsida; order Asparagales; family Orchidaceae; genus Platanthera; species Platanthera zijinensis. Next base: position 116,134,815 of record CM077080.1, on the reverse strand, counting down.
TTCTGGAGGACGAAAGTGGAGCACTCAAGCGAAGGGGAAATCAAAGGAGAAAATCCGTATGGTTTTTATTTTTATGTATCTTTTTTGATTTCCCCTTCTCTTAGTAGATCTAAACTTTATTTTACATTTCGCTTGAGACTTGTTTTTTTTTTTGAACTGATTAAGTAATCATGTATGTTGATTTTCATTTCGGATTCGTGGTATTTTATTCGTATGTGTGATTTCATACAAAGAGTTTGATCATAGATTTGAAGTTAGTATTTGTTTTATATGAATCCCAAACTTCTTGATTGAGAAATTGGATGTTTGTGATGATGGTTTATAATTTCATTCTCTGGTGTTCTTTCTCTTTATATTTCAAATTTCATGATTGAAATATATATTATTTTGGTTTCTTGGCAATACGAATAATTGATTCATGGTATCTTAGAGATAGGATTTCATGGATTTATGTATTAGATAGGGTTACCTTATATTAATTCAAATTTATGTGTTGTGAATTGTTCGAGAGAAAATTTACTCAACTTAAGTTTAGGTATTGAATTGCTCGAGAGAGAATTCGATAAAGATTAAACCCTTACAATACAACGCATTTGATAATATTATTAATGCGTGGTTATATAGAATTGATTTAATGAGTGAATATTCTCATGTGATTACTCTTAGACTATCTGCTTTTTACCATCCTTAATCCTCCAATGTTACTTTATCTAATTAGTCTCAATAGTATAATTTAGATTAACAACCCATTTTAATTATAGGTATGATAATTGAGTGAGAGTGAGTACGAGTACTTGAAAGGACCATGAGGAATACGACACGAGATGTAGATTTCTCCTATACTATGATTGATAGGTGTACTTGCCTGAGATTAAAATCAATTTGCTTTTACCTATCTACATAGTTTATACTAGTATAGAAATTATCGCATCAAGTTTATAAAATCAGCGATAAAGTGTAGCCTTGACTCCTTGATCATCTCATGACCGTGATAGTCAAATACTCTTTGGTACTTTCAATCTGTGCCTTCGCGGGGCCCACAACTCCGCTGATCACTCCACATACAAGCAATAGGTCAGTTGGCACATCTAGTCTAATTTTTCAGCGATGTTTGTAACCCGACGCATGAGAGCAGTGTATCTGTCGATCCTTCTCAGGATTTTCTATTTTTCTCTTTTGTGCCCTTCTAAAGGAAGTGCGGTCAGACCTCTTTAGGTAGGAATACGCCCTTGAATACCTTTCGAGGGTAAGCGATGCATAAGGCCCACAGGGAACACCTGTGGCATCATCCAGTCTTTTTTGGGTCATCTACGGGTGTAACATCCCATTTCCAAATAGACCCCTTGGAGTGGTTTTGGCCATGACTAGGTCATGACAAACCCTAGGAAGCCCTAGAATCCATAGAAGCCCAGGTGTGCCTAGGGATGTAAGAGGGGTCACCATGGGCTGCAAATAGTAAAAGCCCTAAACATAATTTGGGATGGGCCCAGGGCTTCACCATGGCCCCAAGACCCTACCACAAAACCACTAACCCATTGGAGGGTCCATTAGAGCCCAAGGGCCCATTCGAGTCAACCCTATAGTGGCCAAATTGGCTTAGGACCACTATAGGCCTAAACTGGGCAAAGTGCCCTAATTAAGGCCAATGTGCCCCTAATGTGTCCAACCAACCTTATCTAGGTCTCCCTAGACCTAAAGTTGGGTCAATGGGTCATCAAGGACCCATTGAAGTCAGCCCTAGAGGCCAAGTTGACCAAAGTCAACCCAAGCCCTAAATGGGTCAAAATTCCCTAGCTAAGGGTCAGGTGCCCCTCTAGATTGCCAACCAACCCTACCAAAGTCCTTATAAACCTTAGGGGAGGAGAATAGGTCATTAAGGACCCATTGGGGCCAACCCAAATGGTCATGTTGACCAAGGTCAACTTTACCTAAGGGTTAGGTCAAATTAGCCCAAATGGGCTAACTCAAGTCCATGCCCACCCTCCCCCACTTGGGCTGACCTAACCTTGTAATTATCATGATTAGTGGGGTGCTAATAGGCTGAAGAGGGAGTATATTTCAGTTAGGATGGGCAGGAGAGAGAAAAATCCATTAATGGAGGAGAGAGAAAGAAAGGGGAGAAGGCCATTCATGGCTTAGGGCAGCCAAGAGCCACCCATTATGGCTGGAATCAGTTACACAGAGGACGGGGGAGAGTTTCCTATAGTTTCCCATCTAAGGGGGGGTGGCTAAGCTGGTTCAAATGGTGAAATCGAAATTGGCCTTAATGGCCATTCATGGCCATGGGGGTTATACCTCCTCCCATCCCGATCTGAGTGTCTTAAGAGCATCCCTGGACTCAGGGGAGGATTTTCCACACCTCTCCCGAAGAAATCAAGCCTCCCCACTGTGTTGTTGCAGAGTACCAGACGACGCCACCACCGACCATGGCAACCTGTTTGGTATTGTATCCACAATTACCTGGATTTGAAGAAGCCTCAAGTCAAGCTAAGATGGATTCACAATGTATTTGACAATCTTCTATTAAGTTGTGCTTGCAGCTATTCCATGCTAAGTACACACCAATGTCAGGGTGCAGTTGGTCAATATACACGAGTCTGCGCAACGTAATCCCTCGTAGAGCAGATCAGTGTGTTGACTCTCGTGTGCTCTCTCTATTGAAGTGTACTTACTTTCAAGTACAGGGTCGATATAGATCAAGAGCAGAAGAGGAGCAAAGATGGGTCGAAGAACAAGTTCATAGGAAGGAAAATAAAAAGCATCTAAGTAGAAATCGACGGGAATCACTAAGTGATTCTCGCTGATTCAATGGGAATCATTAGTGATTCTCGCCGAATTGTCGAAAATCAGTCAGTGATTCCCACCGAATTCATCCGGCTGACTGTCCTCCTACAAGAAATCTGCTAAGGCAGAATCGACGGGAATCACCAAGTGATTCTAGCCGATTCGTCGAGAATCACCTTGCATTCCTGCTGATTCTCTCCGGCTGACAAGGTTCCCTACTTGAATTCAGCTAAGGCAAATTTGACAGGAATCGTGAGTGATTCCCGCCGACTTCGACAGGAATCACCAGCGATTCTTGCGGATTTTGCCTTAGGAAAATTTCCCGTTCGCTGGCCCGAACCCAGTTTGACGTGCGCCGTTTTGACCGGGACTAGGGCTTCTCCTTGTGGGCCCAACAACGGTCACTTAGGGTTGGCTTCCAGTATATATACTCGCGTATTTGAACATACCAGACATCGAACAACGGAAAGTAAAAACTGAGGCTGAGCGTGCCCTTGCCGATCGCGGAACTTCACTGATCGTCGTCGCCGCTCGCTAGCTAGTCGACGCCGCTGATCTTAGAGCGTCTTTGATCTTCCGGCAACAGTACCGAGGCAATCCTAGCATCTCAAGCTTCTCTCTCGAGATCTCTTGTCTCTCGATTTGTTGAATGAGGATAGTTCTTCATTCCAAATCGATTGAGACGACTGATCCGATTGAGATCGTTGGTAGACCTTGCTTGCTTCGTCAAGAAGTTTGGATCTACAAAGCATCGCCGCCGCATTCACTTGCCGTCGCCGATCTTGTCAAGATTCTCTCCAAGAGAGAACACCGGTCGTGGATTCTTCATCTCTTTCAAGAAAGCTTCAACGAACAAAGAAGGACATCGGGATCTCCACAAGTTTGTTTGTATTTCTTGTACATTTAATTTTTGTTTTGTTGTAAAGGAATTTTTATTCCTAGTTGTAAGGGTTATGTGCAACCCGTAGTGGAGGAGTAGTGACTCCTTTGGTTTGAAGGGTTCCTTCCGTAGTGTGAGGATTTGATTTCAATCCAGTTGGTCAAGTGACTGAGTCGTCCCTTAATGGGAGATAGGTTGAAGGGGGAGAGTGGACGTACCCAAATCGGGGAACCACTATAATTGCTTGTGTGCTTTTCTGTGCTATGTTTGTTTATTTGTGCAGGTATTTTAAATTCTGCAAAAGACTGCACATCACCTATTCCCCCCCCCCCATTGGTGGATTTAGTTGACACTAGATACTTTCAAGTGGTATCAGAGCGAGGTTACTAGTCAATAAGGTTAACACCTTGAGTAAGATCCCGTGTCTAGTGTTAAGAAGAAAACAAGACTCAAGCATGGAGTTGTACACTGATGTCTCTCCCCTGAGACTGCCTGCATGCACTAAAGAATATTATCCCATCTGGAAAATTAGGGTTCAGTTTCATCTGGAAGCGATTGACCCCCGTGCATTATTCATTATGGAAGAGGGTCCCTTCATTCCCATGAAGGCTTCTGACTCTGGAGAAGATCACCAAATCCCTAAGAGTACCGCAGAGATGTCTGAAACCGAGCTTTCACTATTCAACTTGGACAAGCTGGTATGACAGATCATCTCTGATATTTGGTCAGGGTCTTCTCTTACAAGATTGCATAAGTGTAAGACTGCAAATTCCATGTGGGAAACAATCTCTGACCTCATAGAAAGAAAAAAGGTTGTCGGGACTGAATGCCAGCAAGAGGATGAGGCTTATGTGGGGGTCCTCGTCTCAGATGATGAATTTCAAGAACAACTTCTCAATATCGGGGCTCCGGTATCTCTATCAGAGACTGAAGAAGAGACTGAGGAATGAAGTTGTGATGAAGCTGAAACCTCAGTCTCAGCTTACCAAAACTCTAACCCTGATCAGCACGATCAGGATCAGGTATCTTCCTCTTCCTGCTTTCTTCCTCTTGTATCTCTTGAAGACAGGAGAAGTTCAGAGGTTTGTCCCTCTTTTCATGCTAGGGAAAAAGACAGTTCCAATCAAAAGATTGAAACTCTTGATTCTCTTTGTAGTGCCCTTCAGAAGAGTACTTTGCTTGTGGAGAAACAAGCTATAGAAATTGCTCAGTTGAGGACCATGATGGATCTCCAATTGGAATCCATCAAGGTGAAGGACTCAAATATCTCGGATCTAGAGTTTTCTCTAGAGACCGAGAAGAGAATAGTATCTAACTTTTCCAAGGTAGATGCTATTAAGAGAAAGGGAGAAAACGGGTGGATCTCACGAATTACAAAATCGTGGAGAAATGGGGAAACTGTTTTTAGACCCCCCCCCCCCACACCGAGTAGGAAGGGAACACATCATGCCTTCAGGTATGACCATAAGAACAACTATGGTCACTACAAGAATGATCAACCCTTATGTGGAAATACCCATAGTGCAAATGCTGTTATGGCTACCCATGAGAAAATACATTTGGCTCATCATGAACCTTTTGTATTCACTACCTCAGCCTCAACACTTCATGAGATTGCAGGAACCAGCTCTCACAGTACCTCTCACCACCCTAGGAAGCAGGGAAAGGGGGTTGGGAAACATGTAGCAAGTATCTATGGGGCCCCCGGATATGTGCTGACTTAAAAGAAGGCACCACCTCCCAGGCCTCATGACACTCACCACATGTTCTCAATCCGCCCTCCCTCGTGTCCCGGTGGAAAGGGTAAATCTGAGAGAAGAACCTGCTCTGCCCCTGTCAGACCTAAGATCGTGACAAACTCAGACAGTAGTTTTGGTCAGAAAAGGAGATACAACATTCATGAGTGTTGGTGTTGTGGAAAAGTGGGTCACTTTGCCATAGATTGTTGGCACAATCTTTCTGTGTCAAAGGCAAGGGTATGTCCACATCCTTTGGCTAGAGATAGCCTTCCTGACAGAAATCCTGTAGGAAGGCATCCTGTATTTTATGCTGACAAGAACCTAGGACCCAATACATATTGGGTTCCTAAGGTAAGGTAATTCGTTTTTGCAGGATAGTCTAGGTACCCTTGAACATAATGGGACTTAGACAAGTGGTGTTCCAGGAATGCTATGGAACAAGTATATGGGATAAGAGATAATGCTAACTACATTATCCTACTTGAACTGGATACCTATTGTACTTCAAATAGTGGATCCGAATGATCAACCTAATGATCCCAGGTACGCGCATTCAGTTTCGAAAATCGAATCGCATTACATTGAAGCATATATATATATATATATATATATATATATATATATATATATATATATATATATATATATATATATATCCAAACAAATATATTGATTCTCCTTCAAGATATAAATATATGTATATACACACACATCTGATGGAAGGACACTGATGCTAACACCTGTATGATCCCTAGTTTGGAATCTGATGTTTTGTTTTTTATATATATCATTGATAAGGTGTGACAGTGGGTGTCAATCGGTCCAATGAAACTCAAGGGACGTGTGCTAGTAGTTGTAACGAATATTTTACCTTTTGACTCACTAAGAAATAGCCAGTGCTTAATTCTAGGGTTAACCTCCCTTTGACTCAGCTTAGCTATTCTGACCGGGATATTTATTATCCAACATTTAATAGGGGAAAGTTTCGAATTAACAGGAATTCAAACCGACTCTTTAAATTTATCAATATAAAAACGGTCAAGCGGAAACCTGTCATTCCCAGCGGAAATATCGGATACAGCGGCTATCTTAGGAAATAAATAGCGCTTATTGCGGAAGTCCCGACCGTTCGTATTCTAGAAATAGCGGAAATAGAAGAAATTCTCATCGACTCCCGATCGCCTCTCGTCGATTGCAGTCCGCCGCTGTCCTCTCTACGTCGGCTCGGTATTCCAGTCTTAGGCATCTGCCTTACGCAAGTTCTCGCCGCTCACCGCCAGCATTTCTGTTCTCGTCGACTCACGCTTCTGTCGATTGCTGTCCCTACGCAAGCCGCTTATTCGACTAGGGCTTCTCTCCGCTCGGCGCAAGGGTAATGACCGTTCCTCATTGAATCACTAGCTTGTTTGTAACTTGTCTAGTTCCCACTAGTTTAGTTCCTAATCTATAGACTTAGATAGAGTTAAGTCCCTTGGATGTTACTTGTTTAGGTTATAATGGCTCCTCGAACCACGGCCGGGCTCCTCACTGGGAGTGAGTTGGTTAGGACTGGCTTCACCCATGCTTCTTATGAATTCAGGAACATCATCCTGATGCTCGAGCAAGCTGGGCTCTCATTTATACTCAAGAACCCTTGCAAGGTTCTAGATAAGGAAGTTCTTGAGTTCTATGCAACTTCCAAGCTACGTCATGAGGACACCTTGATAAAGTGTAAGATTGCTGGACTAAGAATCAAGATGACTGCTGGAAGACTATCACATCATCTACAGCTAACCAGCTCAGTACAAGAGGACTACCTGGATGAAAATGATCGTGCAAGGACACTCCTGTTCTGTGGACTAGCTCGAGGGACCAAGGCCATCAAACAAAAGAACATGAACGAGGAAGGGAAGCTCCTCTCAGATATCATAGGAAAAGTTCTGATCTGTAAACCCGGCTCCCATGATCATATTTAAGGGGATATGTTTAAGATCCTGATGGCTGTGGTGTGCAGGAAGAGATTCAACTGGGGGGCATGTTGTTTGAGAAGATTAAAGATACTCTATGAACTCCTAACTTTTGGAGAATCATCAGCCTATACCTGAATCAGATGGACGGAGACAGGTTTGATATGAGCAAGGGAGTTCCTTTTCACTACTTAAAGAAGATGGAATCCAGCGTTTTTGATAGATGGGAGAGGAGAATTGGCCAAGGAGGTGCAGCTGAAGCACATGGTGATGAAGAAGACAGAGCTCCGGAGCTCTGAAATCCTTTGGATGAACCCAGTGAAGTTCATGATCTTCTGCATGCAGGAACTGAGGGGAGTCTTTACCCATTCTTTCTGATGCCCTCAGGATGGATGTTTCAGTTTCAGATCAAGCAGACGTCATTGCTAATATTACCCTGATCGCGAAGGATGTTGTGGATACCCTCTCTACCAACCAGGCTGACGAGGAGGAAGTGGAGGATGACATGGAGGATGATGCTGCTGATGAGGATGATGTGGAGAATGTGGCCGTTGATGATGTGAATAATGAGCAAGTTGGAAATGAAACGACCATGAGGGAGAGTGATGTTGACCTCCCCTCTGAGGAACAGGTTCCATTAAAAGTTCCTGATAAATTTGGTGCAACAATGGAGGGGGAGACCTCCCAGCAGGGGATGATAAGTACATATGGAAAAACAACAGAGGCTGCCCCTATCCCCCCACAAGAGACTGTGAATCTATCTAGCTCCACCAGTATATCTACAAGAGAGAATCCTTACTCCCAGAGTCCTATCCCCCCCTGAGCATGACCAGGCCATTCATCAGGTTCATCCGCTAGGACCTAGCCTAGAAAATCACACCGTAAATATCATTCAAGGTATAGTGGATGAACTAAAGGTCTCTTTTGAACGATCTCACAACAAAGTGCTGAAACGAATTAAGCAATTTGAGGATCTGATGCTTAAAAATGTTGTGGAGATAAATAATAAGCTGGATATGATGGAACAAAAGTTCGAAGCTAAGCATGCAGAGGCTGACACTGCCGTAAATATTCTAATGCAAGGGCTTAAGAAAAATACAGCTGATCTTGCAGTAGTAAACCAAAATGCACATATTGTGGCCAATAACATCAAATTGTTCGATGGCAACATGGTGACACTCAACGCAAATCAGACATCCCTGCTGAACGAGTTCACTAAGACTGTTAAGAATATAGATGAGTCACTGCATACCTATACAAACTCCATTACCCTAGAATCCAAAAAGGGGGAGAATGAATATACAGCTAAGATGGCAGGGCTAGAACAAATCATGTTCGACAACTTCATGCAGTCAAATAAGAATGTTTTTGAAAGCTATCACTGGCTAGTTCAGCAAGCATCTGGTATACAAATTCTGGTTCCTCTTACTGATGAGGTTGCAACTGCTGCTGATGATAAGGTTGTAAGTGCTGAGGAGGTTCCCCTGAGTGAAGCTTATGCCAGAAAGGCTGCTAGGGCCACTGCCAGAGCTGCTTACATGGCCATGTTTGATCAAGAGGCCATTGCAAAAGGGAAACGAAAAATTCAAGAAGGAACTTCCAAAGAGACTCCGGCTGATAGGAAAGTAAGATTGAAGGAAAGTGAAGTGAAGAATGAACGATGGAGTCCTACATCGAGGAGCATCATACTGGATACTTTCATGCTACAATAGCAGGGAGAGCTAAATAGAAATGAAGTATACAGTCAGTATGAGTGGGAGCTGCACAAAGTGTATGAGGCTAAAAGAAACATATTATTCAGGTCTAACACTGTGGAACATAAAGCTCCTCCACCTCGGTATTACCCGAAGCTGAAGGAATTCTTTGAGAGGCAAAGCAAGAAGTACATGGCTGAACAATTAAGAGATGCTCAGGCAAAGGAGAGATAGAATTGGAATCTAGATCTATTTTTATTCTCTATTCTCTATATGCGTGTATATATTTTCTTGTATTTAAATGAACAATCTTTGGATATATATATATATATGATCACATGCTGATTCATCTGTTGTTCTGAATGCGTGAAATTTTATTATTCTGAATTCTTGTCTCGCACATTTTGTTATATATATCTTTCTAGTTGGTGTAATTCATCTTAGCTAGTAGGATTTTGGCTTCTTCAAATAGGGGGAGATTGTTGGGTATTGTATCCACAATTACTTGGATTTGAAGAAACCTCCAGTCAAGCTAAGATGGATTCACAATGTATTTGACAATCTTCTATTAAGTTGTGCTTGCAGCTATTCCATACTAAGTACACACCAATGTCAGGGTACAGTGGGTCAATATACACGGGTCTGCGCAACGTAATCCCTCGTTAAGCAGATCAGTGTGTTGACTCTCGTGCGCTCTCTCTATTGGAGTGTACTTACTTTCAAGTACAGGGTCGATATAGATCAAGAGCAGAAGAGGAGCAAAGATGAGTCGAAAACATAGTTCATAGGAAGGAAGAGAAAAAGCGTCTAAGTAAAAATCGACGGGAATCACTAAGTGATTCTCGCCGATTCGACGAGAATCATTAGTGATTCTCGCCGAATCATCGAGAATCAGTCAGTGTTTCCCGCCGACTTCATCCAGCTAACTGTCCTCCTACAAGAAATCTGTTAAGGAAGAATCGACGGAAAACACCAAGTGATTCTCGCCGATTCGTCGAGAATCACCTTGCATTCCTGCCGATTCTCTCTGGATGACAAGGTTCCCTACTGGAATTCGGCTAAGGCAAATTCGACGGGAATCGTGAGTGATTCCCACCGACTTCGACGGGAATCACCAGCGATTCTCGCCGATTTTGCCTTAGGCAAATTTCCCGTGCGCTGGCCCGAACCCAGTTTGATGTGCGCTGTTTTGACCGGGACTAGGGCTTCTCCTTGTGGGCCCCACAACGGTCACTTAGGGTTGGCTTCCAGTATATATACTCACATATTTGAACATACCATACATCGAACAATGGAAAGTAAAAAACCGAGGCCGAGCGTGCCCTAGCTGATCACGGAACTTCACCGATCGTCGTTGACGCTCGCTAGCTAGTCGCCGCCGCTGATCTTAAAGCGTCTTTGATCTTCTAGCAATAGTGCCGAGGAAAGCCTAGCATCTCACGCTTCTCTCTCGAGATCTCTTGTCTCTCGATTTGTTGAACGAGGATAGTTCTTCATTCCGAATCGATTGAGACGACTGATCCGATTGAGATCATTGGTAGACCTTGCTTGCTTCGTCAAGAAGTTTGGATCTACAAAGCATCGCCGCCGCATTCACTTGCCGCCGCCGATCTTATTAAGATTCTCTCAAAGAGAGAACACCGGTCATGGATTCTTCGTCTCTTTCAAGAAAGCTTCAACGAGCGAAGAAGGACATCAGGATCTCCACAAGTTTGTTTGTATTTCTTGTGCATTCAATTTTTTTTTTTTGTAAAGGAATTTTTATTCCTAGTTGTAAGGGTTGTGTGCAACCCGTGGTGGAGGAGTAGTGACTCCTTTGGTTGGAAGGGTTCCTTCCATAGTGTGAGGATTGGATTTCAATCTGGTTGGTGAAGTGACTGAGTCATCCCTTGGTGGGAGATAGGTTAAAGTGGGAAGTGGACGTACCTAAATTGGGGAACCACTATAATTGCTTGTGGGCTTTTCTGTGCTGTGTTTGTTTATTTTTGCAGGTATTTTAAATTCCGCAAAAGACTGCACATCACCTATTCCCCCCCCCCCCATAGGTGGATTTAGTTGACACTATATACTTTCACAACCCGCCGATCTACCCGCCTCAAGCCCACCAAGAAGGTCCTCCTCCTCTCCTTACTTCATGGGTAGATCTTAGGGCTAATTAGGTTAAAGGTTCGGGCTTAATTGAGCCCGATTCATGCTTCGATTTCATAGTTTTTCCAAGAAATTTCTTCCTATCGGGATCGCCGGAAACGGCCCCTCCGGCGGCTGTGCCGCCGCCTAGAGATAGCCACCACCTCGATGGAGGTGGTGGTGGCGGTGGCCGCCCGGGGAGATGGCCGGGTGGCCGGCGGCTGCGCTTGGAAATGGCTCCAAGAAGATTGGATCTGAGTCATTGGCGTGCTGGAGAAGACGACAGGATGTCGTCCGTTTCTGCATCAAGATGCATGCAGATCAATAATAATTTATGAATTTATTATATTATTCTGCCTTGTATTTACAGTCACCTTAGAAAAATTAGGAAAAATACTTTGGCCCCTCTGATGAAAAAGTCATAAACATGAAATTTGTAGCCCTAAGAGTCTAGTTTGTGTCAAAACTATTTTGGACCAATTTGGACCTTTGGTTGGGCCAGGGCACCCATTTTGGTGGGTCCTGTACCTAAGGCTGTCCTGAGATTCAAATGGATGCCCACCCTTCATCCCTTGTCCAAATGACATGAAATTTGGGCAGGTAGTCTAACTTAGCTATACCTAGGGTCTGTTCAAAAATGGAATTTTTTGGAGATACTTTGCCTAAAGTTTTTATTTTTATTTAATAATGCTAGAGTATTTTAATTAAGTGGTCTAATGACCTCCAAACCCTACCCAATTTTGGTGAGTGGTCCCTGGCATCATGATATGGCTCTGTATAAAATTTCACCTCATTTAGAGGTGTTTTGGATAGGTAATGACCTAACCCAAGTTATACCTTAATGAAGGGTTTTTAAGTAAAAAGGTGCACTCTGGCTTTGGGTGGTCAAATCACCCCAACAGGGGCTGATACTTTTACCACTGACTTGGCATTTCCATTACCACCCTCATAGGGATTATGGGGTGGCCTAGGATAGTTTTGCCCTTGGATCCAAACTCCAAACCTAGGGAGGGGCTTTTGAGGGTTGTGAACGGTATGGGGGAAAATGCCCTTGTGTGATTTTGTAACTTGGTGGAAATGATAATTGAGTAGTCTAAGACCTCTGGTTTGAGTCTTAGAGGATTTAGAGATGAGTAGCTACCTCAAAAACCTAACCCTAGTTTTAGGGTAGAATCACTTTTGTATAAAGTAAGTCACTATAACTTCCTTGAAGAGTGTGAAACTTAGGTAGCATGGGTTTTAGGTTAGGTAGAACCCTTAGTAAATTCATTGGATTTTTAAGAGTAATATTTTCAGCACTTCCTTTGTTAGGAATGATTTAGCCCTAGGTGATATTTGATTTATTAAGATCACTATATTCAAACAAATCCCATGAAACTCTGGCAGTAGAAATTTTAGGTAAAAATGGTTGCCCGTGATTTTTATTATAAATTTTAGGTTATTAATTTCAGTACTTTATTCACAAATTTTAAAAGGGGCTATTATGGTCATTAAATTGTTTAGAGTTAATTATCAGTTGACAAATTATGAAATTTGGCTAGTGGTGTTGGTAAGATAGTAGTTGCCCACGAAAATTAATTCACAATTTTTTGATGATTATTTACTTCACTTACTTCATTAACAAAGAAAAATAGGATATATTATCAAAATTATTTTATGATCCATCAATTTCTGGAAAAATTTCCATACTCTGGATTTAGAGTTTTGGAATAGCCTAGAATTAATCATGTTTTTCCTAAGCATCATGCATGACTCTATTGTATACTTCATGTTCAAATTAGTAGCACATGGAACTTTTAAGAAAATTAAATAAATGCCTGATTAATTAGGAAAATTGTAAATTAGTTGGTTTAGTCTATTCAGGTCAGGAGAGACCCCCATTAATTATCTTGAGACATTTGGATGATTATCTGTTGTGGTACCTAATATATGCATCGTATCGCTAAGTATGGTCTACGATTAGAAAAAGGACAGAAAATAGGTGATGTGGGTGTGTAGGCTTAAGGTTTGGGATTCTATAGTCTTATAGTTTGGATAAGTGATGGCTAGTGTTAGGTTGTGTTCGGGATCGATGAAAGATCGCCTTTCCGAAGAGAGGAAGAGTCAAAATCACACTAGGTTTAGTCCAGCGCAATATAAAAAGGGAATGGATAAATGGAATCAACCAATAACAATATATGTCTTGCGAAAGGGAACAGTGGGCTTCAGCTACCATCATAGTTCCTAGTGCCCTTTGAGAACCCTTTACGGGGTATGTCGGCGGCAGTCCTGGGCTAACTAAAACTGTAGACAAACAAAATTTCAAGAGTAACTAGCATAATTAGGGGTTCACTTTAACTCACCTCGGTGCCTCGGGAAGTTTGTTGACTAGGATGTCCGGGAGGTAGGCATGGCGGTTGTGGAAATGGGCAGGTTAGCCGGTGAGCCGATGGCTCGGTATATATTATGACAGATAGGATAGTTTGGCGAGCTTTGGCTCGGTTGCTGATACATTAATATTGCATGTGCATAAAAATAAGGTGGTTGGTCCTCGGTGTTAGTGGTCGATGCACCGACGCTAACACGTTGGCTCGTCAAGTGTGGTTTTACACTTTGCCAAATTTAGTCTGGTGGTTTGGCCGGCAAAGAGTACGCAGGAGCTCCGCTTAGTGCACCAGTGTCGAGGCGTACGATAAGTCTGATCGGTTGTGCAATAACTTGTTTAGAGGTGGGTGAGGCCCAACCCACCGCTTCCGTTTGCCACTACGGAGGTATCCTGGGAGGTTCGACTCCAAAAAGGGGGAACTAAAGGTCTGTGTGCATAGAGTCGGGTGGGTGAGTTGCACTGCATGAACATAAACATGAACCCACGCATAATAGTGCATGACATAGCATAATCATTTCATATAACCCCTGACACCCATTGTATAAGTGGTATGAGAAGCTTATACAATAGGACTTTCAAGACGACCCCTTAACCTATAAGCTTGTGTAGGCAAGTTTATAAGTTAATTGTTATTTTTATATATTACCTGATACTTGCTTATACCCGACACCCTATCGTATAAATTGGTGTGATATTTTTATACGATGGGAGCTTTGCAAAAGATCCCTTGGCTTATGCGTTTCCGCACATAAGTTAAGGTTACTTTTCATACTTTACTTTACTGCCACACGTGCTATGAAATTGCTGGTATAGGTCTGCTGCCATCTGTTTCATGATTACTCTCCACCTTCATGTCCTTTCCTTTCTTCCTCCCCGCTCGGTGCCTAGGAGCCATGGGGGAAGGGGTGGGGGATGATAGGACTTAGTCTTCTAGACTAACGGTTTTCGAACCACATCATTTTAGGCGACCGTGGAGCCCAGCATGGAGGAGCAGCCCCAAAGGTCGGCGCGCTTGGAGATGGGGCAGTCTAGCTCATGAGTTTAGACAGCTTGGACTGTGAGTCCCTGACCTTAGTAGTGTTTTAGATTTGCTTCCGCGATGAGAGACTATGTAGTGAAGATTTGATGTATCAGGCTTAAGCCCTTATTTTCAGTACATTTATTTTTGTGGACTCTCCCTTCGTGGAGATATTATTACTCTGATGTGATTTCATTGTGGGCTTATGGTTAGAGTTTTTACCTCACTTGTGTTTACTCTACTTTTTTGGTTTTTTTGTGATCGAATCGGCCGGCAAAATCGGTGTTTCGCGGTGATGACTCTTCAAGGCGTGAAGGTGTCACCGCAAAGCGGCGGTTCTGGGCCTAAGACCCCGGGTTCTGGGCCCTCCTTTTCCGTTCTGCCTTCTTACAGGTTAACAGGTTAAATCCAACCTATCAAAAGGATCTGCAAGATTCTATTTTGTTTATGTTCATCTTATATGCATTGCTTACATATAGCTCTATCAAATGATGATTTCAAGTTCCTTATTATTCTTATTGGATGTTAATAACACAAATCATTAATAAGAGTATCTGGTTCTCCTTGATTAACAAGCCATGCCATTGAAGTCTAATTAAGATGGTTTCATCTTGCTGATCTGGATTTCATATTAAAGATATCATACTTGATCATGCGAAAAGGTCATTATCGCGGTTTGGTCCTTATTCTGTTAATAGCAGAGTCTTTCGGGTATCTCTCCTACTATCGAATTATGTCTTCCTTATCATATCAACAGTTGTTAATTGCAATTTCCATCTAGGTACTTGCAACTTAGTTCAATTTTTATATATGCTACTCACTTTTCTTTTTGTAGAGATTAACAGATATTTGTTAGTTCCCTTCAGGTACTTGCAGCTTACTTTTCTATCATATCTGCTACTCACTCTTCTTTTTGTAGAGATTAGCAGATATTTGTGAGTTCCCTTCAGGTACTTGCAACTTACTTTTTTGTAATATCTGCTACTCACTCTTCTTTTTGCAGAGATTAACAGATATTTGTGAGTTCCCTTCAGGTACTTGCAGATAACTTTTCTGTCATATCTACTACTCACTCTTCCTTTTTAAAAGATAAGCAGATAATTGCAAGTTCCATCCAGGTACTTGCAACTTAGTTTTATTTCTATATCTACTACTCACTCCTCCTTTTGTAGAGATTAGCAGATAATTGCAAGTTCCATCCAAGTACTTGTAACTTGGTTTTATTTCTTTATCTGCTACCACTACTAGAAAAATGGCTTTTAACCACGATTTTTTTGCCACGGGGGAAAACCGTGGCTAATACTGAAGTATTAGCAACGGTTCCTATTTTGTGGCTAATAAGTTAGTATTAGCCACGGATGACTAATCCGTGGCAAATAACCCGACTTTTTGTCATGGTTTGCCTGTTTCGTGGCTAATAATCTAGTATTAGCCACGGAAGCCTAATCCGTGGCAAAAGGTCGGGTTTTTTTTAGTCTCACACTGCCAACAAAAAACTCGATTTGGGTTTTATATAGCTCATTCAAAATTATTGTTTGAAATAAAATCGGCGCGACGGCGGTGGCGGCGTCCGGGCGGCCGACGGCGACGTCTGGGCTGGCGGCGGCGGCGGCGGTTGGGAGGCGGATGCGGTGGTCGGGCGGCGGCTGCGGCGGCGGCGGCGGCGGCGGCTAGCCGGGCGGTGGCGGCGGAGGCGGCGGAGGCGGCGGCGGTGGCCGAATATTTTTATGTTAGGTTTATTACAGACCCTTTAGCCATGACAATTGAACCGTGGCTAATAACTTATTAGCTACGGATTCAGCGTGGCTAATACTATTAGCCACGCTCGCATTGCCCATACCCATTTGTCGTGGGTAGGCCGTGGCTAATAGTTATTAGCCACGGTTTTGGACTTTTAACCACGGAAATTTGTCGTGGCTAAAAGTCTGTTTTCTAGTAGTATACTCACTCTTCCTTTTGTAGAGATTAGTAGATAATTGCAAGTTCGGTCTAGGTACTTGCAACTTAGTTTTTTTTCTATATCTGCTACTCACTCTTCTTTTTGTAGAGATTAGCAGATACTTACAAGTTCCGCCTAGGTACTTGCAACTTAGTTTTGTTTCATATTTGTCACTTACTCTTCCTTTTGCAGAAGTTAACAGGTGCTTGCAATGCTCCTTCAGGTACTTGAAAGTTATCATTCTTTTGTGCTTTGCTCTCATCTTTGTTTTGTAAAGCTCAATGGAAGACATTCACGTCTTCTTCATTTTGCAAAAGCAACTCAGGTATATACAAGATGTACCTCTCTTCGCTTGCATTAACTTTTCCTTTGCAGGAAAAAGATAAACATTGACAAACCTCTTCGAAGGAGAGACATCAGGTTCCATCTCTCCTTACCTCTTACTTTTTTGAGGGAAGGATCACGATTTTCATGGGTCTCCTACTTTTTCGAAGTTCCCTTCGGGACATAAAAAGTGCGGGGATTTTGTTAACCCAGAAATTGACGATCCATCCCAAGGTAGGCAGCTTGCAAGTCGCGGCCTGCTCCAGGCTCCACCTGGAGTTCGCGACCTATACTCTCTTGGGATGGGCGGATAGACTTCTCTATCTGCTCAGGCCATGCGGCTTGGGCGCTCTCCCCGGTCTGACAGCCCAGATCGCGTAACGACCGCTTGTTCAGCAGGGGGTACAGACTGCTTCCACAGTCTGCCTCTATAGGCCGTGCGGTTACATCAGCTAACCGCGCAGTGGTTCTCTTCCAACAGGTGTTATCCAACAAAGCGGCGAACTCGCTTTGCTATCCGCCCAGATTACCAGGTAGCCGCTTACTCGACAAGAGTCACGGTCTTCTCTAGCCCACTCCAGCAAGTCGCACATCAAGACAAACCGCTACATCGCCAGACGACCATCCTCTAGGTCGCTCAACAATAAGCAACGGGCATCAGGCCACCGGACAGGCGATAACTCTCCAAGTCATCCACCAGCAGGCGCGAACTGCTTTCAGGTAGTCCGACAAAGGGAGACAACCTCTAGGACACCCAGCAGGGGCGGCAAGCACCCATCCTGACAGTTATTACTTCAAGGTTAGCTAGTCACCTAGAGGGGGGTGAATAGGTCTTTAAACCTTCTTAGATCTTTATGTTGTTTATAAATTTGGTGATGTAGAGCTTGTCCTAATTACATGTAATACAAGAAAGAAACAAGCAACACAGCAAGCACACAAATATTTATAGTTGTTTCCTAACTGGGTACATCCACTTTACCTCCCACCTTTCTAACTTATGTTAGACAAGGCACAAAATCCACCAAAATGCTCCTTAGAGCTTACACCTCAGGCCCTCAGCCTTATACTCAGGTTCTCTTCAGAACCCTACCTCAAAACAACAAAGGTTCTTACCTCAAAGCCTTGCAGTGCTCCTACAACTCAGTGGTCCTCAAACCACCTACCTCAGCCTTATCTCTATGGCCTATAGCTCAGGCTTTTCAGCCCTACAACTTCAGGCACAAGGCCCTACTCTCAGAGTGCTGTAACACTCCTACAACTCAGTACCTATCTAGGTACCTACCTCAGTGCCCTTCCAGGCACCTAATGCTCAGCCTCCTCCAAGGCCTATAACTTAGTGACACACTTGTCACCTACAGCTCAGTGACTCACAAATCACCTACCATAGGCACTAGGCCCTACACTCAGGATGGGAGGATAGCCTTACCTCAAATCCATACTTGGATCCTACCTTAGAGAGCAGCACTCTCCTACCTTAGGCACTTAAGCCCTACAGCTCATATCCACACTTGGATCCTACCTTAGTACCCTAGCATGGCACCTACCTCAGTGACAAATTAGTCACCTACCACTCAGGCACAAAGTGCCCTACACTCAGATTCAGATAAACTGAATCCTACAGGAAAGTAATTAGTAAAATTAAAAAACTAACTCAAAGATAAATCTCTGAGTCTAACTTGCTGGACTGAGCAGCTATCAGTCCAGCCCACATGCTATAGAAGGAATTATTCTTCTTCTACAACTATCAATTTCTCAACTATACTGAAGACAGCTAACTACTGTTGAAGGCTTACAACCCTTCACACAGCTAACTCCTCTTGCTGATGGATTGAATCAGCCAACTTATTCTTCAAGGAACACTCTTGCTGAACTGGAAGAAGCTTCAGCTATCTTTGGCTTCTGGCTTTCATTGCTGGACTTTGCTTTCAAGCTTGTCGAAGAAGTTGAAGTCCAGCCGTCTTTTTTTTTTGTTTTCTTCTTTCGTTCTCATTTTCGTTTTCGTTAACCCTAATCTTCTTTTCTTCTCTTCAATTTATGTCTGTTGATTTGAATCAATGACGCAATTTGAATATGGGCCCAGTTAAGTATGATGAGCGCCCCTCAGAAGAAGATAAACAGTAGCTTCCGGCGCTATTGTAGCTTTACCGCAACGACATGAAGTACTTGGACTGAGCTCGACGATCATCAAGCTGAGATCGACGAACTCTGTGCTAAGCTCAACGAATTTCAGAATCTCCAACTTTATATTTAGCTCGACGAAATGTGAGCTCTGCTCGATGAACTCTGAATCTTCAAACTTTAACTTGAGCTCAACGATCTATGAGCTGAGCTCGACGAACTCTGAACTTCAACCTTTAACTTGAGCTCGACGATCTATGACGTAAGATCGACGAACTCTGAACTTCAACCTTTTACTTGAGCTCGACGATCTGAGAGCTGAGCTCGACTAACTTTGAACTTTAACCTTTAACTTGAGCTTGATGATATCTGGGCTCAGCTCAACGAACTCAGAATTTGGTTCGACGATTACTGAAATGAGCTTCTTCTTTAGAAGCATTGAGTGAGGCAGTCTCAACGGTTTCTTCTGCCTCAGTGGTTAATTCTTCACAACCGAGACTATCTTCTGTCTCAGTGGTTTAGTTGAGACCAACACTTCCCTCAACAATATGTGTTGAGCTTCTCAGCTATCTCAGCGGTTATGCTGAGACCAGCACTTCTCTCAACGATATGTGTTGAGCTTCTCAGCTATCTCAGCGGATATGCTGAGACATTCTTCTCAGCTGTCTCAGCTATCTCAACAGTTCTGCCTTAGTCAAATTATCTGACTTCCAGTTTTCTCTTCCTGTTCACCTGTCCAATAAAGGACAGCCTGTATGCAATAACTCAAGCATACATTAGATACATTATGTGTGTATATCATTTACCGGTTTGACTTCTTTCAAATCTGGAACATTGGAGTCAATGGACCTAATAATCTCCCCCTATTTGAAGAAGTCAAAACCTTGCTTGATCAATAACACAGTTCAGTGACATACACAGTATTTTTAACATAAAAACAGACACTTGTATAACATCATTTAAACCCCGAAAATATGTTACCACGCACAATTCTCCATGTAAGGAATTTAACTTTCTCCCTCTGGCATGCTGCTCTCCTGGATGAGCCATCCTTACTATTCTTGTGCTGAAACAACTTTTGCACCACTTGGCTTCACCAGGTCTTGATTAAGTCTATTCTTTCTTCCCCCTAACTCCACTCCCCCTTTTTGACTTCTGCAATTGGGAGATTTATTTTGTGTGGAGTTTTTCTCCCCTTATCTGTCTGGAGATGATTCCCCTATTGTGACTTAATTCCATTTCAACTGTTGGGCCTGCTCCCCCTCAGTTGTTGTACACTAGCTTCATTGTCTTGGGGAAGGAGTTGTAGTGCCTGCAAAATTGACAGTATATCATATTTTTAGGAGAGAATTGAAGCTACACAAGATTCAACATACCCAATTCAAATTTGAAGGTGTTGAACTTGGCTTCATCTAGTTGCTTAGTGAAGATATCATCCACTTGCTTGTTTGTAGAGAAAAACTCAAGGTTGATGTCTTTCCTTTCCACATGTTCTCTAATGAAATGATACCTAATTTCTATATGCTTAGTCCTACTATGGGATACAGGATTCCTAGCTATAGAAATTGAACTAGTAGAATCACAAAAGAGTGGAGTTCTACTTATCTGAATATTGTAGTCCTAAAGTTGATGCTGGATCTACAGCAACTGAGCACAGTAGCTCCCAGCTAAAATGTTGTAACACCCCAAAATCCATAAGTCCCAAAATGGGTTCAGGCTGGGTGACACGACCTTAGAGACGGGAGTGTCCTAGGGCGTGTCCAGTGCACACAGCCTGGGACACGGGCATGTCCCAGGGCATGTCCTTTACGGTGGGTATCGAGTCGAGTTCTCGAGATAGCACGGTCGACGATCGTTGAGAGGCAACACGGCCTGGGACACGGGCGTATCTCAGGGCGTGTCCTGCTCGGGTGAATACCGGGTGGCATTGAATGGCATTGAGTGAAATGGCGTTGAGTGTTGAACATGGCCTGTGACACGGGCGTATCACAGGAGCGTGTTGGGCACACGACCAAGGACACCGGCGTGTGCCTTAGCCGTGTTCTTCTCGGGTGATTTTGTCTTGTGTTAAATGGATGACACAGCCAGTCACACGGCCGTGTCAAAGTTGACACAGGCGTGTCTACCTAGTGACAAGGGCGTGTTGGAGCCCATGTTCTGGTTTGGTTTGAGTCAGTTAGTGCACCGCTTGGAGTACACGGCCTATGACACGGGCATGTCACAGGCCGTGTCAGGTCAAAAAATGAGATTTTGGGCAAATCTTGGCCATCCATTTATTTCTAATTGGATCCAATGGCCCAGGTGCTTTCCTGCAGTGATAAGACTGGGGAGTTGGCATCTTCTCTCATTTAACCCAAGAGATAAAGGGAGAGCTTGGAGGAAGGAGAAGGAGGAGAAGGGCAAGCCATTAGTGGAGCTCCCAAGGTCCGATTCGAGATCCGAGGCTAGTTCTGTGGAGGCAAAGTTGCTGCGGTGCTTTCCAACCGGCCAGATTTTTGATGGATCCCAAGAGATCGTCAAGGGTAATGATCTTCCTTCTTGGACATGTGAAGTCCTCCTTTATGCATGAGTAAGGAATCCTCTCCACAAAAAGGTGGAAAGAGTGAGTGATTCTGGTGGGTTGATAGTTGCTATCCCTTGCTTAGTCTGTATTTAGACTCAGAAATGTGTAGTACGGGATAGGCATGCTGTGTGAAGCCCATCTGGACAGGTTAGTCTGGATTGGTGATGTTGCATATTGCGCACCGGAGAAGACTCCGCGTATAAACGTGTAGTTTGTGGGGTCAATGGGCTGTGCCTTCGAAGGGAAGTAGCAGGAAGTACTGGAATGAGGAATTCCAGGAAAACACCCTTTTAATGCTTCTATTATATGCAATGAAAGACTAGTTTTTTGGCACTGCATGAACTGCAGGGTTTGGGTTGAGTTTAGGTGTAGATAAAGAGTTCTGCTGAACCCGCTTAGCGACCGCGAAGGATGCCGGCATTAACTCCCCTTTTTGATTGTGAAGCCAGTCCTTGGCGGACATTATGGCTATTGTGAGCTGCGAGCTCTTAAAAGGCTTCTTGCCGAACAGGAAAGGTGAAGCTGACCCGTGCCTTTAATTGTAGCCGCAAGTACGATGTGCTTGGTGATGGCAAGGTGATTTGAGCAACGGGGAGTGGTGGATCTGTACTTGTGCTATGCTGGCTGTACAAGAAAGTGCCAAGGCATTGGGCTTTCATCAGCAGCATAATGAGAGTCTTAGGCCTGTGCGCCATTAAGACTAACTGCTCAAGGGTTGATCCCGGTTCGCCGGTGTACCCAAGTGTGCCTGAGTGCATAGATCGTTGGGTTGGGCGGCTAACGGTTGTGATGGACTGCTTGTGCGTGAGAGCACAATATATAAACGATATCTGTCTATTAATGCATTGCTCTGCAGGGAAGGAATGCCACTGCCCCAGGAAAGGGGTAGGATTGTTATAAATTGGCCAGCTGAATGCTGACAGTTGCCTTGTTTGCCACCTTCTTGGTGGATTGTCCATGTGCAGGTGCTGGAGAGTTGAGTGGAAAATGAAGGGCTGAAGTCCCTGATGCGGTTGCTGTTGTTGCCGCTGCTGCCACTAGCCCCTGACGGCTAAGTGAAATGTGTTGTCTTTAATTCATGTATGGCCGGCCTGCGCGCCAATGTATGAAATCCATACGATGTAAAGAGAAACTGTATGGCCTTAAGGCCCTAACTTTGTGTATTTTGTACATTCCTTTGGGGTACATATATAAATGTACAATTTATCTATAGTGGACATTCCAATTGGTTGAGTTCAATATTTAACTTTAAGCTTCTGCTAGCATTCTTTGAGTTAGGTTGTGTCTATGATTGGGTATTAACCTGTAGCATCAATGCTTGTTTATGGCATATAGTGTGGGGCCCCGGCCGGACCTTCTATTATATGACGTTTAACGGGTGGAGCCGTTACATTTTGGTATCAGATTCTCTCGGTCTTCCTCTTTCGAATTCGTGGTCGAATTCTTTTGTGGGGTGGCGAGCACGTGTCTGTGCGAATCGCTGTAATACTAATGAACTCTGGCATGTCCACTAAGTAATGCAAATACACTTGTTTGAGGAACCTGCGCGTTCCTAATTGTTGTTCTTGCTTGCACGAGGGCGCGAATGTGTGCTCTATTTGGGGTCCTTTTGTGTTCCTGCTTCTACTTTGTGCAACATTTTAGTTGCTTACTTGTGTGTTTCACGCTTGTAGGCGACTAGAAGTAATGAGGGACAGCAAGAACCCCAGCTTGCAATGGGGATTAATGAGCCAACACTCCCTCTTTCGGTAGCGACGGTATGATTGATCACTGATGTGGTTTTTTCAATGATCAACGCCCGTCGCGAGGGACATGTACAACCCTCTGTTCCGATGGTGCCTCTCATGCCGGTTGGTGTGCCTGAGCAGATGGCAAGGAAAAGAGCATCGGCCCCGCCGTTGAATATGCGTCTGATCCAAGGACCATATACAGTCGAGGAGTACTTTCATGTATTTGTGGCACTGAGACAACACGCAGAGTGTGTGGTTGAAAGTGAGGACACGAAGATTAACAGATTTTATAATGGTCTGCGCGAGGAACTACGAAGTCTATTCGTTTGTCCAAAGTTACTTGGCTTTTGTGCCTTGGTCACGACAACTCGGTCTTTGGAAATGGACTTAAATCAGTTCAGGGCAATGTACGGTGCCAGTGTGCCCACCGTTATAGAGATGCCAACAGTAAGTTCTCGTAAGCGGAAGAAGAACAGACATATGTGGGAGTCGACCTCTTCTACCACCATGGGAACAAAAGAAAGGCGTGTTTGTTTTGCGTGCAGAAACGTGGGACATATTGCCCAAGACTGCCAGGGTAATGCGCCAAGGACCAAGAAAGCTAAGGCTGGAGCAGTGGCAGGGAGAATTCCACCCATTTACTACTCGTGTGGTATAGAAGGACATAAAGCCCGAGACTGCAGAGTTGGTCCTTAGACGAGTTGAACCAAGAAGAGAAAGAATGGACTGTACCTAAATAATTGTCATTATGTAATGTACATCTCCGCGTGTGTAATGTTGGCTTAAAACTTGTTTTGTATATGTATAATTATGTTTTGATGAATAATCAAAATGTTGGTTTACGGCTTGTCCCACCCTATGTATTTATCTGGGTATCAGAGATACCAGTGAAATTGTAACGTCCCAATTCGCGCTAGGCCCCTTGTTTGCGTATTTGAGTCAAGGGGGATGTGGTGAGCCCAATGGGGGTGTGGGTGAACAGGTGCGGACGTACGGGAAATGAGGAAAACAAGGCAAAATGACATTTATGGCTGACACGGGTATGGACACGGCCGTATCCATACCCGTGTGCCTCATAAAAATAGGCTTCCAGTCAGAGAGGTACACGGGTATTGGGACACGGGCGTGTCCCTAGCCGTGTGCCAAGGACACGGGTCGGGACACGGCCGTGTCTCTACCCGTGTGCTGCAACCCCGACACGGCAGAAATTCGTTCTGGGATGAACACGGCCCTAGACACGGCAGGCAACACGGCCGTGTCACCCGAACACGGGTAGGAACACGGCCGTGTGCCTACCCGTGTCTGCGATGTATAAAAAGGAAAAAGTTGGAAACCCTAGCATTCACTCCCCTTTCTTCTGCCCCGAAATTCCTGAGAGAGTTCTTGGCTGGAGGAGGAGGAAGAGCTTGCCGGAGCCATCCTTGGAGGAATCAAAACGCCGCCACCGTCAAGGGAAAAACAATGCCGCCGCGAAGGAGTGCGAGGCTCATGGCCGGCCATGGTGGTACCGCTGGACTTGAGGTGAGCTTCCTCCCCTCTCCCTTGGTGCTAGATCTATAGTTATTTTAGGAGAGACATCGACTCCATAGAGTCTTGATGGTGAGGAGGAGAGTTCATAGGATAAGCCATGCCTAGGTTTCCTAGGTTTAGTCTCCCTCAACCTTCTCATCGTTCAAAAGGGAGATGAGAGGGGTTTTCGTTGAGGGTTTGGCTTTGAGAGGAGAAATAAGGTTGGGTGTGATTTCTGGAGAAGTTTATGCGAGGTCGTTGCAAGGAAGAAGATGAACGGATGCCGTTCATCTCGCCTTAAGATGCGTGCAGAAATCTGATTTCTGCACGCGGCGACCTTCATGGCCAATTTTGGAGGTGTTCTGGCCAGATCTGGGTGAACGACTCAACACGAAAGTCGTAGCCCTTGAAATTACCTTTCCAACGAGTGGTTGCTCGTTTCCATGTGATACCTGTAGCCACGGGAAAGCTGGTTCGAGTCCGCTGCGTTCGGGAAAATTCCTGTACAGGAAACTGTTTCCTGTACGTATTCGAGTTGAATTTCTGGTATGTTGCGACCAGATCTGGGCGATTGACTCAACACGAAAGTCGTAGCCCTCGCGAATACCTTTCCAACGAGGGGTTGTGCATTGTGATCGGATTCCTGTAGCTCAGGGAATCCCAGTTTTAGTATTGGGCTATCCTATGTTAATGCACTTGTTAATTTATAATGTTAGCACTCTTGCAATGATTGTGATTTGCTCATTTGATATCTTGCTCCCATTTATCTATAATGTTGTTGTTGCTATAATTTAGCCTGGTTACTCATTTGGTTGTGTATTGGGGAATAACCATGTAATGGTAGAGCAATGGATTGGATGGGAAGGTTAGATATTAGGAGTTGAGATTGGTATAGGATATATTTATACAATTTGGTGTTGAACATATCTATTATGCGTAGTGTTGAGGTGAAATCATTGAATAGGTGGGCGTGAACATGATGAACACTATGTGAAGAGTATCTTGTAACTGTAATCCGAGCCCAAGGGGATTATTAACAACCGATGCTTAGAGTTGAAGTCTCCCTACGGGTAGCATCGAGTGAGTTGTTTGGGGCATGTGATGTGCGACGATTCATCGTGTCGCGATATTGAGATAATGACTATGGCAGGTCTACGGGTTCGCCAGTCGTCACACCGATGGGAGCCAATGGGTAGACCTTGGGCGGTAGGGTTAGATACTTGGTGTCCATAACCCGAGATCTCCTCCGCGCCATGAGAACGGTTGGGCTTGCACCTCGTGCATTTCCGAGGTTCCATCCGGTTCGAAATCAAAGGCCAGGTTGGGCTGTGTTCTTGGTGCACATCTACCCAAGACCCCTTCTGAGCCGTAGTACGCATGTGAGCTCCGCTGTTGTGTTCTTAGCGTTGAGACGTACGGGGGCCTACGATGGGTAGTGTGATACCACCTAGTAGTGGAGACGCCCGCTCCACTGTCGCCGTCTGGCCACGACGGACGACGCCTGAGAGGTTAGCTACCTGCTCGAAAAGTGGGAACTTCAAGTCTGTGTCGACATAGCAACTTGCATGTGCGTGCGCATGATTCGGTCATAGCATAACATTCATTTCATGTCATTCATTGCATACACAAGATCCTCATCGTATAAGTTTGTATGGGCACTCTTATACGATGAGTTACTATACTGTTAAGCCGATCCTTAACTTATAAGTTTGTATGGGCACTCTTATAAGTTAGGTTACTATTCTGATTAATTATACCTGCTGTTATATATTATTGATATTTGTAGAAATGCTAGTTGTGTAGCGTAGTTTATACTTCACCATATTTACTGTCACCTGCTTGTTTACTTGCTTATGTATATATATTGTACCTGTGTTCCTTTCTCCGCCCGGTGCCGAGGAGTCGCCGGGGGAGCGGATGTGAAGCCACTTAGTCTTATGACTAACGGTTGCTACGTCTTCCTTTTTAGGAGGAAACCCCGCAGGTAGAGCGGCAACGGACTATGCAGCAGGACAGCCAGGCCCGGAGGATAGGACCTGAGGTGGTGGTGCCATCGGCACCGTCAGTGACAGTCGTGAGTGTTTTCATGTAGCCGTTTGGCAAAACATTTCTAGACTCTTGTTCTTTTGTACAAGCCTGTTGTGCTTGTTATCTTCCGCTACTTTTGGACTTTAACTTAGCTGTGATCTGAACTGCTTTTAGCTTTACTTTTCTGTTATGGTTGGGTTGGCATAATTGTTGTGATATGGATTGTAGCCGGCGGAGTAGGCGTCTTGTGGTAAAGGCTAACCCGTGTGTTAGTGCTACCGCAAGGCGGCTATTTCGGGCATAAGACTCCCCTCGTGCCGTGTGTTGTGTTCCGGGAGGGGGGTCTTACAAATGGTATCAGACTTAGTCGATCTTCACCTACAGCAGTCAGGTAACAATGGGCCACTCCCGTTCGATTAGTCGGTTTGGGGACAAACCGACTTAGCGGAAGCAGTGGTGTGCCCATATGTAATTCACACTAAGTTGTCCAACTTTGACATTAGTTTTAGCCAACCTGACCCCAGTTTGTACCTTGCGTATAGGTCCCAGCGCAGGTGGAGCCGGTTGGGGGCACTCCTACCCCTTCCGTCCCTTCACAATTCCAGCAGTCGGAACTGGGACAAATGCTGTCAGCCATATTGGATGCATTTAAAGCCCAGCAAGCTCCGGTGCAACAACAAGCGCCAGGCTCCAACTGGTTGAGCACCTTCCGTGCCCTGTCCCCTCCTGCCTATCTTGGGACAGAATCGCCGGTGTGCACCGAGGAATGGCTTGATACCGTGCAGGAATTGATGGCTGGCATAAGATGTCCGAACAGCATGGCGGTGGCATTGGTAGTGACGCTGCTAGAGCTGCACGCCAAAAGGTGGTGGAAGTCCCTCATGGGCTCCACCTTCCAAGGGCGGTTGTACACGGACATCAGTTGGAACGAGTTCACCGAGGCTTTTCTGGATCACTTCATCCCTTCTTCTGCTCGGGATGGACTTGAAGAAAAATTTCTGCAGCTGAAGCAGGGATCGAAATCGGTAACGGAGTACCAGAGGGAGTTCCAACACCTCGCTAGGTTTGCCGATTCCTATGATTTGGACGATAGAGGCTACGCGAAGCGCTTCTACAAAGGATTAAGGGATCCCCTGAGGCAGGCCCTTTTGTTTATAGCCGATGGAAGCCTGGCAGAAATCATCGACATGGCAAAGAGACTGGAGGCGGACCACATGGGGTGTGGCAAGAGACCTGCGGAAGGAGTAATTGAAGTCGGCCCTAGTAATAGAAGGCGGAATGATCATGGCAGAGGAAGGGGAAACCACAGAGGCGGTCGGTGGGTCAACCGGAACTATCGGGTGGAGTACCCAATTCCGCAACCACTACCTTTACCACCACCACCGCAGCAGCAATATTATCAACAACCTGGGGGCCGACGTGAGGTGATATGTTTTGAGTGCAACCAACCGGGGCATGTCTGGCGAGTTTGCCCGCGACTGATCAGGGATGCTCCTATTGCTCCCCCTCCAGTAGCTCCACGGGGGCGAGGGCACATGCGTGGCCGAGGAAGAGGACCACCAGGGAGAAATCAAGGACATGCACGGGAGCATGTATTCGCATTGGATATGACTCAGGAGAGAAATCCGCAGGAAGTCATCACCGGTACGTGCAAAATTTATTAATATTATATGACTTGATAGATTTACGATACAAATGTTACGCGCAATTTTGAACGGTGATTACCTTTTTGGAACCTAGGCACTGTCATGGTTAGCGGGAGGCCCGCCTATACGTTATTTGACACGGGTGCATCTCACTCGTTCATTTCGGCGGACTTCGTGAAGGACTTGGAGGGAGTGCAACACTTCACGGGCACTACCCAAAGGGTGCGCCTTCCGGACGGCTCTGAGATGACGTCGTCAGCAAGTTGCGACTTCGACACCCTTATTGGAGGAAAGTTCTTTGAAACTCCGGCTACAGTGTTAAGAATCCCGGAGTTCGATCTCATCCTGGGCATGAGGTGGTTGAACTGGCACCACGCCAGGATCAATTGTGCGGAGAAGCAAGTTATATTGAGGCATGGAGACTCGGAAGTCATCTTCCAAGGTATTAAATTCGCACCCCGTAAATTATTGTCTTCAATCCAAGTTATGAAATCCCATATGGAAGGGGACGAGGTCTATGTAATTTGCTTCGAGTTGAAGAAATTGACATTAGAGGTCAAGGATGTGCGGGTGGTGCGAGAATTTCCCGAGGTATTTCCCGAGAAATTGCCGGGACTACCCCCGCATAGGGAAGTGGACTTCCAAATCAAGCTAATTCCGGGTGCCAAGCCCGTCTCGCGAGCTCCATACCGAATGGCTCCGAAGGAACTTGCAGAGTTTAGAGTCCAGCTTCAGGAATTGGTGGAAGCAGGGTTCGTTCGCCCAAGCTCGTCGCCTTGGGGAGCGCCCGTTTTGTTCGTCAAAAAGAAGGATGGCACCTTGCGGTTATGTATTGATTATCGAGAGTTGAACCGGTTAACGGTGCGGAACACCTATCCCCTACCGCGCATTGATGAATTATTTGATCAATTGGTGGGATCGTATTGGTTCTCCAAGTTAGATCTGCGTTCGGGATATTATCAGCTGAGGATACAAGAAGATGACATTCAGAAGACGGCGTTCAGTTCGAGATATGGTTTGTATGAATTCACCGTGATGCCGTTTGGGCTCACAAACGCCCCTTCCGCCTTTATGAGCTTGATGAACAAGGTGTTCAGCCCTTATTTGGACATCTTTGTCATCGTGTTCATCGATGATATCCTAGTCTACTCAAAGACTGAAGCAGAACACGCCGAACATCTAACTTTAGTGCTGAGGAAACTAAAGGAGCACACTTTGTTTGCCAAGTTCAGCAAATGCGAGTTTTGGCTTCGAGAGGTCGCATTCTTGGGCCATGTGATTAGTGGGGCGGGGCTAGCTGTAGATCCGGCCAAGGTGCGGGCCGTGAAGGAGTGGTTGCCATTGAAATCAGCGGCCGACATACGGAGCTTTCTTGGACTTGCCGGGTACTATCGCAAGTTCGTGAAAGGCTTCTCGAAGATCTCCCTTCCCCTTACTACGCTGACCAAGAAGGGTGTGCCGTTTGAATGGACACCCCAGTGCGAAGCTGCATTCCAAGAGTTGAAGGACAGACTGACGACTGCACCCATCCTAGCTCTTCCATCTGGGAAGGAGGGCTTTCAAGTTTACACGGATGCGTCGTATCAAGGGATGGGAGCTGTGTTGATGCAGAATGGGCATGTGATCGCTTATGCTTCAAGACAGTTGAAGAAGCATGAAGCCAACTACCCGGTGCATGATCTAGAGTTGGGAGCGGTGGTATTCGCCTTGAAGATGTGGAGGCATTATTTATATGGCGTCCACTGCGAGATCTACTCGGATCACAAAAACCTGAAGTACGTTCACACTCAAAAGGAGTTAAACTTGAGACAGCGGCAGTGGTTGGAGTTCTTGTGCGACTACGAATTCACCTTGAATTACCACCCCGGGAAGGTTAATTCCGTAGCTGATGCCTTGAGCCGAAAGGCACCGGGAACGAGCACGGAATCCCGCTTGATGAGGATGGAGTTAATCCGGACACTGCAAGAGATGGAAATCACTTTGGTCTTTAAGAATCAACCGGAAGAGTATACAGAATATTTGGCCGCGATGAGTATAGTTTGCAACATACGAGACCGGATCCGTACGGAACAAAAGAAGGATGCGGCTTTAACCCCGGCTTTCAAGTCAATGGAGGATGGGACTACGGAAGAATACTCCCTAAAAGACGGCCTCATCCATTTTCGTGGCCGGCTTTACATCCCCGAAGGTGACAACATTCGGGAGGATATTCTAAAGGAGGCCCATTGCTCCAAGTACTCGGTGCACCCGGGGATCGCAAAGATGTACACCGATTTGAGAAAAACAATGTGTTGGCCGGGCATGAAGAGGGATGTCAAGTACTTTGTTACTCATTATGTGGCCTGCCAAATGGTGAAGGCGAAGTGTAGAAGCCCCGGTGGAATGCTACAGTCGTTGCCCATCCCCGAATGGAAATTTGAGGACATCTCCATGGACTTCGTCCACGGGTTACCTCGCTCGCGCTCGGGGAATGATTCTGTGTGGGTGATAGTTGACCGGTTGACCAAGGTAGCCCGATTTATCCCAATGAAGAAGGAGGCGCAAGTGGGCGTCTTAGTGCGTCTCTTTGTGGAACAATTTGTGCGGTACCATGGTGTGCCAAAGACGATCGTCTCCGACCGGGATGGTCGGTTTACTTCAAGAGAATGGAGGGCTGTACAGGCTTATCTGGGTTCGCGCCTCGCCTTTAGCACAGCCTTTCACCCACAAACGGACGGGCAGTCTGAACGAACCATCCGAACATTGGAGGACCTTCTGAGGTTGTGTGTACTAGATAAAGGAGAACCATGGGAGAGACTCTTACCTCTCGTGGAGTTCTCTTATAATAACAGTCATCAAGCCAGTATTGGAATGGCACCTCATGAAGCTTTGTATGGAAGGAGGTGTAGAACACCCTTGTCCTGGGTGCAAGACGAAGATCCGAAGACATTGGGAAATGAGTATATTGATGACACGGACGCGGTGGTTAGGTTGATCCGGAATCGAATGCTAGAGGCTCAAAGCCGACAGGCGAAGTATTACAACGCAAGGCACCGTATGGTGGAGTTTCAAGTGGGTGATAGGGTGTTCTTGAAGATTCGACCGATGCACGGAGTGTCGCGGGTACGTGGAGTCAAGAAGCTCAGCCCAAGGTATGTCGGGCCCTATGTCATAGTGGAAAGGATTGGCCCTCTGGCCTATCGATTGGAGTTACCCCCGGAGCTGGAGAACCTTCACGACGTGTTCCATGTATCGTCGCTTCGGAAGGCTTTGTTGCGGCCTGAACAGTATATCCCCACGGCGGATGGTGCTGTGGCGTCTGATAGGTCTGTGCGACTGGAGCCGGTGCGGATCGTTGATAACGAGACAAGAACCTTGCGCCGCAAAAGTGTTCCCTTGGTGAAGGTGCTATGGTCTAATCATGGGAAGGAGGAGTTCACATGGGAGCCAAAGGACTTAATGCAAGGGCGCTACCCGGAGTTGTTTACTCCAGGTAAGAATTTTATTTGAAAGCATAGTTCCCTTTTATGTGTTTCACTCCCATAGCCTTACCCTGATTTCGGGGACGAAATCTTTTATTTTGTTTATAGGATTTGTAACGTCCCAATTCGCGCTAGGCCCCTTGTTTGCGTATTTGAGTCAAGGGGGCTGTGGTGAGCCCAATGGGGGTGTGGGTGAACAGGTGCGGACGTACGGGAAATGAGGAAAACAAGGCAAAATGACATTTCTGGCTGACACGGGTATGGACACGGCCGTGTCCATACCCGTGTGCCTCATAAAAATAGGCTTCCAGTCAGAGAGGTACACGGGTATTGGGACACGGGCGTGTCCCTAGCCGTGTGCCAAGGACACGGGTCGGGACACGGTCGTGTCTCTACCCGTGTGCCGCAACCCCGACACGGCAGAAAGTCGTTATGGGATGAACACGGCCCTAGACACGGCAGGCAACACGGCCGTGTCACCCGAACACGGGTAGGAACACGGCCGTGTGCCTACCCGTGTCTGCGATGTATAAAAAGAAAAAAGTTGGAAACCCTAGCATTCACTCCCCTTTCTTCTGCCCCGAAATTCCTGAGAGAGTTCTTGGCTGGAGGAGGAGGAAGAGCTTGCCGGAGCCATCCTTGGAGGAATCAAAACGCCGCCACCGTCAAGGGAAAAACAATGCCGCCGCGAAGGAGTGCGAGGCTCATGGCCGGCCATGGTGGTACCGCTGGACTTGAGGTGAGCTTCCTCCCCTCTCCCTTGGTGCTAGATCTATAGTTATTTTAGGAGAGACATCGACTCCATAGAGTCTTGATGGTGAGGAGGAGAGTTCTTAGGATAAGTCATGCCTAGGTTTCCTAGGTTTAGTCTCCCTCAACCTTCTCATCGTTCAAAAGGGAGATGAGAGGGGTTTTCGTTGAGGGTTTGGCTTTGAGAGGAGAAATAAGGTTGGGTGTGATTTCTGGAGAAGTTTATGCGAGGTTGTTACAAGGAAGAAGATGAACGGATGCCGTTCATCTCGCCTTAAGATGCGTGCAGAAATCTGATTTCTGCACGCGGCGACCTTCATGGCCAATTTCGGAGGTGTTCTGGCCAGATCTGGGTGAATGACTCAACACGAAAGTCGTAGCCCTTGAAATTACCTTTCCAACGAGTGGTTACTCGTTTCCATGCGATACCAGTAGCCACGGGAAAGCTGGTTCGAGTCCGCTGCGTTCGGGAATATTCCTGTACAGGAAACTGTTTCCTGTACGTATTCGAGTTGAATTTCTGGTATGTTGCGACCAGATCTAGGCGATCGACTCAACACTAAAGTCGTAGCCCTCGCGAATACCTTTCCAACGAGGGGTTGTGCATTGTGATCGGATTCCTGTAGCTCCGGGAATCCCAGTTTTAGTATTGGGCTATCCTATGTTAATGCACTTGTTAATTTATAATGTTAGCACTCTTGCAATGATTGTGATTTGCTCATTTGATATCTTGCTCCCATTTATCTATAATGTTGTTGTTGCTATAATTTAGCCTGGTTACTCATTTGGTTGTGTATTGGGGAATAACCATGTAATGGTAGAGCAATGGATTGGATGGGAAGGTTAGATATTAGGAGTTGAGATTGGTATAGGATATATTTATACAATTTGGTGTTGAACATATCTATTATGCGTAGTGTTGAGGTGAAATCATTGAATAGGTGGGCGTGAACATGATGAACACTATGTGAAGAGTATCTTGTAACTGTAATCCGAGTCCAAGGGGATTATTAACAACCGATGCTTATAGTTGAAGTCTCCCTACGGGTAACATCGAGTGAGTTGTTTGGGGCATGTGATGTGCGACGATTCATCGTGTCGCGATATTGAGATAATGACTGTGGCAGGTCTACGGGTTCGCCAGTCGTCACACCGATGGGAGCCAATGGGTAGACCTTGGGCGGTAGGGTTAGATACTTGGTGTCCATAACCCGAGATCTCCTCCGCGCCATGAGAACGGTTGGGCTTGCACCTCGTGCGTTTCCGAGGTTCCATCCGGTTCGAAATCAAAGGCCAGGTTGGGCTGTGTTCTTGGTGCACATCTACCCAAGACCCCTTCTGAGCCGTAGTACGCATGTGAGCTCCGCTGTTGTGTTCTTAGCGTTGAGGCGTACGGGGGTCTAGGATGGGTAGTGTGATACCACCTAGTAGTGGAGACGCCCGCTCCACTGTCGCCGTCTGGCCACGACGGACGACGCCTGAGAGGTTAGCTACCTGCTCGAAAAGTGGGAACTTCAAGTCTGTGTCGACATAGCAACTTGCATGTGCGTGCGCATGATTCGGTCATATCATAACATTCATTTCATGTCATTCATTGCATACACAAGATCCTCATCGTATAAGTTTGTATGGGCACTCTTATACGATGAGTTACTATACTGTTAAGCCGATCCTTAACTTATAAGTTTGTATGGGCACTCTTATAAGTTAGGTTACTATTCTGATTAATTATACCTGCTGTTATATATTATTGATATTTGTAGAACTGCTAGTTGTGTAGCGTAGTTTATACTTCACCATATTTACTGTCACCTGCTTGTTTACTTGCTTATGTATATATATTGTACCTGTGTTCCTTTCTCCGCCCGGTGCCGAGGAGTCGCCGGGGGAGCGGATGTGAAGCCACTTAGTCTTATGACTAACGGTTGCTACGTCTTCCTTTTTAGGAGGAAACCCCGCAGGTAGAGCGGCAATGGACTATGCAGCAGGACAGCCAGGCCGGAGGATAGGACCTGAGGTGGTGGTGCCATCGGCACCGTCAGTGACAGTCGTGAGTGTTTTCATGTAGCCGTTTGGCAAAACATTTCTAGACTCTTGTTCTTTTGTACAAGCCTGTTGTGCTTGTTATCTTCCGCTACTTTTGGACTTTAACTTAGCTGTGATCTGAACTGCTTTTAGCTTTACTTTTCTGTTATGGTTGGGTTGGCATAATTGTTGTGATATGGATTGTAGCCGGCGGAGTAGGCGTCTTGTGGTAAAGGCTAACCCGTGTGTTAGTGCTACCGCAAGGCGGCTATTTCGGGCATAAGACTCCCCTCGTGCCGTGTGTTGTGTTCCGGGAGGGGGGTCTTACAGAAATGGCATGGCCATAGTGGAAAGAATGCATATGGGTAGAGGTCGTTTGAGGTTATCGCAGACCATAGGACCATCTGTGCTGAACGAAGGACCAAGAGTGCATGTATGCTCGCTAGTTGTTCGGTCATGCTTGAAGCGAGTCTTCATGCCTCTAGCGGTCTGTAAGCCGAAGGTGGGTTGAGTGACCCTTCTCGTGTGTGGTCGGTTTAGAAAGATGTATTTCCTAATGACCTGTATGAGTGATGATGTCCATAGGAGTTCGACTTCGTTATTGCATTAGTGCCCGGGGCGAAACCTATGGCCCGCTCGCCATAGCGCGTAGCGCCAAATGAAAGGGCTGAATTGAAAGTCCAATTGCAAGAGTTGCTGGAACAGGGATACATACGCCCAAGTATGTCACCTTGGAGCACGCCTGTTCTATTTATGAAAAAGAAAGACGGTAGTTTGCGATTATGTATTGACTACCGCGAATTTAATAAGCTGACTGAAAAGAACAAATATCTGATTCCACGGATCAATGACCTCTTCGATCAGCTAGCGGGGTCAACCGTCTTTTCAAAGTTGGATTTGAAATCAGGATATTACCAATTGCGGATTAGGGAAGGTGACATTCCCAAAACAGCGTTTGGTACACGCTACTATTCTTATGAATTCACGGTAATGTCATTTGGCTTATGTCATGCGCCTTTGGTATTCTTATGTCTAATGCACCAGACGTTCCGAGAGTACTTGAATCTATTCGGTAATTGTGTTTATTGATGATATTCTTTTGTACTCTCAGTAAGGAGATGATCATGTAAACTATTTGCGATTGATATTGCATACCCTGCAAAAGAATAAGCTCTAAGCTCTATGCCCAGTTCTCAAAGTGTGAGTTCTGCCTATCGTCAGTGGATTTTTTGGGCCATGTGGTTAGTGGAAATGGCATAACAATGGATTTGTCAAAGATAAGTGCCATACGGGATTGGCCAATGATGTCTTTAGTGGCTGAAGTCAGGAGCTTCCTAGGACTTGCGGCTTACTACAGACGGTTTGTGGAAAACTGCTCACGAATTGCTTTACCTCTGACCATGTTGACGAGAAAATATCAAAAGTTCATTTTGATGCCGGAGTGCACGCGAGCTTTTGAAGAGCTGAAGAGTCGTTTGACCACGATGCTTGTGTTGACTTCGCCATGTGGTATCGATGGCTATGAGATCTACAGCGATGCTATTCTGCAATTTTATAAAGTGAATGCTTATGGCTCACGCCAGTTAAAGGTGCATGAGCGGAGCTACCCCGTCCATGACTTGGAGTTGGCGGTGGTAATCTTTGCGCTAAAGTTGTGGCGGCACTATCTCTATGGCGTTAAAGTAGATATCAATACAGATCACAAGAGCCTAAAGTATTTGTTAGGTCAGAAGGATCTGAATATGTGATAACGGAGGTGGATGGAGTTCCTTGGAGACTACACGTTTGATATTCACAATACTCCAGGAAGGGGAAATGTGGTCGCAAATGCTTTGAGTCATAGGGCGCCAGTACGGGCAAACTGGTTGCAGAGACATGTTGAGCGGCTAATCCAGGAGATGGAAGCGTTAGAAATATCTTATGTTTATAAGGATGCTACGGCCAACGCATGCTGGAACTGGACGAAGGTACAATATGACCTTGAGGACAGAGTTCGGCGAGAAACGGAGCTTGATGAAAATCTCCTAGTACGAAGCGCACTGAGCCAAGTACTCAATTCACCCTGGGAGCACAAAACAAATGGATAGAGACATGACGAAGTTGTTCTGATGGCCCGGACTAAAGAAAGTCATAACACGTTATGTGACGGAATGTAACACTTGTGCTTTGGTGAAAACGGAATGTCAGAAGCCTGGTGGCTTTCTGAAGCCGTTACCGATTCTGGAATGGAAGTTTGATGATATTTCAATGGATTTCGTGCCTGAGTTGCTGAGATGTCAACGCAGTCATGATTCTATCTGGATGATTGTAGACCGGTTGACAAAAGTGGCTCACTTCCTCCCAAACAAGAGAGACGATTCAGGGGAAACCTTGGTGAAGCTCTATGTGGAACAGATTGTTCGACTGCACTGTGTTCCTCGGAGCATTGTTAGTGATCGTGATGGGCGATTCACCTCAACTGATTGGAGGTTAATTCATCAAATGTTTGGCACAAATTTAGCATTCAGTACGGCCTTTCATCCCGCAACGGATGGCCAAACTGAACGAACCAACAGGATGATGGAAGATATGCTCCGTATGTGCGCCATGGATTTCGGTAAGAAATGGGAAGAGTATACCAAACAAGCATCGGTATGGCACCGTTTGAAGCTCTATATGGTCGTAAATGTCGTACACCATTAGCTTGGGAAGAAGTAGGATAATCCAAGCTAAATGGGAGAAAGGAAGTCGAAGGAGCTACCTCGATAATACGCTCTATTCGTGAGAGGCAATTGATAGCCCAGGATTGACAAGCAAAGTACTACAACGCCAAGCATCAAAACGAGGAGTTCGCGGTGGGCGATTGGGTCTATTTGATGATCAAACCCTTCAAAGGCGTCTCTAGGAGTCGGAGTTTGATAAAGCTAAATCCGAGATACCTTGGTCCATTTGAAGTTGTGGAGTGAGTCGGGGAAGATGCCTATCGGCTAGCGCTTTTAGCAGAGTGAGTGGATTACATGATGTCTTCCACATCTCAGTACTTCGCCAAGCCATCAAGGATCCAGCTCAAGTAGTTGAGAATGATCATGTACCAGTCGAGTATGGGCTAACGACGAAAGTTAGACCCATTCGGATCAAGGATCGAGCTGAGAATCAGTTGCGGAAACAAGATAATCGGGATGGTCGAAGTCCGGTGGGACAATTGTGGCCGTGAGGAGCTACCATGGGAGCGAAAACAGACCACGCGAGCTTAGTTTCCCGAACTTTTTGTATAAACGGTTGACCGTGCACATTTTGTTATGACAAGATCTTTTAACATTATAGCATTGTGATTCTTGTTCCCTTGCTGAGTAAAAATTTTGGGATGAAATTTATCTGAAGGAGGCGAGGATTGTAACACCCAAAATCCATAAGTCCCAAAATGGGGTCAGGCTGGGTTACACGGCCTGGGACACGGGCGTGTCCCAGGGCGTGTCTAGTGCACACGGACTGGGACACGGGCGTGTCCCAGGGTATGTACTTTACGATGGGTGTCGAGTCGAGTTCTCGAGATAGCACTGTCGAAGATCGTCGAGAGGCAACACGGCCTGGGACACGGGCGTGTCCCAGGGCGTGTCCTGCTCGGGTGAATACCGGGTGGCGTTGAGTGGTGTTGAGTGAAATGGACTTGAGTGTGGAACACGGTCTGTGACACAGGCATGTCATAGAGGTGTATTGGGCACACGGCCAAGGACACGGGCGTGTGCCTTAGCCGTGTTCTTCTCGGGTGATTTGGTCCTGTTTTGAATGGATGATACGGACAGTCACACGGCCGTGTCAAAGTTTACATGGGCGTGTCTACCCTGTGACACAGGCGTGTTGGAGCCTGTGTTCTGGTTTGGTTTGAGTCGGTTCGTGCACCGCTTGGAGTGCATGTCTTATGACACGGGCGTGTCACAGGCCGTGTCAGGTCAAAATATAAGATTCCAGGCAGATCTTGGCCATACATTTATATCTAATTGGATCCAATGGCCCAGGTGCTTTCCTGTAGTGATAAGACTGGGGAGTTGGCATCTTCTCTCATTTAACCCAAGAGAGAACGTGAGAGCTTGGAGGAAGGATAAGGAGGAGAAGGGCAAGCCATTGGTGGAGCTCTCGAGGTCCAATTCGGGATCCAAGGCAACTTCTGTGGAGGCAAAGTTGTTGCGGTGCTTTCCAACCAGCCAGATTTTTGATGGATCCCAAGAGATCGTCAAGGGTAACGATCTTTCTTCTTGGGCATGTGAAGTCCTCCTTTATGCATGTGTAAGGAATCCTCTCCACCAAAAGGTGGAAAGAGTTAGTGATTTTGGTGGGTTGATAGTTGTTATCCCCTGTTGAGTATGCATTTAGACCTAGAAATATGTAGTACGGGATTGGCATGCTATGTGAAGCCCATCTAGACAGGTTGGACTGGATTGGTGATGTTGCATATTGCGTACCGGAGAAGACTCCGCGTATAAACGTGAAGTTTATGGGGTCAATGGGTTGTGCCTATGAAGGGAAGTAGCAGGAAGTACTGGAATGAGGAATTCCAGGAAAACACCCTTTTAATGCTTGTATTGTATGCTATGAAAGACTAGTTTTCTAGCACTGCATGAACTGCAAGGTTTGGGTTGAGTTTGGGTACAGATAATGAGTTCGTCTGAACCCTCTTAGCGACCGCGAAGGATGCCGGCATTAACTCCTCTTTTTGATTATGAAGCAAGTCCTTGGCGGACATTATGGCTATTGTGAGCTGCGAGCTCTTAAAAGGCTTCTTGCCGAAAAGGAAAGGTGAAGCCGACCCGTGCCTTTTATTATAGCCGCAAGTACGATGTGCTTGGTTATGACAAGGCGATTTGAGCAACGGGGGGTGGTGGATCTGTACCTGCGTTATGCTGGCTGTACAAGAAAGTGCCAAGGCATTGGGCTTTCGTCAGCAGCATAATGAGAGTATTAGGCCTGCGCGCCATTAAGACTAACTGCTCAAGGGTTGATCCCGGTTCGTCGGTGTACCCAAGTGTGCCTGAGTGCACAGATCGTTGGGCCGGGCGGCTAACGGTTGTTATGGATTTCTTGTCCGTGAGAGCACAATATATATACGATATCTGTCTATTAATGCATTGCTCTGCAGGGAAGGAATGTCATTGCCCCGAGAAAGGGGTGGGATTGTTATAAATTGGTCAGCTGAATGCTGACCATATCCTTGTTTGCCACCTTCTGGGTGGATTGTCCCTGTGCAGGTGCTGGAGAGCCGAGTGGAAAATGAAGGTCTGAAGTCCATGCGTCAGTTGCTGCTATTGCCGCTGCTGCCACTAGCCCATGACGGCTAAGCGAAATATGTTGTCTTTTATTCATGTATGGCCGGCCTGCGCACCGATGTATGTAATCCATACGATGTAAAGAGAAACTGTAAGGCCTTAAGGTCCTAACTTTGTGTATTTGGTACATTCCTTTGGGGTACATATATAAATGTACAATTTTTCTATAGTGGACATTCCAATTGGTTGAGTTCAATATTTAACTTTAAGCTTCCTCTAGCATGCTTTGAGTTAGGTTGCGTTTATGATTTGGTATTAACCTGTAGCTTCACCGCTTGTTTGTGGCATATAGTGTGGGGCCCCGACCAGACCTTTTATTATATATTGTTTAACGGGTGGAGTCGTTACAAATGTACTCTGACTCAGCAGTGGAGATTGCAACACTTGTTTGCTTCTTGCTGCTCCAATAGACAAGCCTTCCACCTAGAAATTGACAGGATCCAGATGTGCTCTTTCTGTCCTCCTTGCAGCCTGCAAAATCTACATCTGAATAGCCTGTTAGTTCAAACTCCCCATTCCTAGGGTACCATAGGCCAAGATCTGGGGTGCCCTTAAGATATCTCAAGATTCTTTTCACAGCATTGTGGTGAGACTCTTTAGGGCAGGTCTGATACCTAGCACAGACACATGTTGCATACATAATATCAGGCCTACTTGTAGTGAGGTATAGAAGGGATCCAACTATACCTCTATACAAAGTGGGATCAATAGGTTTCCCTGGATCATCTTTGCCTATAAGCATACTTGAGCTCATGGGAGTTCTTATGGTGGAAGCATTCTCCATACCATACTTCTTAATTAGCTCCCTAGTGAACTTTGACTGGGATATGGATAGACCATCATCAGTCTGTCTTACTTGGAGTCCCAAGAAGAACTTCAGTTCACCCATACTACTCATCTTAAACTTCCCCTACATAAGTTTTGCAAACTTCTTGAAGAGGTTGTCAACAGTAGAGCCAAAAATTATGTTATCAACATAAATCTGGATTAGGATGATCTTGCCCTTAGATTCCCTTAGGAATAGGGACTTTTCTATCTTCCCCCTTGAGAATTTGTTCTTAATGAGGAAGGTAGATAATGTCTCATACCATGCTCTAGGGGCTTGCTTGAGCCCATATAGAGCTTTACTAAGTCTATACACAACAGTAGGAGAGTTAGAATCTACAAAACCTTGAGGTTGTTCTACATAGACCTCTTCTTTTAAATCTCCATTCAAGAAGGATGACTTCACATCCATCTGGAAGACTTTGAATCCCTAGAAGGCTGCAAATGCAAGGAACAGTCTGATGGCTTCCAAACTTGCAACTGGGGCAAAAGTCTGATAATAATCAATCCCCTCTTCACGTCTATACCCCTTGGCCACCAGTCTAGCCTTATTCTTTATGATAAATCCATTTTCATAAGGTTTATTTCTAAAAATCCACTTGACTCCAATGACATAATGTCCATCAGGTCTGGGAACCAGCTTCCAGACCTTGCATCTTTTGAACTGGTTCAATTCTTCTTGCATTGCACCAATCCAGAATTGGTCTTGATTTGCCTCTTCAAATTTCTTGGGCTCTTCTTGTGACAGGAAGATGGAGTAAAGAGCTGTGTTGAAACTCCTTCTTATGGTCTGTACACCTTGGCTAGCCTCACCTATTATCTGATCTGGAGGATCTCTCGGATATCTGACTGCTGGGGGAAGTTGGACTGTTTCTTGCTGAGCACCATTTTCTTCATCTGGTTGATCTTCATCTCCAGCTAGACTGTCCTGTGCTTCCTCTGGACAACATCCCTCTCTATATTCTTCTTCACAGCATGGTCTTTATTTTTGATGGAGAGCTTTGCCATCATAATTTCTATATCTGCAGAACTAGGCAAAGAGCTTGACAACTCACTGTCAATCATGCTTGACTCATCAAACACTACATGGACAAATTCTTCTACAACTTGATTTGTCAAGTTATAGATTTTATATGCCTTACTACTATTGATGTACCCAACAAAGATCCCCTCATGGGATTTGGCTGCAAACTTAGTCACTTTTGACTTGCCATTATTCAATATGAAACACTTGCAACCAAAGATCCTGAAATAGGATATGTTTCGTTTTCTGCCCTTCAAGATCCCATAGGGAGTCTTCTTGTGGCCTTTGGTGATAGAAGCCCTATTGAGAACATGACATATAATGTTAACTACCTCAGCCCAAATATATTCAGGGAGAGAAGTGTCACTCAACAATGTTCTCCTAGCTTCTATGAGAGTCCTGTTTTTTCTCTCAGCTAACCAATTTTGCTGGGGTGTTTTTGGAGAGGAGAATTCTTGATGAATCCCTTACTCTTCACAGAAATTAGTCATGGCAGTAGACTAAAATTCAGTTCTATAGTCACTTCTCATTTTGACCACAAAGCTTGCAAGTTCATTCTGAATCTGCCAAACAAAATTTATGAAGACTTCAAGGGTTTCATCCTTTC
This sequence comes from Platanthera zijinensis, assembly GCA_039513925.1. Classification (NCBI taxonomy): domain Eukaryota; kingdom Viridiplantae; phylum Streptophyta; class Magnoliopsida; order Asparagales; family Orchidaceae; genus Platanthera; species Platanthera zijinensis. Next base: position 116,092,413 of record CM077080.1, on the reverse strand, counting down.
TTCTAAGGAAGAACACCCAAACAAACCTGGAATAGTCATCAACAACCATAAGGGTGTAGACCTTCCTACCTAGACTCTGAACAGGTATAGGACCAAACAAGTCCATATGCAGGAGATACAAGCATCTCACTGAGTCCTTGGTCCCAATGTTCTTGAAGGAGGTCATAGTCTGCTTACCATTTTGGCAAGTAGCATAGATACCCTCCTTGGAGCATTTTATTTTGGGACCATTCCTAACTAGCTCATCACTAAAGAGGTGACCAATTGTCTTATAATTCAAATAAACTAGTCTATTATGCCATTGGACACAATATGAGACTTTATCATTTGCAACTAGGCATATAGGGGAACTACTATCTAAGCAAGAAAAGTTTAAGCAATAAACATTATCACTCCTAGTGCCTGTTAAGATGACACTCTGGTCACTTAACCTCTTAATGTGGCACTTATCCTTGTGAAAGGAAATGTCATAACCAAGGTCACATAGTTGGCTTATGCTTATGAGGTTGTGTTGCAACACTTCTACATAATCTACCTTTATGATGGTGATTATGCCATTTGAGATCTTACCATAACCTCTGGTTATCCCTTTGTCAGAGCCTCCAAAGATGGCCTTAGGTCCTTTTTTTACTGGAGTAAACTCTTTCAACAGTTCATTTGTTCCAGTCATGTGCCTGGAACATCCACTGTCTAAGTATCATTTAGGGGAACTGGTACTTGAACTAACCTGAAAAGAATAATTTATCTCACCTTAGGACCCCAATTTCTATTGGGTCCTAGGTTCATATTAGTCTAAAAATAAGCTTGCCTTCCTACAGAATTCTTGATAGGTTGGCTACCTCTGAACACTACAGGATTGTGCCAGCAATCTACAACATAGTGGCCCACTTTGCCACAGCACAAGCACTCATGGACATTATATCTCCTTTTTTAGGGCCAACATTTGACTGGACTGCTCCTTGAATAGTGGGTAGATGTTTTGTTGTATGTCTATGATTCCTTCCAGCAGCTATTTGACTGAAGGTAAGTCTTTCAGTTAACTATTCTGGTCTTTTCTGAGAGCCACCAGTAGCATGTCTCTTTTAAGCTAACATGCATTTGATTTCATCAGAAACTGCCATTCCAACTTTGCCAGAAGACTCACCTTGAGTCATTACATTTGCTGGATGACTTAAATTTCCTGCAGCAGCAATATCCTTGAGTTTTGGGGCTGAGGCACCAAAATAAATGGTCCAAGATGGGTCATTTGAATTTCCTCATGAGAAACTTTAAGGGCCCTCACATGGCTGTATCTTCTACCTTGGCTACGGCCACCTTGGTCCATACTAGTGGATCTACCATTCTCTTAGTGACCATAACAGCTTTCATGGTCATACCTGTTAGAAGGAAATAGAACTTTCTGAAGGGAAGTTGGAGGCAATGAGGCTGGAGGCACAATTGGTTCCTTACCCTTTCCTTTTGGATTGTGAGGTCTAGCAGATCCCTTAAAACCTAACCCTTTCTTACCCTTTTGTGTAAAGAGCATGTCAATTAAGGGAAGCACAGTGTTTGGGTTAGAAAACATGGCCACCAGCAGTTTCTCCCTTAGTAGATCATCTTTAAGTGTCTGGATAAGTTTCTCATTTGAGACTCTTACCACAAACTGCATATCAATGATCCCGTTGAGCTTGGCTGATTGAGCAGCCATATCATTGAGATCCTTTTCTTGGCCCTCACACTTGCTCCTAAGACAGAGAAGCTCTTTTGCCTGTCTTTTGGCAAGGAGCTTGCACTTCTTGAATGCTTCAAGAAGTTCTCCATACTTGTCAATTATAGAATTGACATCATCCTCAAAATCTGAATCCCCTTCATCTCTTGACAATTGAGCTTCATACTCTGAGCTAACCTCATGACCTGAAACAAAATGAAGATATTTAGAATTTACCTGAGCCTATTCAGGCTGTTCCTTGCAGCTCTCCTCATCTGTCATTGCCATTAATCCATGGAATTGAACATCTTCTTCTTCATCTTCATCCACCTCTGAGTCACTTTCTGAATGTGATAGAGGGGCCCTGATTCCTATCCTAGCAGCAGGATATTCTTTAGGTTCTTCTTCAGCAACAGCCATTAGCCCAATGTAGGCTTCTTCTTTTTCACTGTCTGACCCAGAGGAGGAGTCAGACCAGTTCTTTTCCTTCTTGGCCACAAGAGACTTCTCTTTCTTCTTCCCCTTATGGTACTTCTTCTCTCCTCCCTTTTTCTTATTCAATGGGCAGTCGCAACTATGTTCCCAGGTTTGCTGCAGCAGAAACAAATGAATTTAGAAAAAGTTTGTTTGCTAGTGTTAGGAGCATACCTGTCCTCCTTAGAGGATCTCCTTCTGTACTGTGAGGAAGAGGAAGGCTTGATGTTCATCTTATGCTCCTTCTTCATGAATTTCTGAAACTGCCTCGGAAGGCAACAAAGTCCTCATCAGGCATATTGCTGCAACCGTACTCTAGTTGCTATCGCGCAGTGATTAGAAATGCAATCTGCAGCAGCACCAGTTCCTCCGGTCAATCCAGCACCAGCATTAGAGACTCCGCAAGCTTTTCCACCGGCCTATCCGTCAGTCTATCCTCTTGTTTACCCACCAACCTTTCTGCATGGGCCTGCATCCCCTTTGCGATCTCAAAATGATGAGTTCATAGCTCGTCAAAAGTTCTTCCGGGAAGCTGCCCGAGGAAGTCCAACTAGATTTTTAAACTTTCAGGGAAGTCATCCCTACTCTTTAGCTCCTGTCTTTGCTCCTCCCACAACAACTTTTCCTTTCTACCAACCAGCTCCTTTTACAGCTACAACTTATGCTCCCTTTTTTCTTTATGTTGTAGGAGAGCAAGAAGAGCCATCACCGTTTTCAGAGATTGTTCGGCATGAACCAACTCCAGTTAATTTCATAGAGCCGCAGTTGATAATTTACACTTGAGAGACTGATCCAATGAAGCACCTTCAAGCTTTTGAATCAGCAATAGCTCTCAAAACCCTTTCAGATGCAACCAAATGCAAAATTTTTGTAACAACCTTTTATGGACAAGTGAGGGATTGGTTCTATGGACTACGTACTCAGTCCATCTCTTCCTTTAGTGATTTGCGAAGAGAATTTCTTCTCAGGTTTTCTACCTCTACAAAGAGAAAGGGCGGTCCAGAAGCCCTCTTTGAGATCAGGCAGCAAGACAATGAGACTTGGTCTCATTTTGTAGATCGTTTTCAGAAAGAAATCCTAGACATTGAGATCGTTGATTAAGAAATGTATCGAGTGGCTCTTATTCATGGTCTTCGTGAAGGACATCTTAAGTTTGAGGCCAATGTCCTAGCACCAAGTGTAACACCCCAGAAATCTCAAAAGACAAAATTGGGATTCAGGTTGGCTGACACGGCCTGAGACACGGGCGTGTTAGGTGTACACGGCCTGGGACACGGGCATGTCCCAGGGCGTGTCCCCTTTTATCGAGACGTCGACTTGAGTACTCGAGAGCTGATCGTCGAGAGGCGATACGGCCTGGGACACGGGCGTGTCCCAGGGCGTGTCCTGCTCGGGAGAGTATTGGCTGGTGTTGGGTGTGGGACACGTCCTCTGATACGGGCATGTCACAGGGGCATGTTTGGCACACGGCTAGGGACACGGGCGTGTGCCTTAGATGTGTCCTGCTCGGGTGATTTTGGAGATCTTGTTACAGGGGTGACACGGCCAGATACACGGCCGTGTGCTGGGTGACACGGGCGTGTCTGGCTTGACACGGGTGTGTCAATACCCGTGTTCTGGTTTATTTTTAGTCGGTTGTGCACCGCTTCAGGAACACGGCCTGTGACACGGGCCTGTCACAACCCGTGTTCGGCCCAGGAAAATCAATTTCAAGGCTAATCTGAGCCTTCCATTTCCTTTGACCAAGATCCAATGTCCTAGGTTGTTCCCTGGATTGATAAGGCTGGGATTTTAGTTGAGAAAGATCATTTGAGTTGTGTGTTCTCTTTCTAAAAGCTAAGAGAGAGAGGAGAGCAAGAGAAGTAATAAGAAAGGGAATCCGGCTGCCGGTGGTGCTACGGTGGTCCAAATCGCGAGCCGAGTTTGGATTTGCAAAGGCAAGCCTGCTGCGAACACTTTCATCCATTTGCTTTCTCTCCATGGCTCCGAGGCGAATTCCAAGGGTAACAATTTCCTTCTTGGACATGTGAAGTCCTACTTTCCTGCATTTGCATAGGGAAAACCCGTCCCCGTGAGTGTGTGGTGGGTTGCGGTGTCCCTTGGGGTAGATATGTGAAGTCCCCATTGTTAGAGTCTGGAATTGGAGTACGGATCTAGGCATGCTATGTGAAACCCATCTGGACATGCTGTTCTGGATTGGTGATGCTTGTTTGCATTCGGAGTAGCCTCTGAGTATTTGATTATTTGTGGGCAATCTGTGGTGCATACCTGTCGCTTGGTGTAGCAGGAAGTAGTGGAGGATGTCCAGGAAATTGTGAGAGTTGGGTTCAACTCTTGTGGTCGTGAGTTGTCACTTTGTGTGGTGTTGATCCGTTGGGCTGCAATTGTATGAAAGGGATTCGTGCCGAACAGGAAAGGTGAAACCAACCCGTGCCTTTATTTGTGGCCTCAGGTATGATGTACTTTGTAGTGGTAAGGCGGTTTGAGCAACGGGGGTGGCTGATCCGTACTTGCGTTATGTAGGCTTGACATGAGAGCGCCAAGGCATTGGGCTTTTGTCGGCGGCATAATAAGAGTCTTGGGCCTGCGTGCCAGACTAAATGCTAATTGGTGGGATCTGGTGTTTCCGGTACACCCGAATGTGCCCTGAGTGCACGGAGCGTCAGGGCGTCATGCCGGCGTTTGTGATATGTATTGACTGTGCGGTCATGCACGTCTTGCGTGGTTTGCAATACATACTGTTGGAAAAATGCTATGCAGGGATGGAATTCCGATGCCCCATGTCAGGAGCAGGGTCGTTATAATTGGTAGGCTGAATGCTGACTGTTTCCCTGTTTGCCACCGCTTGGTGGATTGGTTCTTGCAGTTGCAGGAGGTGCTGGTCCAAGCGGGACTTAGCGGGCTGAATCCCAAGCTGTGTTGTTGCCCTCGAAGGCTTTATTTTGTTTCTTATTGTTCATATGTGGCTGGCCTACGTGCCGATGTCTGTAAACCACACCTTTGTGAAGAGAAATTTGTAAGGCCTTAAGGCCAGATACTTTGGTTGTATACATTCCGATTTTGTTAGTGGATAGTTCTTGTTTTGCTTGAGTTCAAGGTTTCAACCATTAAGCTTCCACTAGAATGCTCTGTGTTAGGATTCGTTGGATTGTATGATATTATTTAGTAGCGTCTCCGCCTGTTTGTGGAATATGGTGTGGGGCCCCGGCCAGACCCTCTATTATATTCTTCTTGACGGGTAGACAGTTTGGAAGGGTGCGGAGTTATTCTTCACACTCGTAGAGGCGGTCACGCCGAAGGCCAGTGTGAGTGAAGTGTCGATTATGTCGGAGTATGCTGATGTGTTTCAAAAGGACCTTCTGGGGTTACCTCCCCAAAGGGAAATCGACTTCGCTATCGAGCTGGTGCCAGGTGTGAAACCTGTGGCCCGTTCGCCGTATCGGGTAGTGCCAAAAGAGATGGTCGAACTGAAAGTTCAGTTGTAAGAGCTGTTGGAGTAGGGATACATACGCCCAAGTATGTCACCTTGGAGCGCGCCTGTTCTTTTTGTGAAAAAGAAAGACGGTAGTTTGCGGCTATGTATTGATTATCGCAAACTGAATAAGCTGACGGAGAAAAACAAGTATCCGATTCCACGGATCGATGGCTTGTTCGATAAGCTAGAGGGCTCAACCGTCTATTCCAAGTTGGATTTGAAATCCGGGTATTACCAATTGCAGATTAGGGAAGGTGACATTCCCAAGACAGCATTTGGCACACGCTATGGTCATTATGAGTTCACAGTGATGCTGTTCGGCTTATGTAATGCGCCTTCGGTATTCATGGATCTCATGCATCGAACGTTCTGCGAATACTTGGATTTGTTTGTGATCGTGTTCATTGATGATATCCTCGTGTACTCACAGTCGGAGGAAGATCTTGCAAACCATTTGCGGTTGGTACTGCACACCTTGCGGAGGAATAAGTTGTATGCCAAGTTCTCTAAGTTTGAGTTCTGGCTCTTGTCGGTGGCTTTTCTGGGCCATGTGGTAAGTGGAGAGGGCATAGCGGTGGATCCGTCAAAGATAAGTGCCATTCTTGATTGGCCAGTGATGTCTTCGGTGGCCAAAGTAAGGAGTTTTCTTGGAATGGCAGGCTACTACAGACGATTTGTGGAGAACTTCTCTCGGATTGCTTTGTCTTTGACTACGTTGATGAGAAAAGATCAGAAGTTCGTTTGGACGTCGGAGTGCGCGCGAGCTTTTGAGGAGCTAAAGAGTCGTTTGACCACGACGCCTATTTTGATGTTGCCATGTAGTACAGACGGTTTTGAGATAAATAGTAATGCGTCATGGAGCGACTTAGGCTGTGTTCTCCTGCAGTTTGGCAAGGTGGTTTCATTTGGCTCACGTTAATTGAAAGTGCATGAACGTAATTACCCCGTCCACGACTTGGAGTTGGCGGAGGTGATCTTTTCGCTAAAGTTGTGGCGGCACTATCTTTATGGCGTGAAGGTAGATATTTATACAGATCATAAAAGCCTAAAGTATCTGCTCGATCAGAAGGATTTGAATATGCGACAACGGAGGTTGATGGAATTCCTAAGGGACTATACCTTCAACATTAACTATGTTCCCAGAAAGGAAAATATGGTCGCTGATTCCTTGAGTCATCGGACTCCGGTGCGGGCAAGTTGGTTGCGGATACATGATGAGCGTCTAATCCAGGAGTTGGAGGCGTTGGAGATATCTTGTGTTGAAAGGGATTCTTCAGCCGATGCATGCTTGAACTGGATAGAGGTTCAATATGACCTTGCGTACAGGGTTCGGCGGGCAACGGAGTTTGATGAAAGTCTCCAGCGCTATGCAAAGGAAGGGCCTGGTGACCAATTCTCCTGGGATGACGGTTTATTACGGAAGGATGGCCGATTTTGCGTCCCTTGTGTGGATAAATTGCGAGAAGAATTGTTATACGAAGCGCACTTTACAAAGTACTCAATTCACCCTGGGAGCACAAAAATGTACAATGACATGAAGAAATTGTTCTGGTGGCCCGGTTTAAAGAAGGACATAGCTGAGTATGTGGCTAAGTGTCGTACTTGTGCTTTGGTGAAGGCAGAATGTCAATGGCCTAGCGGTTTCCTGAAATCATTGTCAGTTCCGCAGTGGAAGTTTGAGGATATTTCTCTGGATTTCATGCAGGGATGGCCGAGATCTCAATGCGGGAATGACTCAATCTGGGTGATTGTCGGCCGGTTGACAAAGGTGGCTCACTTTCTACCGAACAAGCGGGAAGATTCTATGGAAATGTTGGCAAAGCTCTATGTGGAGCAGATTGTTCGATTGCACGGTGTTCCCCGGAGCATCGTAAGTGACCGAGATGGGCGATTTACTTCGAAAGATTGGAGGCTAATCCATCAGCTGTTGGGCACGAAGTTAGCATTCAGTATGGCCTTTCATCCTCAAACGGATGGCCAAACTGAACGAACCAACAGGACAATGGAGGATATGCTCCGTATGTGCGCCCTGGACTTCGGTAAGAAATGGGAAGATCATCTTATTATGGTGGAGTTTGCCTATAATAATAGCTACCAAGCGAGCATCGGTATGGCACTGTTTGAAGCTCTGTATGGTCGCAAGTGTCGTACACCGCTAGCTTGGGCAGAAACTTGCGAGTCCAAACTTTTGGGACAAAAGGAAGTCGAGGATGCTAACTCAACAATACGCTCTATTCGAGAGAGGCTACTAATAGCCAAGGATCGGCAAGCCAAGTATTACAATGCTAAGCACCAGAACGTGGAGTTCGCAGTGTACGACTGGGTCTATTTGAAGATTAAACCCTTCAAAGGCGTATCTCGGATTCGGCGGTTGAAAAAGCTAAGTCTGTGATACCTTGGTCCGTTTGAAGTGGTGGAGCGAGTTGGGGAAGCTGTCTATCGGCTAGCTCTTTCATCGGAATTAAGTGGACTGCATGATGTGTTCCACATCTCAGTACTGCGAAAAGCAGTCAAAGACCCAGCTCAAGTGATTGAGAATGATCGGGTTCCAGTTGAGTATGGGCTAACGACAAAGGTGAGGCCCATTCGGATCGAGGATCGAGCCGAGAAATAGTTGCGGAACAAAACAATTGGGATGGTCAAAGTCCGGTGGGACAATTGTGGCCGAGAAGAGCTAACGTGGGATCGGGAGCAGACCATGAGAGCCGAGTTACCCGAGTTATTTTTGTAACCTGTTGGCTCGTTTGTATATGTTGTAGCAATATATATGCGTTATCATATATTGTGTTATACTTTTATCTCCCTACTGTATCCAAATTTCGGGACGAAATTTATTTTAAGGAGGGGAGGATTGTAATACCCCAGAAATATCTAAAGCCAAAATTCGGATTCAGGTTGGCTAACACGGCCTGAGACACGGGCGTGTCTCAGGGCGTGTCAGGTGTACACGGCCTGGGACACGGGCGTGTCCAAGGGCGTGTCCCCTTTTCTCAAGACGTCGACTTGAGTACTCGAGAGCTGATCGTCGAGAGGTGACACGGCCTGGGACACGGGCATGTCCCAGGGCGTGTCCTGCTCGGGAGAGTATTGGCTAGTGTTGAGTGTGGGACACGGCCTATGACACGAGCGTGTCACAGGGGCGTGTTTGGCACGCGGCTAGGGACACGGGCGTGTGCCTTAGCCGTGTCCTGCTCGGGTGATTTTGGAGATCGTGTTACTGGGGTGACACGGCCAGATACACAGCCGTGTGCTGGGTGACACGGGCGTGTCAGGCTTGAGACGGGCGTGTCAATACCCGTGTTCTTGTTTATTTTCAGTCGGTTGTGCACTGCTTCAGGAACACGGACTGTGACACGGGCGTGTCACAACCCATATTCGGCCCGAGAAAATCAATTTCAGGGATAATCTGAGCCTTCCATTTCCTTTGCCCAAGATCCAATGGCCTAGGTTGTTCCCTAGATTTATAAGGCCGGGATTTGAGTTGAGAAAGCTCATTTGAGTTATGTGTTTCTTTCTAAAAGCTAAGAGAGAGAGGAGAGCAAGAGAAGGAATAAGAAAGGGAATCCGGCTGCCGGTGGTGCTACGGTGGTAAAAATCGTGAGCCGTGTTCGGATTTATGAAGGCAAGGCTGCTGCAAATACTTTCATCCATTTGCTTTCTCTCCATGACTCCGAGGCGAATTCCAAGGGTAACGATTTCCTTCTTGGACATGTGAAGTCCTACTTTCCTGCATTTGCATAGGGAAAACCCTTCCCCACGAGTGTGCGGTGGGTTGCGGTGTCCCTTGGGGTAGATATGTGAAGTCCCCCTTGTTAGAGTCCGGAATCGGAGTACGGATCTAGGCATGCTGTGTGAAGCCCATCTGGACATGCTGGTCTTGATTGGTGATGCTTGTTTGCATTCGGAGTATCCTCTTAGTACTTGATTGTTTCTGGGCAATCTGTGGTGCATACTTGTCGCTTGGTGCAGCAGGAAGTACTAGAGGAAGTCCAGGAAATTGTGAGAGTTGGGTTCAACTCTTGTGGCCGTGAGTTGTCACTTTGTGTGGTGTTGAGCCATTGGGCTGCAATTGTATGAAAGGGCTTCGTGCCGAATAGGAAAGGTGAAACCAACCCACACCTTTATTTGTGGCCTCAGGTACGATGTACTTGGTAGTGGCAAGGCAGTTTGGGCAACGGGGGGTGGCTGATCCGTACCTGTGTTATGTAGGCTTGACATGAGAGTGCCAAGGCATTGGGCTTTCGTCGGCGGCATAATGAGAGTCTTGGGCCTGCGTGCCAGAATAAATGCTCATTGGTGGGATCCGGTGTTTCCGGTACACCCGAATGTGCCCTGAGTGCACGGAGCATCGGGCCGTCGGGCCGGCGTTTGTGATATGTATTGACTATGCGGTCGTGCACGTCTTGTTTTGTTTGCTATACATACTGTTTAAAAAATGCTATGCAGGGATGGAATTCCGCTGCCCCGTGCCAGGGGCAGGGTTATTATAATTGTTCAGCTGAATGCTGACCGTTGCCCTATTTGCCACCGCTTGGTGGATTGGTTCTTGCAGGTGCAGGAGGTGCTGGTCCAAGCCGGACTTCGCGGGCATAATCCCAAGCTGCGTTGTTGCCCTTGATGGCTTTATTTTGTTTCTTCTTGTTCATGTGTGTCCGTTCTACGTGCCGATGTGTGTAAACCACACCTTTGTTAAGAGAAATTTGTAAGGCCTTAAGGCCAAATACTTTGGTTGTATACATTCCTATTTTGTTAGTGGACATTTCTTGTTTTGCTTGAGTTCAAGATTTCAACCATGAAGCTTCCGCAAGAATGCTCTGTGTTAGGATTCGTTGGGTTGTATGATATTATTTAGTAGCGTCTCTGTCTGTTTGTGGAATATGGTGTGGGGCCCCGGCCGGACCCTCTATTATATTCTTCTTGACGGGTAGAGGTGTTACACTAAGAACCTATCAAGAGTTGATTGGCTTAGCCAACTCATACATTCGCGGTGAGAAAAGCAATCCCAGATTCGTCTCCAGTCTCGTAGCAGAGAAAGATCTTTATTCTTACAAGCATCCTCTGAGGTCTCCTCGGAAAGATCTTCCATCCCACTAAAGGAAGGGAAGAAGATTTCAACGTCATCGACACCCCTTCCTGGGCCAGGATCGTGCTCGATATCAATTGTTACCATTACCAACTCCGCTAACAGCTTCGATTCATCGGCAGCAAGATGATTACTTGCCAGAGTCCGAACTAGATGAGGCCATGAAAGAAGTGAGCCAAATCATGAAAGGTAGGGCTAATTTCAAAAGGCCTTACCAGCCGACAGATCAAATGCCAAAAAATTAAGATATGTTCTGTGAGTTTCACAAAGAAAGTGAACATTTAACTGAAAACTGTTGAGCGCTTCATCAACTGGTACAAAAGATGCTAAGGCAGGGTAAGATGTGTGATCTACTCCCAAAGGATGACTACTCTGATTCGTCAACTTTAAAAGGCAAAGAAGCAGCAGACATTCCTTGCTGCTCAAAGGGAGTGAGTCAAATCAACTATTATCATAACCTCTTCATCGACAACACCATTGTTGTCGATGATGAGGGAAGCCTTAGAAGACAATTCTGAAGTAAAAAGGATATCGCAGTTCCAAAAGCTCCTTGCAATCATTACTGGTCATTTTTTACTTTTCATTCTTCAAACATTTTTCTTTTGAAATACTCCTAAGTGTTCTTTCGTTTCTTTTCAATAAATTTTTACGTCAGAGATCCCATACTGACACTTTTCCCTTTATGGATTGCTTCCTCTTCTACATTTTTCTTTTTGCCAAAGAGATCACTGAATCACCGATATATCGCCGAGTCTTGCTTAGGGCGCCCTCGAGGTTGGACTCCGTCGTAAGACCACAATGACCACATATAGTGGGGAGTGTTCGTGTTTGTGCAGTGGGGGTCGTCCAACTCTTATACGGAGGATTACGGGATTCAGATCCTAGCCGGTAGCTGACACAAAGTGAGCATCAAGGGAGGTCCTATGTGTTACTCTACTGCGCTTCGCTAAGGATACATTATAGTTACGATGATCTTTTCTTGCCAAGCAATGGCGATCAAGTGTAGCCTTGCCTCCTCGATCATCTCATGACTGTGATCGTCAAATACACTTTTGTACTCTCAATCCGTGCCTTCACGGGGCCCACAACTCCACTGATCACTCCACAGACAAGCAATAGGCGACTTGGCGCATCTAGTCTAATTGATCAGCGATGTTTGTAACCCGAGGCATGAGAGTAGTGTAAATGTCGATCCTTCTCAGTATTTTCTGTTTTTTTTCTTTTGTTCACTTCTAAAGGAAGCGCGGCCAGCCTGCTCTAGGTAGGACTACGCTCTTGATGGCCTTTCGAGGAAAGCGATGCATAAGGCCCACGGGTAAAACCTGTGGTAGCATCCAGTCTTTTTTGGGTCATCTACGGGCGTAGCCCTCCTTTTTTCTTTCTGCCTTCTTATAGGTTAACAGGTTAAATCCAACCTATCAAAAGGATATGCAAGCATCTATTTTGCTTATGTTCATCTTATATGCATTACTTACATAAAGCTCTATCAGATCATGATTTACAAGTTCTCTATTACTCTTATCGAATGTTAATATCACAAATCATTAATCAGAGTATCTGGTTCTCCTTGATTGACAAGCCGTGCCATTGAAGTCTAAATAAGATGGTTTCATCTTGTTGATCTGGATTTCATATTAAAGATATCATACTTGATCACGCAAAAAGATCATTATTGCGATTTGGTCCTTATTCTGTTAATAGCAGAGTCTGCCGGGTATCTCTCCTGCTATCCAATTATGTCTTCCTTATCATATCAATAGTTGATAATTGCAAGTTCCATCCAGGTACTTGCAACTTAGTTCTATTTCTATATCTGCTACTCACTCTTCTTTTTGTAGATATTAGCAGATATTTGTGAGTTCCCTTCAGGTACTTGCAACTTACTTTTATGTTATATCTGCTACTCACTCTTCTTTTGCAGAGATTAGCAGATATTTGTGAGTTCCCTTCAGGTACTTGTAGCTTACTTTTTTCCCACATCTACTACTCACTCTTTTTTTTGCAGAGATTAGCAGATATTTGTGAATTCCCTTCAGGTACTTGCAGCTTACTTTTCTATCATATCTGCTACTCACTCTTCCTTTTTTTGAGATTAACAGATAATTGTAAGTTCCATCTAGGTACTTGCAACTTAGATTTATTTCTATATCTTCTACTCACTCTTCCTTTTGTAGAGATTAGCAGATAATTGCAAGTTCCATCTAGGTACTTGCAACTTAGTTTTATTTCTATATTTGCTACTCACTCTTCCTTTTGCAGAGATTAACAGATAATTGCAAGTTCCGTCCAGGTACTTGCAACTTAGTTTTATTTCTATATCTGTTACTCACTCTTCTTTTTGCAGAGATTAGCAGATACTTGCAAATTCTGCCCAAGTACTTGCAACTTAGTTTTGTTTCATATCTGACACTTTCTCTTCCTTTTGCAGAAGTTAACAGGTGCTTGCAAGGCTCCTTCAGGTACTAACAAGTTATCATTCTTCTGTGCTTTCCTCTCATCTTTGTTTTACAGAGCTCAATTGAAGACATTCACGACTTCTTCATTTTGCAAAAGCAACTCGTGTACACACAAGATGTACCTCTCTTCGCTTGCATTAACTTTTCCTTTATAGGAAAAAAATAGACATTGACAAACCTCTTCGGAGGAGAGACATCATGTTCCATCTCTCCTTGACTCTTACTTTTTCGAGGGAAGGATCATGATTTTCGTGGGTCTCCTACTTTTTCGAAGTTCCCTTCGGGACTTAAAAAAGTGAGGGGATTATGTTAACCAAGAAATCGACGATCCCTCCCAAGGTATCCAGCTTGCAAGTTGCGGCTTGCTCCAGGCTCCACCTGGAGGTCGCGACCTGCCCTCTCTTGGGATGGGCGGACAGACTTCTCTGTCCACTTAGGCCGCGCGGCTTGTGCGCTCTCCCTGGTCTGACCGCCCAGATCGTGCAGCGGCCGCTTGTTCTGCAGGGGGGTGTGGACTTCTTCCATAGTCCGCCTCTACAGTTCGCGCGGTTACATCAGCTAACCGCGCAGTGGTTCTCTTCCAACAGGTGCTATCCAACAAAGCAGCGGACTCGCCTTGCTATCCGCCCAGATCGCCAGGTAGCCGCTTACTTGGCTGGAGTCCTAGTCTTCTCCAGCCCACTCCAACAAGTCGAACAGCAAGGCAAACCACCACATCGCCAGGCGACCTGCCTCCAAGTCGCTCAATAATAACAAACGAGCTTCAGGCCACCAGATAGGAGACAACTCTCTAGATCATCAACCAGCGGGCGTGACCTGCCTTCAGGTCATCCGACAAAGGGAGACAACCTCCAGGATTCCTAACAGGGGCGGCAAGCATCCATCCAATAAGAGGCGGACTTCGGCAACAGGGGAGACCTGCTTCGTTATTTCGCCAGGTCACCCAGATGACCAGATCTCGACCGCTTGCAGTTCGCAGACTCTATCTCTGTCCGCCCAAGGAGCGTGAACTTTCTCAAGCTCTCGGTCAATCCACACAAACATCCAGTAGACTCTACTTCAGTCTGTCAGGTCGCCAACCTCACCCAGTGAATCCTCAAGCAAAGGCAGACACATCACGTCCGTCGCGGACTGGGCAGACTCGTTATGTAGTCCTTCAGTCCGCCTGCATTGGTAAACCCTTTCCACCAGCATGCTTACCTACAGCAGAGGCGGACTCACTATGCAGTCCTCTACTCAGCTTTCAAGCACCAGCCTCATCCCAGCAAAAGGACAACTCCTCAGCTCGCACAACTCGACGCGAGCTCGCTCACTACGGCAGAGGCGGACTTGTCCAAGTCCGCTAACAAAAAACAAGTCCCTATTTACATAACTTGGTGCAGACTCGGCGAACTCCTTCTTTACTCGTTCAACTCACTGCTTAACCGGGGGTGACGTTACCAAGACCGTTACCTCCTCGGGCCTATAAATAGCCCCCATACATCTCATTAAGGGGGGACAGGGGAGATAATAAGGTCAAGGCATCAATTCCTGCGGACTCCAAATCTCAGTTCGCGCGACCTCTCCTATTCTCTTCTCGGCCTGACAGCGCAGTTTGCTCGGCTTGTTCAAGCGAGCTGTGAGATCAGCTAACCCCGCGGTCTTCCGACCTCTCTGCTCAATCCGCGCAGCCTCTGACATCTTTTTTCCTTAGCCGCTAGCTTCCCCCTTTGTACCCTTTATTTGCTTTTCATGTAAAGGTGCAATCTCAAGCTGTAATTCTGATTCATAATCAAAGGAAAGCTCGTAGCAAGAGTGACATTTAAGCCACGGCAGGAGAAGTCTGTTGTTGTCGCTGCCAACGGCCCCCTCTTCCTCTCCTTTCCTCTCCTCTCTCAGCATTAATCATCAAACCTGATCCTAACCGTCAAAGTAACCGTCTACTCGACAGTTCCTGATCAACCTTCCTTTATGTTCCTAGTATCCTCAACAACCTCTCCTCTATCCCCGCAACTCTAGATCAAGTGTGTGCTCCATTCTCCAGCATCCAGAAGCATTCACCGTATCCCCATCAACCTCTTCTCCTCATCTTTGTGAGACCAAACACCCGTTATCTTCTGGTGCCCGCGGCCCCTCCATTTCCACGCATCAACAATACAATTCACTATCGCCCGACAATACTAGATGTCGCCTGGCGATATCCCCAGAAGCCGTTTTATGTCTGAAACCTCAGAAGTCTCTACTATCCCCAACATTGGTATCCTCCTGGTCTTCAGTGGAGCTCTGACCGCTGCTCTGTGTACGACAAAGTCGGCGCATTAACTGCCGTGGAGGCTCTATGACAGGGTTTTCCCACTCTGCCGCCTCTGCCGGAGTTGGTTTCAGTTTAAGGCTCTTTGTTAGAAATTTAATAAATTTATGCATTCCCGTGTGATGTTTTTTCACTTCCCGCTTGTGTTCCTTGAATGACTCTCGCAAGTCATCCAGTCCTTCTCGTAATGATACACCTCTTGGGAGTGGTGGATTTCAAATACTTGATGAGGGTTCGCTACTACACCTCGTGACCCACAAGCACCAGTATGAGTGGCCGTTTGAAATACCGTAGGTGCACAATCGTCAAAGTAGACTTCCTGATCGATCCAGCTATATTTATTGTATAGGATACGTTGGATGATAGCACCCATCAGTAGTGTATTCAATTTCTTCCACATAGGATTCTTAAGTCTATATATGTACCGAATAATGGATAAAATCAAGTCTGCCACGTAAAAGGTCTCCCTCTCCAGGATCATATAAGTAACATAACTTAGTTGAGCTGTTATCTTTCTAGTGTCCATGGACTTGAGCATAATCGTATGTCTCAAGATATCTTGCACTAAACGTGCATTGGGAGTGAGTGTGGCTGTGGATTGGATATGGTTTTTCATGGAATTTTCATGTAAAACCAAATTCAAAAGGGTCCAATCCCTATCCTTCCTGTATTTTTCCACTACATCCAATACATAGTCCCTCTCAATAAAACCAAACTCATCTCTTAAGTCACTGTGTGTTATCTCCACAGTTTGACCTTGGAATTTCGATCTCACTCCGCCATTTAGTTCAGTAAAATTTGGATCCCTTAGGTGGTTATAAAATTCTCTAATAAATACGGAAGAAAACATATATGGCAGTATAACTGACATTATACCTGCCATTGCCAATAAATCATGAATGTGTGTGTGTCGAACTTGATCAAATTCAATCACTTTACCCACACTGATGTTTGCATTTTAAATCCCCGGAAATGTTTGATATGCAAAATGAGTATCACTGCCTGTGCTTCTCCTGGCCTTAGAACTTGAAGCCATATCTGCAAATAGTAAGCATTAATTTTATAAATTTTCAATATCTCCAGACGATACTCAATGTCGCCGGGCGATAGCAAAAATCATAACATTTACGGTTTCATCGTGCTATTCCATATTTCAACATCCCTACTAAAAAAATCTTGCACGTGTATCACTTTGTTTTTTATTTGCCTTAACAAATTCAAAGAAAAATTTCTCAGTTACTATTAATCATCTTCTTCCTCAAAAGTTGAATTTTATTTGAAAACATCTTCTGAAAAACCTAGATATGTGCTTCACATTCCTATATCTATGCTTGCACTTCATCAATCCCTTGGATCTATGATCTCTTCTCTCAAAAATTCAATTTTTAAGTTTATCCCTAAACCTAGAAAAATCACCATCAAATCTAAAAATTTCTCCCTTACAACTTCATGAAATCTCTTAACTAATCTCTCAATAAATTTGAATCTAGAAATCATAAAGAAAGGAGAGAAAAATTTCAATGATCATACCCGATTTTGAGGTTTCGTTGACGAACAGGAAGACTTTCACTCGAGGGCTTCAGGAGAAAGTTGACTTAATGATGCCTAAGGTCAAGATCTGGTGTTATAAATAATTCCGCGCTATCGTCGATCGGCAATATCCGATATCGCTTGGCGATATCCCGATATTGCAATTGTGTATTTTTTTGGTCCTGATACTTCTATGACTGCACCATAGCCTTCCTTTCTCGTGTTTAGACATTATACACTGTATATTCTATTATATTGGGTTACCTCAAACATTGTATCATATTGAAGCTTTTATTTTCATTTTTGATATACAACTCTCCTAGTGTATCTGATTGATAAATTGTTTTTGCATGCCTCTAAGTATGAGAAATATTTTATTTATGATAATGCTCTCTCACACATAATTGTAAAAATTCTCATATGTATTTACCATTACTATTTATGTGACTTCTGAGTGTTCTACCATAACCACTAAAAAGTTATGATGAAACTATTACTTTATCCTTGTTTTCTTTGCACTATTTATATTGGGTTATCATAGATTGCAACACAAGTGAATTCAGAGTCCTGTGTCAAGCATAAAAGAAGCAGTTTATTCTTCTTACGAAAAAAAATACAAAACAAAAAATAGAAAAATAATACAAAAAAAGGGTTGACAAGGAACCTCCACCAAACACTACTCACCCTCCTGATAAGTCTTTGTGAGAAAAGGGCGATTAAACAGCCAAGAAGTAAATAACTGCAAATTTTATTGCTCCAAAAAGATAAATAATATATAGGTATGCCCCCATATTTATAGAAAATGGGGGAGATGAGAGAATACAATAAGAGATGTGGGACTAAATAAGTATCCGCCCGATTAGGCGGTTTGACCAGGTCAAATAGCAATACTTGACAACGAACTACAGATGACCGTCTGTCCTCCACTGCGGATATCCACCAATCAGCTACTGTGGTCAAGCCACCAGTCCGCTGCTGCGGCAAGCCACCAGGGGCTGCTGCGGCAAGACACCAAACCAAAGATGCTAGAAGACCTCAGACCGCATCTGCTAGGATATGAACAAGACCGCCTGGACAAACCGCCAGACCGCTCGAATAGCTAACCGCCTGACTAGATGGTCAAACCGCAAAACTCCAACACTCCCCCTCAAGCTGGATCGTATATGTCAATCATGCCCAGCTTGCTACAAACATCTGCGACGGAAACTGGTTTTGTGAAGAAGTCCGCCAGTTCTTTATCAGAAGTGACAAAGAGAGTACAAATCTGATTCTTAAAAATCTGCTCTCTTATAAAGTAGCAATCAACCTCTATGTGCTTTGTCCTTTCATGAAAGACAGGATTCTTTGATATATAAATGTCGGCTTTGTTGTCACAGAACATAGGAAGAGGATGATCATAGACTTCTCCCAAGTCCAACATAAGCGCTCGCAACCACTTCAACTCACAGGTATTTGAGGTCATGCTCTTATACTCTACTTCAGCACTAGACCTTGAAACCACTGTCTGCTTCTTACTTCTCCAGCTAACAAGGTTTCCTCCTATAAAGGTGCAAAAACCTGATGTAGACTTCCTATCTTCCTTGTTATCAGCATAGCTGGCATCAGAATATGCTTCAACTTTCAGATGACCATTCTTCTGAAACAACAATCCCTTCCCTAGAGACCCTTTCACATACTCCAGAATGGCAAACCGAAGATAAGACTCTCTGGGATTTTGCATAAACTGACAGACCTTTCCAACTGCATAACATATATCTGGTCTAGTAACAGTCAGATATATGAGTTTTCCTACAAGGCGTTTGATGAAGACGGCAATTTCCTACATGTTAAAGATGTTGACGGCGACGGCGACGGTGATGGCGTTCACCTACATGTTGAAGATGATGACGACGACGGCGACGGCGATGGCATTCTCCTACATGTTGGAGATAATGCGGTGACGGCAATGGCGACTTCATACATGATGAGGAGCTACATGATGAAGACTTATGAAGGCTTTAAATATTATTTTAATTATTTGCATTTTAATTTTCATCATGTTGCTTGTTAATTTTTGGTACTGTTCTAATTTTTATTTGGGCTGCAAATACCCACTACTTGATGTAAGCCTATATATAGGCATGGACTTTCATAGTTTTGATTATTGAATGAAGTATTGAAAGAAATCTCCTAACCCTAATCTTGAGAATCTTCTCCTCTTCTCCTTGGCCGCCTCCTTCCCTCCTCCCTCTTCTTGGCCACCGACAACACTTCCTCCTCCCCTCCAACTTCAGTTTCATCTATCTTCTCCTCCTCCCACCTCTAGTGCTATTCCTAGAATCCATCCCTTCTCCTCATCCAAAAAAATCGACCCCATTCACCCCTCCACAAGTTCGGCCACCAACTCCCTCCATAGCCGCCACCACCACTCCCCCTCTTTGCACCCCACGGCCAAACACCTCTTTCTCCACCACCAAACCCGACCCACATCAACACCCGAAAATATCCCCCTTTGAAGATAGAAATCGGCCAAGGCAAGTTCTAATTTTGTGGAATTCCTCTCCGGCGTGAAGCAAAGGAAGCGGACTAGTTTCTCTCCGGTCGGCGAAACTCCGGCGGAGTCGTGGAAGAACGTTCCTTGAAAGTGAATCGGAATCATCTATTCCGGTTGGGTAACGAGTTCTTCTACCTCTTGTGTGATTCTCATTTTTAGATTTTCATTTGGTGGAATACCTTTGTGTTATTTTGGAATCGTTTTTCGTTCGTGGTTTATCTTTTCGATAGCATAAATTGTTCTTTCCAATTGTTTAATTTTCCGAGAGGTTTGGCGAGCCTCGCTTTCGTTTTGTTGGGAGAGATCTACCATTTCCGAACCAAACCTTTCGGTAGATCTCTTTTGGTACAACCATCGCTCGGTCGGACCCAATATTGGTCCTTTTAGCTTGAGAGAACGACGACCTATAGTCGTTTGTTCAATCCTAAAACGGCGTGGCTACCGTACGTTAGTAATAATTGATAACGTTGATCGTGAGCGTGCTGCGTTTAATTATTTGTGTGAGCGTAATAGTGGAAAAAGATAGGCGTACGTGTTATTCCCGTTGCCGTTATCGCGTCGAACACCGTGGCCTACATCAATTTGGTATCAGATGGAGGTTCTCTTCAATTTCCTAATTGGCACTCCTCCCCCTCTTAAAATTTCAAATTTCAAAATTCAAAATTAAAGTTTCAAATTTCAAATTTCAAATTTCAAATTTCAAATTTCAAAATTTCAAATTTCAAAATTTAAAATTCAAATTTGAAATTTCAAATTTCAAATTTCAAAATTCAAAATTAAAATTTCAAATTTCAAATTTCAAATTTCAAATTTCAAAATTTAAAATTCAAATTTCAAATTTCAATTTCAAATTTCAAATTTCAAATTTCAAAATTTCAAATTTCAAATTCCAAATTTCAAATTTTTCTCCAAATTAAAACAAAACACAAAAATTTGTGGTCTGCCAATAGCCGGCTAAATTTTATTTTCAGCAATAAAAAAAATCAGAAAAAATTAATTAATAATCTCCATATTTTTGCCAACAAGAATATCAAAAAACAATTATATATTATTTTGAAATATTAGCGGGAACAAATCTATCTTTAAAAATAAATAGGACCAGGCTTATTTTCTTCTTTGCATGTGCACCGGTTCCGGTTGAGTATTCTCTCCGGTTCCCTCTGAAATGGCCTATGATGTTCACGCTTCCCGACTGAAACCTTTAGGTTCCGTCATGAAAGTTAGAAAGCCATTCCATTGCCCGGTAGTGGAAGAGATTAAGGGGTTGATTGGCCAACTAAAGGCTAATCAAGGTACACTACACTCATCTAGGCATGTTAGAGTTCCTGCTCCGACCTATGATGGGCTAGGTGGAACGCAAGATTTTTTATGCTGGGTGAAGGCTATGGAGCGCTATTTTGAGAGATATCAGATTGTGGACCCCCACATGATTCCCGTTGCAAGACTTCAATTATTTAGTCGAGCCCAGACCTTCTGGCTCAATGAGGAGAGACGTTTTGGGACATCCCTCGACGATTCACCTGTAGGTTGGAATATTATGAAGAATCTTTTAACGGATGAGTATTACCCTCCCCACTGTCTTTCTCAGTCATTTGAATATCTGAGTGAAGCGCCACCTATGATTATGCCTACACTGAACCAGTACGATACCCCATACTCCCGTACTAGGATGTCACATAAGTTTACTTCTCCCCGCTAGGGAACTAGACCCCTACTTGATTATGAGAGTGTTCATATCATCGTGGGTAGTCAGGCGATCAAGACACGTGAGATTAGTGACATGTCTGGGTTTGGCACTATCAAACATTCTATTCTGACTACGCCCGTAGTCTCCTTAGAGTCACCCCCTGAGCTATCAGATCTAGTTATTGATTCCCCTGATGAGTCTGAGGCTGATTCTACGATTGCGCCTGTCACTGAGGACGAGGTTATTATCTCGGACGAGGCTATTATCACTGATGATTGTAGCGACGTTGAGGAGATTTGTTACCCTAGTGACCTGGATGAGGATTTCTCCATTGAGGAATCATCTCCACTCCCCTTTGATGACATTTCGGGCCATCCACCTTGACTGATGTGGCGAATTTTGATGAATCTAAGTCGATTGAAATTCTGGCTGAGTCGGAAGAATTACTTTATGCTGATAGCTTACCCATTCGTGATGTAGACGATGGTATGTTGGGACTTGAGCAGGTTATTTTTAGTCTGAAACATAATGTAGTGCTCACACCTGAGGAATCACCTCCACTTCCCCTCGTCGATGTTTTTGAAACCATTACTGAGTCTGATTTGGGTGAAGTATCTAGTGAGTTGATAGAGTCACCGTGTGGCGAATGTTTCTCTGATAGCGAGTTAGGCGATGACGAGCCAGTTAAGTTTTCTGTGAGGGAAAAATTTCTGTTTGATTTTTCGGTTGATTTTGATGGCTTGCACCCGGAGGATTTAACTTGGACGATAAATCTGTATTTTGATATTGGGGATGACTTAGCCCCTCCTCCGGAATCTATCGATGCGCCAATTTGTGAGATTTGTACTGCTACTGATGTCGTGATTTATGAGTTGGAAGGATGTCCTAACGAGAGAGTTATATTTTTGGAAGATGATTTAGAAGTAGACCCGGATGAGCGTCCCCTGATGCTAGCTCCGTTGCGTGAATTTATATGCGATCTTAACTCTCTCCCGGTTTTAGTATTACCGACTCTCCCTCCTGTTATGTTGACCCGACCAGCGGATCCTTTCAGACATGAAATTATTTTGCCTGATTTGAGTCATGTTATTTTACGATCCATGTTTGACACTCTTTGGGACATGTCTCGTAGTGTGATAATAGATTTCGTGTTGGGTCATGATGAATGGCTCATTAATTTGATATCCACTCGATTTTCAAAAACTAACCAAATCTCTGAGAGTACGTTAAGTATGTTGCCATCTTTTGTGCCACCTGATTGCATTCCGCTAGTACCACTTGATTTCATTCTACTAGTATCCCCGGATGTAGCCCCGTTTGTACCACCTATTCGCATTCTGTTGGTACAACCATATCTCGTTGGGTTGGTGCCTCCTGATGTAGTTCCGCTAGTGCCACCCTATTACTTTCCGTTAGCGCCACCATATTTTGTTCCCTTGTTCCATCTCCAGTAGTTCCGCTATCGCTATTTTACATGTCAAGTCTGCCTGCAATATTATTTGCCTCTCACGCTTTCATTTTACATAAGCACAGTAAGGAAGCGGTAGACACACACATGTCTTCTTATCAATATATCGCTAACTTACATAAGAGGGTGTCTCCCTATAAGGTTTTCGGTTTACTCTTGGTGTGTCTCTTCCCTGAACGGATGCCTTCGGGCGCTATAGAAACGTTGGCAATTTGGCGAGTTAGAACTTTTCGGATTTTTAATCAATTAGGAGAAACAACATATCTGTTGAAGTTAACCACTGAATGGGGTAATTCCCCTAGTTTAAATGTTTCTAATTTCACGCATTGTGTTTTTCCACCTTTTGAAATATCTAACTCTACGTTTGGTGCCACTATATTTTCATTTGGGTTGGGGGGTGAGCTTGTTCTTGGATCGTTCTCTCCATTGGTCTCCAACGGAGGTACGTTGGCTGTTGATGAAGAAATTTTTCCTCTTTATTTGCCTAATGCTTTTCCCAGTTTCCTCTGGACAATCTTTTTTCTAGACAGGTTCATATTTGGTGTTTTGCTCTCCTCTCTAAGCGGTGGTATTCAGCGTTATGTGATACGATGGTGTGCTCGCCCGGTCTCCAGTGACCCTTGGATTCCGGACTCGGTGATGGTTCTTTTGGATGATGTTCTTCGGCACCCGCACCTCCATGCCAACTCATCGGTGATGAGTTATTTTAAGCGGGGGAGGATTGATGAAGACTGCAACTTCCTACATGTTAAAGATGTTGACGGCGACGGCGACGGTGATGGCGTTCACCTACATGTTGAAGATGATGACGACGACGGCGATGGCGTTCTCCTACATGTTGGAGATAATGCGGTGACGGCAATGGCGACTTCATACATGATGAGGAGCTACATGATGAAGACTTATGAAGGCTTTAAATATTATTTTAATTATTTGCATTTTAATTTTCATCATGTTGCTTGTTAATTTTTGGTATTGTTTTTATTTTTATTTGGGCTGCAAATAGCCACTACTTGATGTAAGCCTATATATATGCATGGACTTTCATAGTTTTGATTATTGAATGAAATATTGAAAAAAATCTCCTAACCCTAATCTTGAGAATCTTCTCCTCTTCTCCTTGGCCGCCTCCTTCCCTCCTCCCTCTTCTTGGCCGCCGGCCACACTTCCTCCTCCCCTCCAACTTCAATTTCATCTATCTTCTCCTCCTCCCACCTCTAGTGCTATTCCTAGAATCCATCCCTTCTCCTCATCCAAAAAAATCGACCCCATTCAACCCTCCACAAGCTCGGCCACCAACTACCTCCATAGCCGCCACCACCACTCCCCCTCTTTGCACCCCACGGCCAAACACCTCTTTCTCCACCACCAAACCCGACCCACATCAACACCCCAAATAGCCCCCTTTGAAGATAGAAATCGGCCAAGGCAAGTTCTAATTTTGTGGAATTCCTCTCCGGCGTGAAGCAAAGGAAGCGGGCTAGTTTCTCTCCGGTCGGCGAAACTCCGGCGGAGTCGTGGAAGAACGATCCTTGAAAGTGAATCGGAATCATCTATTCCGGTTGGGTAACGAGTTCTTCTACCTCTTGTGTGATTCTCATTTTTAGATTTTCATTTGGTGGAATACCTTTGTGTTATTTTGGAATCGTTTTTCGTTCGTGGTTTATCTTTTCGATAGCATAAATTGCTCTTTCCAATTGTTTAATTTTCCGAGAGGTTTGGCGAGCCTCGCTTTCGTTTTGTTGGGGGAGATCTACCATTTCCGAACCGAACCTTTCGGTAGATCTCTTTTGATACAACCATCGCTCGATCGGACCCAATATTGGTCCTTTTAGCTTGAGAGAACGACGACCTATAGTCATTTGTTCAATCCTAAAACAGCGTGGCTACCGTACGTTAGTAATAATTGATAACGTTGATCGTGAGCGTGCTGCGTTTAATTATTTGTGTGAGCGTAATTGTGGAAAAAGAGAGGCGTACATGTTATTCCCGTTTCCGTTATCGCGTCGAACACAGTGGCCTACATCAGCGTTTATACACAGTGAAATATGGAAGAAGAGGAGACTCTTTAGTCCACCCTTTATCATCTCAAACTGCCTTCGGTCAACGAGCAGGTTTTGTGCCAAGAAGACCGGTTTATTTCATGGGATCTAGCGCATGCTTTTGTTGTGAGAGAACCACTGAATTCCTCTTTCGGGAAACCTCAATCCCCAGAAAGTACTTCTGAGTTCCCTTGTCCTTAGTCAAAAAATATTGTCAAGGATGTCATTTGGCTAGATCAATTCGTTCTTTATCATCACCTGTCAGAAGAATATCATCAACATAGACAGCAAGAACCACAAGCACTTTAGTGGTCTTCCGTATAAACAGAGAATGATCAGTAGAGCTTCGATTGAACCCAATAAGGGAGGCAAATCCACTAAACTTGTCAAACCAAGCTCGTGGACTCTGTTTTAAGCCATATATCTCCTTCCGAAGCTTGCATACCTGAGACACCCCTGAGAAACATACCTTGGAGGTTGCTCCAAGTAAACCACTTCCTGTAAATCTACATAGAGGAAGGCATTCTTGACATCTAACTGTGGCATCTCCCAGTATCAATTAACCGCTACAGAGAAGAGAACACGTATAGTGCTAATGCGAGCAACAGGGGAAAGTATCAAAGAAGTCTACCCCATATCTCTGAGTAAACCCTTTGGCAACGAGCCTTAATTTATAGCGATCAACCGAGCCATCTGGAAGATACTTTACCACAAAGACCCATCTGCAACCAACCACATCAACTCCCAGAGATGGAGGGACAAGAGTCCAAGTCCCTCTCTCAATTAATGTATGCATTTCTTCATCCATAACAGCTTTCCACTGTGAACTAGAAAGAGCCTTCTGATATGTTGTTGGGATCCCAATAGGAGAGATAACAAGAGCAAAATGTTGGCCATTCGGGGAAAGCTAAGCATAGGAGACAACAGAATCAATAGGATGTATAGTACATTGTCGAACGCCCTTCCGCAGGGCAATGGGAAGATTAAGGTCATTGTCGACCGGAGTAAGCAATGCACTATTAGAAGAAATAAAAGGCTCTAGACAGGCACAGAAGACTCCATAGGCAATACATCAATCTCATGAGAGAGAACATGAGCAGGTGTAGAAAGAACTGGCTCCGGTAGAGGTGCCAAGATAATAGGCAGGGAAGAGGAAGTAGCGGAAGGCAAGATAGAAGTTGTAGAAAAATATGGTGCATCTTCAAAGAATGTAACGTCTGCTGAAACGTACTGTTTGCGCAGAAGAGGATCAAAACAACGACATCCCTTCTGAGTCAGACAATTGCCAAGGAATATGCACTTAACAGAACAGGGAGAAAGTTTGTCACGACCAGGAGTGGGTATGTGAACAAACTACGTGCATCCAAATATTTTGTGAGGTAAAGGAAATGGTTCAGCCTCGGGATATAAAATAGAAAAGGGAGTCTTTCTCTGAAGAATAGACGAGGGAATACGCTTGATAAGAAGCAAGAAAGAAGAACTGCATGACCCCAATAAGACCGAGAAACATACATTTGTAAACACAGACTGCGGTAACATCCAGTAGATGGCGATTCTTGCGTTCAGCAACGCCATTCTGTTGAGAGGTATAAGGACAAGTAGTCTGATGAATCAAGCCATGGCTCGCACAAAATTCAGAGAATTTACGGCTGGCATATTCTTTGGCATTATCAGTACGAATAATCTGAATTGGCACATGGAATTGTGTGGAGATCTCATTATAAAAAGCAGTAAACACTGAGAACAGTTCAGAACGATCTTGCAAGAGATAAAATTGTCAAAATCTAACAGTCTTCATAAGTATTGTGAGGTTGAGCACCTTGGACAGAATTGTAAAGTGTCTCATGGAATCTTTATATGCCTATTCATTTCCTATTTGTGCTCTAATTTTTTGGAAACAAGTACGGTTAATTATGTATATTTCTTGATTAGGTTTTTTAACATTCTCATGTTCATGTACGTTTTGAGTTTCTATATATGAAATTTTCCTCTAATTTTCACTTGTACATTGCATTATCATCTCTAACATTTCTTCTCATGAGCATTGGACCGAAAATAATTCTGAATTATGTTCACTAGTGTATATGCCTATGAAGTAAATGTATGAATTTAACAATGTTTGTGTTCACTCACATTACTCATCACGATACATTGTTTCACTTGTTCTGCACTTGAATTTTTCACTTTCTGGTTTTTACAGTTTGGCTTTCGCAATCACTCTGCTCTTTCATTTGATAATACCAAAAGGGAGAGAATTTTCTGAGAAATCATTCCTTCGGATTACTTCAATTGGGTTACTTCATTAGGATTACTTTAATTTTAAACTTAAACAACATTCTATGCTTCTATTTAGGGGGAGTACACATGTAGGGGGAGTTACAACCAAGAGGAGTTTGTACACATAAAATGCTTCATCTTGCCAATCACATTTTCTATCACTTTATAGGTCATTCATGATTTCTTTCTAAGTGGAGCATGCGTTCCACGCTTCTTGGTTTGCTAATAACAAATTTCATTTGTATTTAATCATATGGTGCTTATGATTTGCAGATATCACAGTTCTAACATTACAATCATTCGGGCTTTGCTTCGGGTTTCAACAAGGGGAGTTAAGGGGGATATCGCCTGGCGATATCCACTATTGCCAACAGACGACAGCTCAATGGATAGTTACAACATTATCTCCACAGCATGCAGTTTCACTGCATATCGCCCGACGATATCGTTATCGGCCAGGCGATATCGCACGATTGGCCACGACAGATTCATCTCACAGAAGTTTCGAATCCATGGGACACATGGTAGCCAGATAGGATATCACTATCAGACGATACCCAGTATCGCCAGGCGATACTTAAAAATATATATATGGCTCATTCTTTTGTGGAGATTACGCCTTTGAGGTTTTCGAGTGTTCCTTCCCGTGCATCCTCTCTAGAGAGCTCCATCTTCGAGAAAAACTTCATCATCCCAAGAAGGTTCAAGCGGGGAAAAGCGACGATTCGTACTCGGCATCTAAAGAAACCCTGACAAGGATTCGTCGGCATCTTCATCACTTCATTAAGAGGGAGTTTTAATCCTGAATTTTTTTTGTCATTCTTCATTTCATCTTTGTAATCAGTAGAGAAATTGCCGCCTTGTGCGTGGCGTCTAGGTCCATGTGTAGCTTAGGAGAAAATTGTCATCTTGTGCGTGGAGTCTAGGTCCTTGTATGACTTAGGGAGTTTTCGCCGCCTTGTGTGCAGCGACTAGATCATGGTGTGATCTAGGGGGAGGCTAGTAGCAAGATTTAGGAAGAGATACGCTATAGCTGGCCGGTTCTTGTTAGAAGGACCGGTGAAATCAAAAAGTTTATATTTTTCATAGCGTTGATCTTTAGCTCTATAAAGATACGTTGTACTCTTTTTAACATTTGTGAAATAAAATATCATCATTTTTATTCTTATGATTTTATATGTGTTTATCTTTATTTATGAAAAATTAATTTTGATTTCTGCAATTAGTTCACCGAGGAAAAATAGTTTAAGAAATAAAAATTTGTTAACCCTTATTCACCCCCCTTCTAAGGATGCATCACGATCCAATAGGGATGAGTTCAAGACAGCATTATTGAATAACTTTGTGCCATAGTCTGCGAGAGATGAGCTAGATGACAGATTCCTTCAGTTAAGGCAGGGTAGTCTGTCAGTTTTGGAGTACTACAAGGAGTTTACTCACCTAGCTCGCTTTGCGGATTCATACCAGTCGTATGATGTTGGCTACGCAAAGAGGTTCTACAAGGGTCTTCGGGATGACTTGAGTCAGACACTCCTTTTCTTTATGATTGTATCCTTGCCCGGATCATGGAGGTGGCAAATAAGTTGGAGGCGGGCCAGCTCATGGGTTGAGGCAGGGAAAAAGACTGGCAAACAACTCAATTATTTGTGACATAAGGGAACAACAGAGGGATCATAGAAATGGGGATCAACCACACCCGAAGCATAGGCAGGAGCAGAGAGATCCGAAAGTATTGACCCCTCAGCCATTATAGATGCGGGAGATGCCAAGGCTAGAGGATGGGCACCTCCCCCGCTAGTGTGCTACTACTACCACTAGCCTGGACACATTCGGATTAACTGCCCCAAAGGACAGGCACCACAACCAGCACCTCAGGCTGCTCTACCTGCTCAGCAGCTCAAGGGCCGAGGACGTGGATTCCGAGGCAGCGACCGTAGGCCGGATAGAGATTAAATGTATGCTTTAGATCTTGCTCAACCCCGGGACCCGGATAGGGTTATAGCAGGTAACCTAGCAATTTAATTTCCTATCCTTCTTTTCCCCTAAATAATTAACTGGTATTAAACTGGTAGAACTAAGGAAGAAAACTATACAACTAACCACCTAAGATTGATTAACAAATTTAGAAATAGTAACGGTATATGGCAAGCCGGCCCATACCTTATTCGACACGAGATCATCTCACAACTTCATCGCGAAGGATTTGTTAAGGACTTGGACCAGGTCCAATATTTTATGGGATTCACCAGGAGGGTGTGTCTTCCCAATGGGACGGAGTTCCTATCTACTGCAAAATGCCTTCAAGAGGTGACCATCGATGACCTAACATTCGAGGCTCCGACAATGATCTTGAGGATGCCGAACTTTGATCTAATTTTGGGAATGACATGGCTCACCTTGAACCATACACAGATTAACTACCCGACAAGAAAGGTTGTACTGAGATAAAGAGACACCTACGTGACCTTCGAAGGTCTATCCCAGTCTCCTGCAGTCTGCTTTCTTCTATCCAGGTCGTCAAGGCCCACTTGTGGGGGGGGGGGACGAGGTTTATCAGGTGTTGTTCGAGATGATCGGGGAAAAATATTCTATCTCCAACATCCCAATGGTACAGGATTTCATCGATGTCTTCCCAGAGAAGCTGTCAGGACTGCCACTACATCGTGAGAAGGACTTTCAAATCCAGCTAGTGCTAGGAGCTAAGCCAGTATCTAAGGCTCCATATCGGATGGCCCCAAAGGAACTAGTGGAATTTCGGAGCCAGCTACATGAGTTGGTTGAAGCTGGGTTTGTCAGACCAAGCTCCTCGCCGTGGGGAGCCCCCGTATTGTTCGTAAAGAAGAAATATGGGACTCTCAGACTGTACATCGGCTATAGAGATCTGAATAGGCTGATAGTACGTAATACGTATCCCTTACCGAGAATAGATGAGCTCTTTGATCAGCTAGAGGGAGCCCACTGGTTCTCTAAGTTAGACTTGAGGTCGAGATATTATCAGCTCCAGATCAAGGAGGAGGACATCCCAAAGACTGCATTCAGTAGCCGATATGGCCTTTATGAATTCATAGTGATGTCATTCGCCCTCACGAATGCACCTTCGGCATTAATGAGTTTGATGAACCAAGTGTTCGAGGCCTATCTCGATATCTTCGTCATCGTATTATAGATGACATCCTCATTTACTCGAGGACAAAGGAGCATGCAAGGCACTTGGCACTAACCTTGGAGAAACTCGAGGAGCACAGCCTATATGTAAAGTTTAGCAAATGTCTGTTCTGGTTGAAGGAGGTGGCTTTTCTAGGTCATATTATAAGTGGGGCAGGGTTAGCAGTGGACCCGACAAAGATCCAAGTAGTGTGATACTGACCGCCACTGAAGTTGGCATCCGACATACGTAGTTTTCTAGGACTCGTCGGGTATTACCGAAAGTTCGTAGAGGGATTCTCCCGGATTGCCCACCCTCTTACATCTTTGACGAAGAAGGATACACCATTTGTGTGGATGCCACAATGCGAGTCTGCCTTTGAGGAATTGAAGAGTCGACTTACCTCCCCCCCCCCACCCATCCTTTCCCTCCCCTCTGGGAAGGAAGGATTCCAAGTCTACACCAACGCATCCAATCATGGAATGAGTGTCGTCCTGATGCAGCACGGGCACGTGATAGCCTATGCTTCCTGCCAACTGAAGAAACACGAGAATAATTACCCGGTAAATGATCTGGAGATAGGGGAGGTAATTTTTGCGTTGAATATCTGGCGACATTACCTCTATGGAGTACATTGTGATATCTTCTCTCATCACAAAAATCTTAAGAACGTAGACACGCAGAAGGAGTTAAACATACGCCAAAGATGATGGGTGGAGTTCCTCTACGATTATCACTACACGATGCACTGCCACCCAGGGAAGGAGAACGTAGTAGCAGATGCTCTTTGGTGGAGAGCTACCACAGCACGAGCTGGACCCCAAATGTTGGCCATGGAGCTAGTTCAGATGTTGGAGGATATGTAGATAACCTTAGTATCCAATGCAGATCCCAATCAATATGAGGAGTACCTAGCATCGATGATCATTACCGGTGACATATGGGATCGCATCAGAGACGGGCAGATGCAGGACTCTAAGCTAGAGCCAATGTTGAAGGCCTTGGAAGCTAGCACAACTTGAGATTATACGTTGAAGGATGGCCTAGTGTGATTCAAAGACATGGTATATATACCAAAAGGAGGCCAAATACGAGAGGATATTTTTACTGAAGCACACACAAGTAGGTACTCAGTGCACCCTAGGATCACGAAGATGATAGCCTATTTAAAGAAGACCATGTACTGGCCATGCATGAAGAAGGAGATCATCCACTTTGTGACTCATTGCGAGACTTGACAGCTTGTGAAGGCTAAACGCAAGAGCCCGACGGGGTTACTTCAGCCACTACCGGTGTCGGAGTGGAAGTTTTATGACATTGCAATAAACTTCATACACGGACTACCTCGCTCCCATGCAGGAAATGATTCCATCTGAGTGATTGTTGAAAGACTGACAAAGGTTGACCGATTTTTTCCAGTCAGGAAGGATAGTCCGACCGGAATTCTAGTATGGAGATTTGTGGAGCAGTTTGTCCGTTATCACTGTATTCCAAGGATGATCGTGTGATGACGACGTTGTTGATGCGGCCGTTGATTCCCGTCATAGAGAGTTTGTGGATTGGGACGATCGATGCCGCAAGCTCGAAGATGAATTTAACCCACGACGTTTCTTCGCAACGCCGCTGCCGCTACATGTTTTGCACGACGTCCGCCACTGCCATTAAATAAAATATATAATTATAAATTAAATAATCATAACTATATATTTTATCAAATTGTTATTTTTAGTAATTTCTATTTAATGCAATTTTTAATTTAAGCATTTTTATTTCCAAGCACTTTTTTATTGTATTTTTATTTCATGTATTAAGATGGGTGCATATAACCATCATTTGTCATTTGAATTTTGAATTTTGAATTTGAGGATTGATTGAGTGTTGTAGGCTATAAATAGTAATGCTTATGAAGAATTGATTAGAGAAGAATGAAAAATTGAAACCAAGAATTCAAAATTTGAATTCTTGTGACTCATTGCGAGACTTGACAGCTTGTGAAGGCTAAATGCAAGAGCCCGACGGGATTACTTCAGCCACTACCGGTGTTGGAGTTGAAGTTTTATGACATTGCAATAAACTTTATACACGGACTACCTCGCTCCCATGCAGGAAATGATTTCATCTGAGTGATTGTTGAAAGACTGACAAAGGTTGCCCGATTT
Organism: Platanthera zijinensis; assembly: GCA_039513925.1. NCBI lineage: Eukaryota > Viridiplantae > Streptophyta > Magnoliopsida > Asparagales > Orchidaceae > Platanthera > Platanthera zijinensis. The sequence continues at coordinate 116,060,107 of CM077080.1, read as the reverse complement.
TTCCCAGTTAGGAAGGACACTCCGGCCGAAATTCTAGTATGGAGATTTGTGGAGCAGTTTGTCCGTTATCACGGTGTTCCAAGGACGATCATGTGATGACGACGTTGCTGATGTGACCGTTGATCCCCGTCATAGAGAGTTCGTGGATTGGGACGATCGATGTCGCAAGCTCGAAGATGAATTTCAACCACGACGTTTCTTCGCAATGCCGCTGCCGCTACATGTTTTGCTCGACGTCCACCGCCGCCATTAAATAAAATATATAATTATAAATTAAATAATTATAATTATATATTTTATCAAATTTTTATTTTTAGTAATTTCTATTTAATGCAATTTTTAATTTAAGCATTTTTATTTCCAAGCACTTTTTTATTGTATTTTTATTTCATGTATTAAGATGGGTGCATATAACCATCATTTGTCATTTGAATTTTGAAATTTGAATTGGAGGATTGATTGAGTGGTGTAGGCTATAAGTAGTAATGCTTATGAAGAATTGATTAGAGAAGAATGAAAAATTGAAACCAAGAATTCAAAATTTGAATTCCCCCCCTCCTCTCTCTCCCCCTTTGAGAAAATTCATCCCCCCCCCCCCTTCTCTTGCCCCCTCTCTTGGCCACCGGCCTCCTCCCTCTCTCCCTCTTAGTGGTTTTACCACCTCCTCTTCCCTCCCCCTCCTCCTCCCTATTTTCGGTCTCCCTTTTCCCTCTCTCCAAGTTTGGCCCTTTCTTTCTCCTTCAACCTCTCGGCCAAACTCTCCTCCCATCCTTACAAAACCGGCCACCCCCCTCTCTTTCCTCCCTCTCCACCACACAACCCGAACACCCAACTCCATCAAAAATAATAACCGACAAGCCCCTCCTTCCACTTTGGCAATATTCCCACCACCTTTCCTCTCTCATCTTTCCATATATATTGGCCTTCAAGTTTCTCCCTCACCTTAGGCTTTGCAAAGGAAAATGGCTCGCATCTTCATCGTCCGGTGTGGATCCGTGGAGTCGTGTGGAGATAGATTCAACCACCGTCTTGTGCGCCTCCTCCACTCATCTTGTGGACGAATCTTTCTTGGGATTGGGTAACGATTTCTTAACCATCTTTGTGTGATTTCTTCTATAATTTTGTTAGGTATTGGTGGAATAGAAGACTAGTAAATTGTCCTGATTTATATTGAATGTTGTGCGTAATTTAAATCTGATTTTTTAGCATTGCTATTCCGAATATTTTTCGTATAACTTAGAATGGGCAAATTTCGTGAAAGCTTGTAGAAATCGGTCTTTCTTAGCCTTGATTTTCTTCTGTGTTCAGGTGATTTGACAACCATCATATTAATTATTTTGGGATTGAATTTAGGACTTTATTTTAATCACTAATTAATCTCGAAATTTTCTTTTATTGGAATTGTGAATTGCTTGCGCATAATATAATTTGAATAGCTAACTGTCCGGATCGTGTGGGTCATTTTTGCTTGAGCGAACATTGGCCTATAGCCTTTGTTCAATCTATAAAAGGGGTTGCATCCCTTTGTTTTGTGTGTTTCTAAATTAGTTAACTAGTCGGTAGAATTGTTTTAGAGAAAATATTGTTCGTTGTGTATTTAATTTAATTGTCAAACATAAGAACGCGTAGTGTTTAATCCGTCGAAATCTTTGGTCCTGCATCATCGTGTCAGATCGGGATGGTTGGTTAACGTCCAAGCATTGGAGAGTAGTTTAGGCTAACTTGGGACCCCGACTTACCTTCAACACTGCATTCCACCCCCAAACGGACGAGAAAACGGAGCGTACAAACTAGACATTGGAGTGATGGAGCCGACTACCCCCGGTTGATGGAGCCGACTACCCCCGGTGTGTTGATTTGGAGCGTCCTCCCCTGGACGACTTTGGTGATCCAGTGCTTGTTGATGAAGACCCGCTTCCGGATGATTACGGCGACCCGGTAGATATTGTTGCGGGCACTCTCTTGATTGATGGCGTTGCTCGCCGTCACTTGTTGTTCGATGACCATGATGATCGTTGCCGCAAACTTGAAGGTTGGAACTTGGCCGCAACATTCACCGCCATCGCCGCGTTAAAATCTTCGCCGCTTCTACGATCAAATTTATAATTATGTTGTTTAATTTAGTCATTTAATTTCAGCATGGTTATTTTGTTCATATGGCCTATGTTTAGCCACTTTGGTGTGCACTTAGCCTATTTTCTTGTAAAACCTATAAAAGGCTAACCCTTGCTTTATTTTGAGTAGAATGAATGATAAAGAAACCCTAATTTCAGATTTTGAAATCTCTCTCTTCCTCCCTCTTGTGGCCGCCCACTTCCCCTCTCCTTCCTCCTTAGGCCGCCGGCCTCCTTCTCCCTCTCTTCCCCCTCCAACCTCTCGGCCAAGCTAGGCCGACCGCCTCCCTCCTCCTCCTTCTAGCCGTCGACCACCTCCCTCCCTCTCCCTCTTGTGGCCGCCCACCTCCCTCCTCCTCCTTCAAGCCACCGGCCTCCCATCTCCCTCTCTCAAAAAAATATTTCCTACTCCTTCTTGAACGGCGCACCTTCCGTTATTTGGGCGGCACCATCTCCGGCGTGACCCAAAGAAGGCGATTGGTTTTCCTCCTACCGGTGTGGCTTCGGTGGAACCGGAACCGGAACGATCCCTACAACCTCGTCGACATCCGAGCGGGGGTAACGAATATTTCTTCTCAAACCTAGTGATTTCCCTCTTGATATATATTGTGGCTACGGCATGTTGTGTGATCTGTGACGCATGATTTTCGTGACTTATATTTCTTTGATTTGCTTGCGTATTTCCGATCTTCATTTACGTTCGTGAGGCTTGGCGGCCCTCGTTTATTTTGTTGGGAGAGAACCACCCTTTTCCGAATCAATTATTTTCGGTGGGTTCTCTTTTGGTACAACTACGCTCGATCGAACCGTGTGGGTTCCTTGCGCTTGAGAGGACCTTGGCCTATAGCCTTGGTATCATCTTGAAGGGCTTTGCGACCCCTCGTAATAACCTAACCACCAATATCCGGTTCTACTTGTAGCTGCATTTCACATGTGCTTGAGTCATCGGAGAGAGTCTCGCCTAGTCTCGTCATTTCCCGTAACGTCAAAAGGACTAGCCTACATCAAATTTGGTATCAGAGGGAGGTTGTTGTCGATTTCCTAATCGGCACCATCCTTCTATATTTCGTTAGGCTATATGAGTTTCGCTAGAGAAAATTTCAGCAACATAAAAAAAAAAATCCTGCATATGTAAAATTTCTGATTTTGGTCTGCCAATAGCGTGCTAGAATCCAGAATTTTTACCTTTTTAAAAAAAGAAAAAAAGTGCATTTTCTACTTCATAACCATAGTAAGAAATTAAAATAAAATATTATTTCAGTCCTATAGGAAGGTTAGAAAAAAATATTTAATTATAAAATTTTACTTCTGATAAGAGCTTTTGTAGGCAAAAACCGGTTTTCTAAACTTTATTTGCATGCGTTAGGTCGCGTCTTGCGTGCGCATCCATCTCCTCTGGCGATGGCACATGACGTTGACGTTTCCCGTCGGTTGGCGAAGCATCAAACGGATGACCTTAGAGATTGGTTAGCGCAAGTAGATAATCACCGATTTGCTCCCTCTTCGCCGACGGCCCCAAGGAGGCCCTATGACCAGTTTAGCCCCCATCCCAATCGAATGACTAATGTCGTGTCTAGATCTTCCAGGAGCGTTGCCCCCACCTACGATGGATTGGGAGGTCCCCTGATCCTCCTACGTTGGGTAGACGACATTGAGCTTTATTTCGTGCGTGAACGTGTGCATGATCACTCCAAGGTCGGGGTCGCGAGCATACAATTATATGGTCGAGCCCAGAGCTTTTGGCTCAATGAAGAGCGACGTTTTAGAGGCTGTGTCAGTTGGCTTAACATGAAGAGCCTTCTCATCGACCAATACGCTCCTGCGTGGATGTTGAATGAGGTGGCTTCTACTCACCGGGGCACTAGATCCCCACCTGACTATAGGAGAGGCATGTCCCCTCAGGTTAGGCCCTTACTCCATGAGGTTAGAGCTACCCGTAGCGCACCTATACCCACCTACCGGGGAAAGGAGTACTATAAGTCCCATATCCCGAGCTCGGTAGAAAAGGTTACTAGGATTGCCATGAGCCCACGGGGTGAGAGTAGTCCTATCTGTACGGTTAGTCAGGCGAATGTGACTTGTGAGTCTAGTGGTGTGTCTGAACTTAGCTCTATCATGTGTTCCACTCCGACTACACCCGTAGTCTCTCCTGAGTCCCTCCCAGGCCTATCAGTCCTAGCTGTTGATCCACCTAAGCCCGCCACTGAGGGCGAGGTCGATTTCACTGTCGGTTGTAGTGACGCTGAGGAACTGGGATATCCTAGTGATTTGGATGAGGATTTCTCCTTTGAGGAAGTTCCCCCTGGGATTATACCCCTTCCCCTCGACCATATTGCTGATCCGTCCCCTTTGACTGTCATTGAGCCTTCTGTTAACATTGATTTGAGTGATATTTCGACGGTGTTGGAAGAGTCTCCTTTGGACGAAGGCGTGATATGGGAAGATCTTAGTTATGAGCGCTCAGAAGATAGATCTTTGATTTTATTGCCTTTACTCAAGACTCAAGCTATCTTGGAGTCTCCTCGGGATTGGATTTGTCCTACCCTCCTTCCTGATTTTGATGATGTGCCTACGTCGTGGGAAGATTTAACTGTCGAGAGTAAGGTGTTATTGGAAGACTTGGGAAGTAGCGTCTTGGATGAGTCACCTAGTAAAGGGAATTTATTTTTGGAGGATATTAGTGCTAAGGACCCGAGCGATGCTTCCTTGGTGTTATCTCCATCTCCTGATGGACAAAGTGATTTGGACAGTTTGTCGGGTTCGGCTATTCCTATTTTTGAGCACGTTTCTGGCACTCATTTGAGTATAGCCTCTAGTATGTTGGTAGATTTTCCTAGCAAGGGAGATAGACTTTTAGATGATGTTATTGTTGCTGAGCCGGGCATGTTACTGGTGATGCAGTCCCCGTTGCTTGTGATTAAAAATGACTTTGATTTTCACCCGGGCTCGATTTTACCGCCTCTCCCTCCGGACCCCTTGACCCGATTTGTGGACCTTTTTGGATACGAGTCTATTTTGCCGGGTCCGTGTCGTTCATTTCTTTCGACCATTTTGGCCCCTCCTTTGGGTGTATCTCGAGGTATTAGTGTTAGTAAATTGGTCGAGTCACCTGGTAGCGAGTGTTTGGCTGAGATTGAGTTAGGTGATGATACTTTTCTTGAGTTTGATAGTACGCGCCCGAAGGATTTCTCTTTGATGATTTCTCCATGGTATGATGATCCTTTTGAATTAAATCCTTCGGTTACCTTGACGCAGGTAGTTGACTTGTTAGGACACGTGCTGGGTCCTTCTAGTCTGGGATATTTTGATGCGTCCAACTCTATGGTTGGGGATGTGCGAATTTCTCTAGTCTTTCTTTATGTTTGTAGAGTGCCCGTGCCACCGGATTTACTCACGTTAGTCTACACTTTGGTTTCCCGTCTTGTTGCACACGGGTTCACTCCTCACGGTTATAGTTTACACATGCGCACTTTTAAAATCTTTATCGTTCTAAATGTGTTTTTCACTTTATGCGCTAGTTTGTTTCGGAGAGCCCCCGCCACATTGCACATGGGTTCACCCCTCACGTTCACTATTTTCTTAAGCGCATTATCAAATTATTTTCCAACTTAAATGCGTTTTACTTACTCGACGCTAGTGCGTATAGGAGAGCCTCCCACAGTTACGTGAATGATTTGGATTTGGCTGATCTCAACCCTGAAGGGCCCTCGGGTGCCTTAGAAATTTTAACGAATCAAGTCAATCCTTTGCGAATATTTTTGGAGGTTGGTGACCCTGCATCTCTTGTGGTATTTTTCACTGATTGGGGCATAGCTCCTGTTTTCATTGTGTCACATTTTACAATTCATGCTTATATGCCACTTGATATGTCTACCTTCCCGTTTTTATTTTCCACTGTCTATTCTATTGGGTTGGGTGGTGAGAGTTTCCCAGGATCGTTCTCTTTCTTGGTCTCCATCGGAGGTATGTTGGTTGATGTTGTGGAAGCTTTGTTTCCTTCTTTGGCTAATGCATTTATGAGGTCCCCCCAAGACCACCTTTTGCCCTGCAGGTTCTTCTTCCTCGTCGACGCTCTTCCTGGTGTGTACACACAGGTCTACTCATCGGTGATGAGTATTTTTGAGAGGGGGAGGATTGATGGAGCCGACTACCCCCGGTGTGTTGATTTGGAGCGTCCTCCCCTGGACGACTTTGGTGATCCAGTGCTTGTTGATGAAGACCCGCTTCCGGATGATTACGGCGACCCGGTAGATATTGTTGCGGGCACTCTCTTGATTGATGGCGTTGCTCGCCGTCACTTGTTGTTCGATGACCATGATGATCGTTGCCGCAAACTTGAAGGTTGGAACTTGGCCGCAACATCCACCGCCATCGCCGCGTTAAAATCTTCGCCGCTTCTACGATCAAATTTATAATTATGTTGTTTAATTTAGTCATTTAATTTCAGCATGGTTATTTTGTTCATGTGACCTATGTTTAGCCACTTTGGTGTGCACTTAGCCTATTTTCTTGTAAAACCTATAAAAGGCTAACCCTTGCTTTATTTTGAGTAGAATGAATGATAAAGAAACCCTAATTTCAGATTTTGAAATCTCTCTCTTCCTCCCTCTTGTGGCCGCCCACTTCCCCTCTCCTTCCTCCTTAGGCCGCCGGCCTCCTTCTCCCTCTCTTCCCCCTCCAACCTCTCGGCCAAGCTAGGCCGACCGCCTCCCTCCTCCTCCTTCTAGCCGTCGACCACCTCCCTCCCTCTCCCTCTTGTGGCCGCCCACCTCCCTCCTCCTCCTTCAAGCCACCGGCCTCCCATCTCCCTCTCTCAAAAAAATATTTCCTACTCCTTCTTGAACGGCGCACCTTCCGTTATTTGGGCGGCACCATCTCCGGCGTGACCCGAAGAAGGCGATTGGTTTTCCTCCTACCGGTGTGGCTTCGGTGGAACCGGAACCGGAACGATCCCTACAACCTCGTCGACATCCGAGCGGGGGTAACGAATATTTCTTCTCAAACCTAGTGATTTCCCTCTTGATATATATTGTGGCTACGGCATGTTGTGTGATCTGTGACGCATGATTTTCGTGACTTATATTTCTTTGATTTGCTTGCGTATTTCCGATCTTCATTTACGTTCGTGAGGCTTGGCGGCCCTCGTTTATTTTGTTGGGAGAGAACCACCCTTTTCCGAATCAATTATTTTTGGTGGGTTCTCTTTTGGTACAACTACGCTCGATCGAACTGTGTGGGTTCCTTGCGCTTGAGAGGACCTTGGCCTATAGCCTTGGTATCATCTTGAAGGGCTTTGCGACCCCTCGTAATAACCTAACCACCAATATCTGGTTCTACTTGTAGCTGCATTTCACATGTGCTTGAGTCATCGGAGAGAGTCTCGCCTAGTCTCGTCATTTCCCGTAACGTCAAAAGGACTAGCCTACATCATGGAGGATCTCTTATGCCTATGCATCTTGGATCGTGGGGAGCCATGGGAGAGACTATTGCCACTAATTAAGTTTTCCTATAACAATAATAATCAGTCTAGCATAGGCATGGCTCCCTATAAAGCATTATATGGACGGAGGTGCAGGAAACCACTATCTTGGATCTAGTATGAGGATCTGAAAGCACTTGGCTCAGAGTTTGTGGAGGATATAGATGCTCAAGTTCGGCTTATTCGGGATAGGATGCTGGAGGCCTAGAGTAGACAGGCCAAATACTACAATGTGAGGCATCAACATGTGGAGTTTCAGGTTGGTGATCGGGTATTCTTAAAGATACGCCCGATGCATGGAGTCTCGCGGGTTCGCGGATGAAAGAAGCTCAGTCCGAGATATATGGGGCCCTATAGGATTCTGGAGAAAATTGTCCCCTTGGCTTAAAGATTGGAGCTACCGCCCAAGTTTGTAGGATTACATGATGTCTTCCACTTCTCTTCTCTTAGGAGGGCTCTCCTACGACCAGAGCAACAAAATTCCACTATGGCTGGCCCAGTAACATCTGACCGATCAGTCTGCTTGAAGCCAATATTCAGGATAGATGATATAAAGGTACGAGTCTTGCGGCGAAAGAAGGTTTCGTTGGTCAAGGTTTTGTGTTCTAATCATGTATAGGAGGAGCACACCTGGGACCCTCTGGACCTTATTCAGTAGAAGTATCAGGAACTCTTCATGGTAGGTATAACCTTGATTACCTAAAAATTTCATATCCTTTAACTTTCAGTGCAAACCCCGTAGGCCTAATCTTAATTTCGGGGAAGAAATTTTTTTTTATGTATTGGGATTTGTAACATCACACAAACAACCAGACACCTAGGAAGTTTTTATCATGACAAGGTCATGACAAAGCTCTAAGAGGACCAAGAGAACCATGAGTGCCTATGCAGATAGGTGAAAGCACCTTGGTCTGCAAATAATAGTTTCTGGACATATAAGCTAGGGTTTGGCCAATGATTCCCAACATGACTACATGACCACACCATACCACTTTCAACCTCATAGGGACCCTTGAAAACCCATACAACCCATTTGGGGTCAACCTAAGGGGTCAAGCTAACCAGGGTCAACCTTAACCCTAGTTAGGTCAAATTGCACTGATTTGACCTAAGTTGATTACACCAAGCCACAAATGGACTTGGGTGGTGGCAAGGGACTTAGGACACCTAGTTGACCAATCAACCCACCTATTTGACCAAGTCAAACCCACCATGTCTGTAAGACCCCAACCTCGGAGATGATCGCGTTCGGGCACCGTTTTGAGGGTCAAAACGGTGTCGGGTGGAAAAATGGTCAACAAGAATTTTGTTCGTCTCGACGAGATCTACAACTTTCATGTTGACCACTTTTCGATTTGAGGTCATCTCAGGGGCACACGGCCAGGCACACGGCCGTGTGCCTACCCGTGTTCAGTGGTCGAATGCGTTTTTGTGCAGTCTCGAGTCAGAGAAGGACACGGCCTGAGACACACGGCCGTGTCTCAAGCCGTGTGTGGGGCACACGGCCTCGAACACGGCATGTCAAGACCCGTGTCGATCGGCGAATGAGCTACACGGCCAGACACACGGCCGTGTGTCAAGCCGTGTTCGGCCCAGTTTTTGGGATTTTGGATCTAATCTCGGCCGTTCGTTCCCTTGGATCTGGATCCGACGGTGGGGGATGCTCCTGGGGGGGTTATTAGTCGGGAAATGGGGGGAGAAACCCTCATTTTCACTTTGAGTTTCTCTTTCTTCATCTTAGAGAGAGGGGAGAACTCCTTTGGTGGTGTGAGCCCAAATTCCGGCCGCCGGCGGAGCACTGGTGCACCGATTCGCGATCCGAGTCCGGATCCTCGAAGGCAAGGGCGAGGCGAAGCTTTCCATCCGGCTACATCTTCTTGGCGCCGCGGAAAAATGCGAGGGTAACGATTCTCTTCTTGAGCATGTGAAGTTCTTCTTCCTTTGCATGGGAAAACCCCTCTCCCGCGAGTGTGTGGCGAGATCGTGGTATTCCTTGGGGTAGATAAGTAAAGTCCCCCTTGTTAGAGTCCGGAATCGTAGTACGGACATAGGCATGTTGTGTGAAGCCTACCCGGACGTGTGTTCCGGATCGGTGATGTTTTGCTATGCATATTTTAGCCGGAGAAGACTCCGAGCGTTGTGGTTGTTTTCGGGTTGCTATGCGGTAGAATGCATCAGGGAATCTTGGGGATTAACCCCGAGGTGCACCCGGAAATCTGGGCGGAAACGAAGTTCTGCCATCTCGGTGGCCTGGGTGCCAGCCGGGAACATAGCGGGGCTATGTATCATGTTTGATTGCGGCAGGGAGCCTTGGGGATGAAACCCGAGGTGCACCCGGAAATCTTGGACGGAAATGTAGTTCTGTCATATCGGTGGCCTGGGAGCCAACCGGGTACTTAGCAGGGCTAAGTACCGTGTTTGATCGTTATTTGGGACTGGGGAAAGCTTAGTCCGCGCCAAAGGGCCAAATGGCAGTGGCGGAGTGAGCAACGGACTAGTAGCCCTCTACCCGCTCCACCTGCTCGGTTAAAGCGAGCTAAAGTTTACGTGGGACTTACTGAGATTTGGAGATCGAGTCTAGGCTGCGGCTGAGAAGACTAAATGCTCACAAAGATTGCCATCCTGGGGGTGGTGGTGGAGTCGAGGACCGGACGGGGTTCGGACTGGCTTCGCCGAGTAAGTGCCCTGAGAGCACGGGGTGTACGGTCGTGAGAGCGTGCACCTATGTTGAGATGCTTGTTTGGCTGTGTTGTGTGTTTTGCTAACAAGTGCAGGGAAGAAGCTTTGCCGCCCCGGTTTGGGGGCGGAATCGTTATAATTTGGTCAGCATTGCTGACCGTTGCCTTTGTCTACCACCGTGCGGTGGGTTGTTGCTTGCAGGTGCTGCGGAGCCGAGAGGTAAATAGCGGGCTAAAGCCCAAGTTGCTGTGCTGGCCCTCGAAGGCCTTGTTTTGAGTGTTTTACCTCTTGTACTCATGTGTGGCCGGCCTGCGTGCCGAGGTTTGGAAGACACTACTTTGTTAAGTGAACATTGTAAGGCCTTAAGGCCAGTTCTCTTTTGTGTATGTAATCATTCCTGGGTTGTAGTGGACATTCATGCTTTTTGGCAGGGTTCTTATTCTTTTGCAACTTAATTAAATTTGCTTCCGCTAGGTGTTGTGTAGGACGCTCTGATTAGTTGTATGGTTTCAACGCGTAACCAACCGGTCTGTCCGTAGTATATGGCGTCGGGCCCCGGCCGGACCTACTGTTATATGCTATGTGACGGATAGGGGTGTTACAAATTGGTATCAGACTACTGGTTTCGGTCAAGCTTAAATGAATTCGTGGACGAATTCACTTTAAGGGGTGGTGAGCACATGTATGTGCGTCATCGTTATAACATGAAAAGAACCCATGAATGTCCACTTAGGAATGAAAATACACATGTTTGGGGAACCTGCGTGTTCCTATAATTGCTTTTTGCAATTTTGTTCGGTCCCTTATTGGTGTTCTGTACGATTGTAGGTGTACAAGTGTGGCGCGTGGCAGTCTGAATGCACACTTTCTGGGAAAAGTACTGCACCCAGCGACGTGCCGGAGACCCCTACGTCTTTGGAAACCATAAGAAGGGTGGTTGAAGCGGTGTTCGCTGTGACCAATGCACATCATGGGAGTAATGTGCAACCATTTGTCCCTGAGGTGGCCCCAACATCGGGTGGTATGTTGGAGCCAAGGGCATTTGGGGGTCATGTAGAGCAGCAGAGGAGCCTAACTGTGGCGCAGGGAGCGCATTCGGTGGACGCATATTTGCAGACGTTCCTCATGGTAAGGCGCTACCCAGGCTTTGAATGGGAAAGCGAGCAATCTATAGTGGATAGATTTTATAACGGTCTGCGCAGCGAGTTGCGTATCCTACTGCTAGGACCAAAGTTATTGGGATTCCGAGCTTTGGTGGAATCGGCCAGAGCTTTGGAAGTGGAGTTGGGGGAAACCCACCGAGTACCGGTGAATAGGGTACCAAACCTTACAGATCCTATAAGGACTGCGTATCGAAAGATGACGAGAGAAGAGGCTGGGTCATCTACTACCCAAACTACCGTCAAATGTTATTCTTGTGGCAAGAAAGGGCACCTCGCTAGAGAGTGTTGGGAGAGTGCTCAGAAGGCAAGGAAAGTTTTGGCAGGAACAGTCGGAGATCCTGTGGCAAAAGATTCGGTGGTGAAGCGGACAACTTCAAAATCTGGGTACCGTAGGTGTTACAAGAAGGCTAGGAGGTCGGGTCTAGTCCCTTCCTCTAGCACATCCGGAGCGACTACAGTCCAAACCCTGGATGAATGCTTTGTGTGTGGAAAGCCGGGGCACTATGCCCGGGATTGTTGGTTTGGACGCCCAATGTCCAAAGAGAAGTCAGGGGCAATATCTGAGGAGAAGGGAAAGGCGGTGGCGTTCGTCACACCGCTGTTTACTCCGGTCCAACTGGGAATGGACAGCCTTGCCCAGCAGGAGGCCGTATGGCCAACCGTCAGGAAGACAGGTATGGTGTAATTGATAGCAATTTAGCTACTTATACCTGCCACCCTTTTGCGTGTTAGCTTAGGACTGGAGGTTCTAGGCTTTGTTTGGATTATTAGCAATCTGGCGAGAGCATTGTTCGATACGGGAGATTCGCGCACCTTTTGTCCAAGGGGTTTATATCATGTATTGAAGTACCTTCTTCGATGGTAAAGGACAAATTGGATGCGTTGTGGCGTTACGGATGTTCGATGCGCGCGAAAAGAGATTCTGTGTTGCAAGGTTACGGTTTAGGGGTCAGGGATTCGACGTGCAAGCGTCGTTACTGCCATCATGGGAGGCTTTGAAGCCTGAGCCTATATTGGGTAGTATCTCGGGTATATTCCTGATGTGTTTCCCTGGAGTCCCTCCGTAGCGAGCAATCGATGTCGTGAGTGAGCTGGCGCCAGGTGCCAAATCTGGGTCATGCTCTCCTCATAGGCTAACGCCTAATGAGTTGGCAGAACTGAAAGTTCAATTTGAAGAGCGTATGGATCAAGGTTTTGTGCGTCCAAGTTTGTCGTCTTGGAGCACACCGGCCCTCTTCGTGTAGAAGAAGGACGGGAGTTTGCGGCTCTGAATCGTTTATGAAGAACTGAGCAAGTCGTTAAAAGAGATCAAGTACCCGATCCCAAGTATTGGCGATCTGTTTGATCATTTGGGTGGGTCATCGGTGTACTTAAAGTTGGAACTTAAGTCTGGTTACTATCAGATGAGAATCAAGGGAAGTGTTATCCCAAAGATAGCGTTCAAACACAAGATATGGGCATTTCGAGTTTACGGTCATGCCGTTCGGGCTGACTAATGCGCCATCGGTGTTCATGGATTTGATGAACAAAACGTTCAGGGAGTACTTAGACCATGTTGGGATCGTCTTTATTGACGACCTATTGGTGTGCTCGCAGTGCGAAGAAGATCGCCTCAAGCACCTGTGTTTGGTTTTGGAGACGCTAAGGAGGAACGAGCTATACGTAAAGTTCTCCAAAGGCGAGTTTTGGTTATCCTCAGTGGCATTCCTTGGTCACGTAGTTAGTGGGGAAGGTGTTGCGGTGGATCCGGCGTAGATTGTTGCGATACGAGAGTGGCCTGTGTTGTCTTTGGTAGAGGAAGTCCGGAGTTGCTGGGGCTTGCCGTCTATTACAGGCACTTCGTGGAGAACTTCTCGCGGATGGCACTACCTCTCACGACTTTGACAAGGAAAGATCGAAGTTTTGTATGGGCGCATGTGTGTGCGCAAGCTTTTGAAAAGCTGAAAAGTCGGTTGACCACGGCGCCAGTGCTTAGTTCGCCGAGTGGGACCGAGGGATTTGAGGTGTATAGCGACACTTCGGGTAGCGGTTTGGGCTGCGTGTTGTTGCAGCATGGTAGCGTGATAGCGTATGGATCGCGTCAGCTAAAGGTGCATGAAAGAAATTATCCGGTGCACGACTTGGAGTTGGCGGCCGTGATATTTGCACTCAAGTTGTGGAGGCACTACCTATACGGAGTAAGGGTCGACATATACACCGATCACAAGAGCCTAAAATACTTGTTGGATCAAAAGGATCTCAATTTGAGGCAGAGGAGGTGGATGGAGTTCCTGGGGGACTACACCTTCAAAATACATTATGTACCCGGGAAGGGCAACGCAGTTGCGGATGCGCTGAGCCGCAGGGCTCCCGCCCGAGCCAACTGGTTGTCGGTGCATGATGAGCGGCTAGTGCGGGAGTTGGAGGAGCTTGAGATCTGTTGCGTGGACAAGCAGACAAGCGCCAAAGCAATGTTAAACTGGACAGAGGTGCAGTATGACCTGGCAACCGGGTTCGGCAGGCTTTGGAGTTAGATGACTCCATGAAAGAGCTTTTGGAGGCCGCTTTGGATGGGTCAAATTCCCAGTTCTCGGTAGAAGATGGCTTATTAAGGAAGGATCATCGTTTGTGCGTCCCAAGTGGGGGTAACCTCCGGGCGGAGTTGATGTACGAGGCTCATCATACCAAGTACTCAATCCACCCAGGGAGCACGAAGATGTATCGTGATCTCAAAAAGTTGTTTTGGTGGCCGGGGCTTAAGAAAGATGTGGCGTTGTACGTGGCTAAATGCGAAACGTGCGCCTTGGTGAAGGCGGAGTGCCAAAAGCCGGGAGGATTTCTGAAGTCCTTGCCTATACCGGAGTGGAAATTCGACGATATATCCATGGACTTTGTGCACGGGTTGCCAAGATCGCAGAAGGGGAACGACGCCATCTGGGTGATCGTAGATCGGCTAACTAAGGTGTCGCATTTCATTCCGCATAGGAAGGATGATCTAGTGGAGAAATTGGCAAAGTTTTACGTTGACAATATTGTCAGGCTGCATGGAGTGCCTCGTAGCATTGTGAGTGATCGCGATGGGCGGTTCACGTCAAATGATTGGAGGTTGGTGCAGCAGATGCTGGGGACAAAGTTAAAGTTCAGTACAGCTTTCCATCCGCAGACGGATGGGCAGACCGAGAGGGTCAATAGAACGATGGAGGACATGCTACGCATGTGTGTTCTGGATTTCGGTAAGCATTGGGAAGACCACCTTTATTTGGTGGAGTTCGCGTACAACAACAGCTACCAAGCGAGTATACAAATGGCGCCCTTCGAGGCCCTGTATGGTAGGAAGTGTCGCACGCCGTTATCATGGCTTGAAACGGGTGAGGCAAAGTTGTACAAGAAGCAGGAGGTGGAGAGTGCTACCTCGTTAGTGCGGATCATTCGGGAGCGCTTGTTGATCGCTCAGGACCGGCAAGCGAAGTATTACAATGCCAAGCACCGGAACGTGGAGTTCGCGGTAGGCGATTGGGTATATCTGAAAGTGAAGCCGTTCAAGGGGGTTTCGCGGGTGAGACGTTTGAAGAAGCTGAGCCCAAGATACCTTGGACCTTTTGAGGTTCTGGAGCGAGTCGGCGAAGCGGCTTACCGTTTGAGGCTATCGGAGGAATTGGGTGGTTTACATGATGTGTTCCACATTTCTGTGTTGCGGAAGGCGGTGCAAGAGCCTTCGCAAGTGATCGCGGTTGATCAGGTGCCGGTTGAGGAAGGGTTGACAACGAAAGTCAAGCCCATATCTATTGAGGATTTCGAAGTCAAGCGGCTTCGGAACAAGGAAATCAGAATGGTGAAGGTCCGTTGGGATAACTGCGGACGAGAGGAGCTCTCTTGGGAGCGAGAGAAGGCAATGCGCGAGGAGTACCCCGAGTTGTTCCCCTCAGGTACTCGTTATGTTTATTTTGTGTAGTCTCTGTTCTTAATTTCGGGACGAAATTCTCTTAAGGGGGAGGGAGTTGTAAGACCCCAACCTCGGAGATGATCGCGTTCGGGCACCGTTTAGTGGGTCAAAACGGTGTCGGGTGGAAAAATGGTCAACATGAATTTTGTTCGTCTCAACGAGATCTACAACTTTCATGTTGACCACTTTTCGATTTGAGGTCATCTCAGGGGCACACGGCCAGGCACACGGCCGTGTGCCTACCCGTGTTCAGTGGTCGAACGCGTTTTTGTCACAACCCGCATTTTTCCCACTATTTAATAATTCAGAGCAAGAGAAAACTACGAGCTGTGATGCCACGTAGAGCAGGGGATAACTGCCGACGTTCAGGCAACACTCCAAATCCTTACAAATCATGACTTAATTGATTATAAAAAACTTGATTAATTTATTGGCCGTATCCCTCGGCTCAGTGGACCATAGAGTCCACGGCAAAAAAAAAACTGATTTTTTTTTATACGTAGCGGAAAAATACTTCATTTTTTTGTCAACATCCTAAATGAGCGCATAAGTGATCCCGAGGGACCCTTACGCTGAACCAAAATTCTAGTTTTAATTTATACATATATAGGAAAAATCATCTGTTATACGTAATTTAAGAAAGTACGCTAAGTGAGTTCTTTTTAGAAATCATGCTGATCATGCTTTATACATAATATAGTTGAGGTTTTATAGTTTTAAAATAGCTAGCACCCTAGCATAAAACTTCCCAGAGCAAGTAAACTAGGTCCCCAAAGACAGGGTAGCAGTAAAAGTAAACATATCTAGTGCAAAAGGTAAAACTACCAGGGGCGTCAACAACTGACACTAACCCACTGGCAAGTACGTATGTCTGTAGAAAGTGCAGTAAAACTACCTCACAATGACTCAAGAGAGTCTCAACAGTCAACAGAAGGACCTCCAACAGCACCACAGCAACAGCCACCTACTGGCTACCGCCCAGAACCTGAGGCGTTCAGAAGAAAATAGAACACCTCAGAGCAAGGAAAAAGGAAAGCAAGTGCAAAAAAAAAAAGTAAGTAAGGTAAAAGCAGGTAAGGTAAAGTAAAGAGAGTACAAACTAGAGTAAAAACAACAATGCCCAAGGAAGGGCGAAAAGCAAACCTGCACCAAGTGCGGGTAAACAGCAACTACTCTGCCTAAAAACCTGCAGAGTCAACATGGCCATGATGCCAAAAAAAAATGCTGCAACACCTACGGAAGAAACGCCTAACATCCTAAACTGTGAGAGGCGGCAGTAGCAAAAAAAACAAGAAACTTGGAATCAGGTTGAAAACGTTCCAAATCGCCCAACCACTAATTCCAAGTCAACAAATTGCTCAAGGGTTGACACGTGAAGGCACAAAAGACCCATCACTCACTTGCCCAGAAAACTACTCGGGTCAAGGTAAAGAGTGCGGTCATGGCTACATCACACCACACAACCCATAAAAGAGCCATCCACCACCACTACTAACCACAACCCACGATTCGGCCTTCGAAAGGTAACAGCCGACAAGGGACTTTCGATTCGCGAGCAAAACACTCGGGGAGAAATCAACACTAAGGAATCCATCGTTGCGGTTACGCAACGCCGCTGCGAGTGAGTACACTCACTCGATTCTAAGCCTAGCGTACGAGCACCGACATCGGGTCGCACGATTAAAAGACGCACGACCATAGGCCGTGCGTGCACAATTACCCCTAAACGCCTCAATTAGGCAAACTAGGAAAAATCCCAAACCCTAGACCTACACCTAGGCCTAACATAAACTCAACCCGACGCTAACCCACATCTACGCTACACACCTACCGCGACGCCGTCCTAAATCGGAAGCTACTAGCGGGAGGGTAGAAATCCTAATTTTTCTAGCGCGTTTTCAATAGGGATTAGGTTAAGGAGAAATTCAATTAACAAATTTCAACTTGCACGAATATATGAAATTAACAAGGAATTGAACAAAAGGGAGGCCAAACGGCGAAAAGAGGAGAAACACTTGCCTCGCACGTATCACCGAAAAATTTGCCGGCACAACGGCGCTATGGCGGACGCCCAAAAGCTCGAAAGCTCCAACAAACTCCAAATCCAAAACCTACATAGCATCTATTCAACAAAAAAAAGAACAAGAACCCCCAAAAGAAATCCAAAACCGAAATGAAGATCCAAAGAAATCATAGAGGAAAGGTCGAAATGAATACCTAGGCTCGTAGGCCTCGGCGAGGGGAACGCGGATCCGGGCTCGGATCGGGAGGAGGGGGCCGGGACTGCCGGCGGCGGGCGGCGGAAGGAGCGGCTAGGGCTCCGTCTTTCTTCTTCCGCTCGGCTCGGACAGCAGCGCACAGGAAATAAATGGAACCGGCTGTTTTTTTTTTTTTTATATACAGGGGCTGGGGTCGGGTTATGAGGGAGAGGAGGAATCATAAACTCTTAATAAATTATATGACCTAAACTAAACCCACTAACCTTATCACTCTTAACTGTACCATAACTTTAACTATCTATTCATATATAACATTACACATCTAATAACACCTATATATATACAATAATACCAACATAAACTAATACGAATATACGCGCATATTAGCATACAACCGCGCATAAAGAATGCCCACTCCGCACGCGCGATCACGCGCGCACGCGCACGCACACAACTACCGGTACGCATAAACCACGTGCCACGATACACATGTGTAATTAAGTAAATACGTCATCATAAAAAAATGACGACTCGCTAACTAGCGTCCGCCAAAAATGACGCGAAAATGGGACGATCTCGAACTTCGACCAAATCCGCACCGTAGCTAAATACCCGGGCTACGAGAACAACGGCGAAGTAAAAAAAACGACTTCCGACGAACAAAACTCAAGCTAACCTCGCCCGAAGCCAAACACGAGGATTCCCTGAAAGGCTCAACCGGGTCTCCAAAACAGACACCGGCTAGCTGGGGAAACCCGCACACAGGCTAAACCTCTAAGAACACCAAACGAGGTACTCTAACAACGGCTCGAGACGGAAAACGTCAACGTAACGCCGAAAAAGGATTTAAATAAATCATCGGAAATTCGGGGGCGTTACAGTCACTCCCCCTAACAAAAAGTTTCGACCCGAAACTTTGCGAACACAACCTCTACAACAGAAGGAAAGAAACCAACTACTAGAAAGGGAACGTACCCGACAACTCAGGGGAACAAATGAGGGTGAGCCTCCCTCATAGCCGACTCTAGCTCCCAAGTCGCGCTCTCCAAATCTTGATTCTTCCAAAGAACCTTCACCATCGGAATAGACTTCGTCCGCAACACTCGAGCTTGAGCATCCAAAATGTGGACCGGCACCTCAACATACGAGAGGTTGGGCTCCAACTGGGGCACAGCGTCCAAGACTTGCCCACTGCTCCGCACGCACTTCCGCAACTGGCTCACATGAAAGACATTATGAACCCCCGGGAAGCTAGCTGGCAGATCCAGCCTATAAGCAGCCACACCAATACGCTCCAAAATCCTGAACGGGCCCACAAATCTCGGATCCAACTTCCGATTCTTGCCAAACCTCTTCACTCCTACCATCGGAGACACCTTCAAGAAGACCAAATCATCCACTGAAAACTCCAAATCGGACCTACGCCGATTGGCGTTCTTCTCATATCTCTCCTGAGCCACCCGAAGCTTCTCCCGAATGAGCGTCACGGAGACCTCCATTTCTTCGAGTGCATCAGGACCCAACAAAGGCCTCTCACCGGCCTCGGCCCAAAACAAAGGGGTTCTGCAGCGCCTCCCATACAACGCCTCGAAGGGAGCCATCTGTAGACTCTCTTGGTAGCTGTTGTTGTAGGCAAATTCCATGAGCCGTAAACGCTCGTCCCACGCACCTCCATGATCAAGAATATAGCACCGGATCATATCCTCCACAATCTGATTCACACGCTCGGTCTGCCCGTTGGTCTGCGGATGGTAAGCTGTGGAATACCTCAAATCAGTGCCCAAACCCTCCTGCAAACTCCTCCAGAAACGTGATGTAAACCGAGAGTCTCGATCTGAAACGATGCTAACTGGAACACCGTGCAATCTGACGACCTCATCCAAATACAACTCAGCAATCTTCTTCATCGAGTAATCGATCTTATAAGGTACGAAGTGCGCACACTTCGTCAATCGGTCCACGATCACCCAAACAGAATCAAACCCCCTCGGAGATCTCGGTAAGCCTGTAATGAAATCCATCGAGATGCTTTCCCACTTCCAAGTCGGGATCTCCAAAGGTGCCAGCTTGCCACCAGGCCTCCCATGGTCAGCCTTCACCCGCCTGCAAGTGTAACACTCCGAGACAAAACGAGCTATATCACCCTTCATCCCATACCACCAGGCGATCTGCTTCAGATCATGGTACATCTTCGTGGATCCCGGGTGGTAGGAAACACTGGATCCGTGAGCCTCTTTGCATACCATAACTCTGATGTCTCCAACTGCGGGGATGCAAAACCTGCCGCGGTACTTCAGAGTACCCGCCTCGTCGATGGAGAAATCTGGCAACTCTCCCCTCTCAGCTCTGAGGTACAAGTGCAACAAATCCGGATCCTCTTTCTGGTGCAATCTGGTGAGAGAAATCCATGATGGCTCTGCCACTACCAAACTGCTCTGCAACTCACAGCGTCCTGCGGTGATATCCATCAATAGAAACTCCTCCACTAAACGATCCGCGGTGAGATTGAAGACTTTCCCCGTCTTCCGGCTCAAGGCGTCGGCCACCACATTGGCCTTGCCCGGATGGTACTGAATCTCAACATCATAATCAGCAACATACTCAAGCCACCGCCGCTGGCGCAAATTCAGCTCCTTCTGTGTGAACACGTACTTCAGGCTCTTATGATCGGTAAAGATCCTGTACTGGGCCCCATAAAGTAAGTGTCTCCACAGCTTCAAGGCGAAAATCACCGCTGCGAACTCGAGGTCGTGCGTAGGATAGTTTCGCTCATGAATCTTCAACTGACGAGACCCGTATGCGATCACCTTCCCCTCCTGCATCAACACGCCACCGAGTCCAACGTGCGAGGCATCCACATAAACATCATAGTCCTGTCCCTCCGCCGGTAAGGTCAACACAGGGGCAGAACATAACCGGCTCTTCAGCTCCAGAAAGGCCTCCTCGCACTTATCACTCCAAACGAACGCCGCATGCTTCTGCGTCAGCTTTGTCAAGGGCGCTGCCAAGGTAGAAAAGCCCTCGACGAATCTTCTATAATAGCCGGCCAACCCCAAGAAACTCCTGATCTCCTTGGGTGTGCTCGGCCTATGCCAATCCATCACTGCCGAGATCTTCTCCGGGTCCACTGAAATACCATCTTTGTTCACCACATGACCCAGGAAGGAAACCTGAGGCAACCAGAACTCGCATTTGCTCAGCTTGGCGTACAACTGATGATCCCTCAAGGCGGATAACACCAACCGCAAATGCTGATCATGCTCCGCCGCATCTCGAGAATAAATCAGAACGTCGTCAATGAACACGACGACAAACTTGTCCAGAAAGTCCTTGAACACCCGGTTCATCATGTCCATAAATGCTGAAGGCGCATTGGTCAGCCCAAAAGACATGACCAGGAACTCGAAATGACCATGCCTCGATCGGAAAGCCGTCCGTGGAACATCCGACTCTCGGATCCTAAGCTGATGGTAACCCGAACGGAGGTCTATCTTCGAAAATACTGAACTGCCACGCAACTGATCGAATAAATCGTCGATTCTGGGCAGTGGATACCTGTTCTTGATGGTGACTTTGTTCAACTCTCTATAGTCGATACAAAGGCGCATCGAACCATCCTTCTTCTTCACAAAGAGAACCGGAGCACCCCAGGGCGACGAGCTTTGCCTTATGAAGCCCTTCTCCAATAACTCATCAAGCTGAGTACGAAGCTCCTCCAGCTCTCGCGGGGCCATCCGATACGGCGCCTTGGCAATCGGGCGCGTACCAGGCTCCAAATCAATCACAAACTCCACATCCCTGTCTGGAGGAAGACCGGGAAGATCGATAGGAAACACGTCAGGAAACTCTCGCGCAACCGGAATCTCATCCAAAAGCGGCACACTGCTAACAGTCCCCAACACTGAGACTAAACAAGCAAAACAGCTAGCAGGAAAAACCCTCTGAGCACATACCGCAGAAATCGCCGGAGAGTCCCGACGCGAATCATCGAAAACACTCCCAGGCTGACCGCTGTCCTTTCTGAAATCCAAGCGCTTTCCCCTTCACTGAATCACTGCATCATATCGGGACAACCAGTCCATACCCAGGATGACATCGAAATCCTCCAGGTCTATAACCTTCAGATCAGCCTTGGCCAGAAAATCCCCCAACCAAATAGGGCAGTCCAGAATGCCCTGATCTGATATCACGGTTTCACCCGAGGGGAACTTGACGCTAAAGGCACCACCAACACGATCAAGAACCCACTGGCACCGCTCGACAAAGGCCCTAGCCACAAAGGAGTGGGTAGCACCTGAGTCAAACAGAACGCGGGCCCAGCGGTTCCTTACCTTAAATTTCCCTATACACAAACAAAATATTAAACGCACAAGCAATTAACAAAAACAATAGCAACACTAAAACTGCTACAAAAGAGAAAGTCAAGCGAGGGGGGGGTTACCTGAAATGACCTGCGTCGAAGTCTCAGCCTCCGCTGAAGATACCACATTCAGCTTCCCTTTACCCTTGTCCACCGGCTGAGGCGGAGGTAAAGCCTGAAGCGGAACAGCATGAAGAGCGGACTGAACCTGAGGGCACCTCGACTTAATATGGCCCTTCTGGCCACACTGGTAGCAAACACGATCCTTGGACCAGCACTGAGCAGCATCGTGACCGGGTCGCTTGCAGACAGGACAAGGAACATCCCTCCTAGGAGCACCCTGGATAGCATGCACATGCTCCTTCTTCTGGACCCTTGCCCTCTTGAAGCACCTCTCAGCTGGGTGGCCCGGATGGCCACAGAAACTGCACACTACCTTGCTCTTCTTCTCAGAAGCAGCACCAAGAACCTGGGGACCCTTTTCCTCAACTGACCTCCTCTTCTCGCTTCTCGCCTGCTGTCCGCGCTGCTTCGCGTTCTCGATAGCCTCTACCTTCAAAGCGGCCTCAACTGCCCCCGCATAAGTCACCGCTCCGTGGGCGACCGCTAGCTGCTGAACGTCGCTCCTCAGGCCACCAAGAAACCGCTTCACCCTGTCCTCCTCGGAGCTCACCAAGTTAGGACCAAAGCGACTGAGTTTGCTAAACTCAATCTCGTAATCGCTGACGGAGAGCTGCCTCTGCTTCAGATGAAGAAAGTCATTCATCAGCCTGTCTCGCTCTACTGACGGTAGAAACTTCCTCATCAGGATCTCTTTGAAGGATGCCCAAGTACATCCTCCCACCATGCCTTCCTTCTCTCGCATCCACCAGCCCTTCGCTAGCCCCTTCAGCTGATAGGCGGCTAACATCACCTTCTGGTCCTCAGTCACCCCAGAGTAGTGAAACATCTCCTCTATGGAGATCACCCAGTCATCCAGTACCATAAAGTCCGCCTTACCATCGTAGGTAGGAGGTCGCAGCCGCTGAAACTGGGAGATGAAAGCCATCCCGGGGGGCACCACCACTGGAGGCACGAGAGGAGCAGGAGGGGCAGGAGGGGCTAGAACAGCTGTACCCACGGCGGGGTCCTGAACTCCCGGAGTCTGACCCCCCGCTCCGGATAAAAAGGACTGCATCTGGGCCCGCAACTCCACCACCTGCCTAGATAAGGCCTCGTTGCTCTGCCTCAGACTTTCCACCATTGCATCACTTTGAGCACCAGAGGACTCACCCTCAGACTGGGGAGTCGACCTCGTCACTCTACGCTTCGGCGGCATGCTATATAAAAAAAAATTAAAACAGATCAAACAATTAGAACTTAGCTAAACTCCTAGGATTAGACAAAAAGAGTACAGACAATACATACATAAATATGATCTCCTACTGCTATACTTGCTCTGAGATTTTATTTTATTTAATACAAAAGGAATGATATGCTTAGCCTAAGATGGTTCACCACCATCACACTAACTCTTGTGCCTAGATCGGGAATGCATGAATTATATTATTTTTGACTCAAAAATTATGTGTGTACACATGTCATCCTGCACGTCTTTAGCTTGGCGCGTTGTGCTTATGCAATGTTATGCTATGTATGAATATGTTATGCATTCTAAAAAGGTCCTAGTGTATGTCCTAGCGGAGTACACATGAAAATATTATGCATCCCATACTACATAACATTCTCATGCGACGAAAAGAAAAAACGTGCTAGTCGCATCCATGTGGTGAGGTTATGCATCCCATACTACATAACCCTCACATGTTGCCTCCTATGGTGGATCCATATACGAACACATATTATGCATCCCATACTACATAATATGCCCCGTATACTTCATATTATACTATGAGTGTAGTGCAGTGTTCGTGCTTCAGCCAAGACGTACTGATGACATGTCGGTGTGTGTATGATATGACTCAAACCTTCTAATACTAACTAGGAAAGGTTGCCCGACAATTTGTCAAGCAACCTCCCTCTGATACCAACTGTCACAACCCGCATTTTTCCCACTATTTAATAATTCAGAGCAAGAGAAAACTACGAGCTGTGATGCCACGTAGAGCAGGGGATAACTGCCGACGTTCAGGCAACACTCCAAATCCTTACAAATCATGACTTAATTGATTATAAAAAACTTGATTAATTTATTGGCCGTATCCCTCGGCTCAGTGGACCATAGAGTCCACGGCAAAAAAAAAACTGATTTTTTTTTATACGTAGCGGAAAAATACTTCATTTTTTTGTCAACATCCTAAATGAGCGCATAAGTGATCCCGAGGGACCCTTACGCTGAACCAAAATTCTAGTTTTAATTTATACATATATAGGAAAAATCATCTGTTATACGTAATTTAAGAAAGTACGCTAAGTGAGTTCTTTTTAGAAATCATGCTGAGCATGCTTTATACATAATATAGTTGAGGTTTTATAGTTTTAAAATAGCTAGCACCCTAGCATAAAACTTCCCAGAGCAAGTAAACTAGGTCCCCAAAGACAGGGTAGCAGTAAAAGTAAACATATCTAGTGCAAAAGGTAAAACTACCAGGGGCGTCAACAACTGACACTAACCCACTGGCAAGTACGTATGTCTGTAGAAAGTGCAGTAAAACTACCTCACAATGACTCAAGAGAGTCTCAACAGTCAACAGAAGGACCTCCAACAGCACCACAGCAACAGCCACCTACTGGCTACCGCCCAGAACCTGAGGCGTTCAGAAGAAAATAGAACACCTCAGAGCAAGGAAAAAGGAAAGCAAGTGCAAAAAAAAAAAGAAAGTAAGGTAAAAGCAGGTAAGGTAAAGTAAAGAGAGTACAAACTAGAGTAAAAACAACAATGCCCAAGGAAGGGCGAAAAGCAAACCTGCACCAAGTGCGGGTAAACAGCAACTACTCTGCCTAAAAACCTGCAGAGTCAACATGGCCATGATGCCAAAAAAAAATGCTGCAACACCTACGGAAGAAACGCCTAACATCCTAAACTGTGAGAGGCGGCAGTAGCAAAAAAAACAAGAAACTTGGAATCAGGTTGAAAACGTTCCAAATCGCCCAACCACTAATTCCAAGTCAACAAATTGCTCAAGGGTTGACACGTGAAGGCACAAAAGACCCATCACTCACTTGCCCAGAAAACTACTCGGGTCAAGGTAAAGAGTGCGGTCATGGCTACATCACACCACACAACCCATAAAAGAGCCATCCACCACCACTACTGACCACAACCCACGATTCGGCCTTCGAAAGGTAACAGCCGACAAGGGACTTTCGATTCGCGAGCAAAACACTCGGGGAGAAATCAACGCTAAGGAATCCATCGTTGCGGTTACGCAACGCCGCTGCGAGTGAGTACACTCACTCGATTCTAAGCCTAGCGTACGAGCACCGACATCGGGTCGCACGATTAAAAGACGCACGACCATAGGCCGTGCGTGCACAATTACCCCTAAACGCCTCAATTAGGCAAACTAGGAAAAATCCCAAACCCTAGACCTACACCTAGGCCTAACATAAACTCAACCCGACGCTAACCCACATCTACGCTACACACCTACCGCGACGCCGTCCTAAATCGGAAGCTACTAGCGGGAGGGTAGAAATCCTAATTTTTCTAGCGCGTTTTCAATAGGGATTAGGTTAAGGAGAAATTCAATTAACATATTTCAACTTGCACGAATATATGAAATTAACAAGGAATTGAACAAAAGGGAGGCCAAACGGCGAAAAGAGGAGAAACACTTGCCTCGCACGTATCACCGAAAAATTCGCCGGCACAACGGCGCTATGGCGGACGCCCAAAAGCTCGAAAGCTCCAACAAACTCCAAATCCAAAACCTACATAGCATCTATTCAACAAAAAAAAGAACAAGAACCCCCAAAAGAAATCCAAAACCGAAATGAAGATCCAAAGAAATCATAGAGGAAAGGTCGAAATGAATACCTAGGCTCGTAGGCCTCGGCGAGGGGAACGCGGATCCGGGCTCGGATCGGGAGGAGGGGGCCGGGACTGCCGGCGGCGGGCGGCGGAAGGAGCGGCTAGGGCTCCGTCTTTCTTCTTCCGCTCGGCTCGGACAGCAGCGCACAGGAAATAAATGGAACCGGCTGTTTTTTTTTTTTTATATACAGGGGCTGGGGTCGGGTTATGAGGGAGAGGAGGAATCATAAACTCTTAATAAATTATATGACCTAAACTAAACCCACTAACCTTATCACTCTTAACTGTACCATAACTTTAACTATCTATTCATATATAACATTACACATCTAATAACACCTATATATATACAATAATACCAACATAAACTAATACGAATATACGCGCATATTAGCATACAACCGCGCATAAAGAATGCCCACTCCGCACGCGCGATCACGCGCGCACGCGCACGCACACAACTACCGGTACGCATAAACCACGTGCCACGATACACATGTGTAATTAAGTAAATACGTCATCATAAAAAAATGACGACTCGCTAACTAGCGTCCGCCAAAAATGACGCGAAAATGCGACGATCTCGAACTTCGACCAAATCCGCACCGTAGCTAAATACCCGGGCTACGAGAACAACGGCGAAGTCAAAAAAAAACGACTTCCGACGAACAAAACTCGAGCTAACCTCGCCCGAAGCCAAACACGAGGATTCCCTGAAAGGCTCAACCGGGTCTCCAAAACAGACACCGGCTAGCTGGGGAAACCCGCACACAGGCTAAACCTCTAAGAACACCGAACGAGGTACTCTAACAACGGCTCGAGACGGAAAACGTCAACGTAACGCCGAAAAAGGATTTAAATAAATCATCGGAAATTCGGGGGCGTTACAGTTTTTGTGCAGTCTCGAGTCAGAGAAGGACACGGCCTGAGACACACGGCCGTGTCTCAAGCCGTGTGTGGGGCACACGGCCTCGAACATGGCGTGTCAAGACCCATGTCGATCGGCGAATGAGCTACACGGCCAGACACACGGCCGTGTGTCAAGCTGTGTTCGGCCCAGTTTTTGGGATTTTGGATCTAATCTCGGCCGTTCGTTCCCTTGGATCTGGATCCGACGGTGGGGGATGCTCCTGGGGGGTTATTAGTCGGGAAATGGGGGGAGAAACCCTCATTTTCACTTTGAGTTTCTCTTTCTTCATCTTAGAGAGAGGGGAGAACTCCTTTGGTGGTGTGAGCCCAAATTCCGGCCGCCGGCGGAGCACCGGAGCACCGATTCGCGATCCGAGTCCGGATCCTCGAAGGCAAGGGCGAGGCGAAGCTTTCCATCCGGCTACATCTTCATGGCGACGCGGAAAAATGCGAGGGTAACGATTCTCTTCTTGAGCATGTGAAGCTCTTCTTCCTTTGCATGGGAAAACCCCTCTCCCGCGAGTGTGTGGCGAGATCGTGGTATTCCTTGGGGTAGATAAGTAAAGTCCCCCTTGTTAGAGTCCGGAATCGTAGTACGGACATAGGCATGTTGTGTGAAGCCTACCCGGACGTGTGTTCCGGATCGGTGATGTTTTGCTATGCATATTTTAGCCGGAGAAGACTCCGAGCGTTGTGGTTGTTTTCGGGTTGCTATGCGGTAGAATGCATCAGGGAATCTTGGGGATTAACCCCGAGGTGCACCCGGAAATCTGGGCGGAAACGAAGTTCTGCCATCTCGGTGGCCTGGGTGCCAGCCGGGAACATAGCGGGGCTATGTATCATGTTTGATTGCGGCAGGGAGCCTTGGGGATGAAACCCGAGGTGCACCCGGAAATCTTGGACGGAAATGTAGTTCTGTCATATCGGTGGCCTGGGAGCCAACCGGGTACTTAGCAGGGCTAAGTACCGTGTTTGATCGTTATTTGGGACTGGGGAAAGCTTAGTCCGCGCCAAAGGGCCAAATGGTAGTGGCGGAGTGAGCAACGGACTAGTAGCCCTCTACCCGCTCCACCTGCTCGGTTAAAGCGACCTAAAGTTTATGTGGGACTTACTGAGATTTGGAGATCGAGTCTAGGCTGCGGCTGAGAAGACTAAATGCTCACAAAGATTGCCATCCTGGGGGTGGTGGTGGAGTCGAGGACCGGACGGGGTTCGGACTGGCTTCGCCGAGTAAGTGCCCTGAGAGCACGGGGTGTACGGCCGTGAGAGCGTGCACCTATGTTGAGATGCTTGTTTGGCTGTGTTGTGTGTTTTGCTAACAAGTGCAGGGAAGAAGCTTTGCCGCCCCGGTTTGGGGGCGGAATCGTTATAATTTGGTCAGCATTGCTGACCGTTGCCTTTGTCTACCACCGTGCGGTGGGTTGTTGCTTGCAGGTGCTGCGGAGCCGAGAGGTAAATAGCGGGCTAAAGCCCAAGTTGCTGTGCTGGCCCTCGAAGGCCTTGTTTTGAGTGTTTTACCTCTTGTACTCATGTGTGGCCGGCCTGCGTGCCGAGGTTTGGAAGACACTACTTT
The DNA here is from genome assembly GCA_039513925.1 of Platanthera zijinensis. Classification (NCBI taxonomy): domain Eukaryota; kingdom Viridiplantae; phylum Streptophyta; class Magnoliopsida; order Asparagales; family Orchidaceae; genus Platanthera; species Platanthera zijinensis. The sequence continues at coordinate 116,031,716 of CM077080.1, read as the reverse complement.
GTTAAGTGAACATTGTAAGGCCTTAAGGCCAGTTCTCTTTTGTGTATGTACTCATTCCTGGGTTGTAGTGGACATTCATGCTTTTTGGCAGGGTTCTTATTCTTTTGCAACTTAATTAAATTTGCTTCCGCTAGGTGTTGTGTAGGACGCTCTGATTAGTTGTATGGTTTCAACGCGTAACCAACCGGTCTGTCCGTAGTATATGGCGTCGGGCCCCGGCCGGACCTACTGTTATATGCTATGTGACGGATAGGGGTGTTACAATGTCAATCTTGGTCAAACCAAGCTCAAATGGGGGGAAACTAGGCCCAACTTCAATCCAATTGGGCTAGGCCCAAATGTGATGGCCCACTAGCCCTAGCAAGTGAAAATTACCTAAAGTGCAACTCAATTTTTGGAGGTGATGACTAGGAGAGAGAAGGTGGAGTTTTTCATTTAAGGGAGGAGAGAGAAAGAGGGGAGTTGATGGTGAAATGCAAGAGGCTTTCCCCTTCCCCTTCCCTAAGCTTCCATTCATCTCCCCTGACCTTTGGGAGGAGTTTTCCATCAATTCCAGCCAGCCCAGCATATGAAGAGGCACCAATCCACCAGAGCCGAACACCCCCTTCATGGACATTAATGGCTATTCAAGCATAGCCTCTACCTCTTCCCAAAATAACCCCTCCATCAGCTTTAAAAACTTCCAAGCAATCAAAATGGACGGTTATATCACTAGTTTAGGAGGAGAATAGAGAATTTGGCAAGGGAGGAGCTTGAGATCGCTAGAAATGGCACTTCACCACCACACATGCCGCCAAGCCCGCCTACGGGTCTAATCCTCTTCCTTCTTCTCTATGCTAGATCTATAGATCTTTAGGTGGAGAAATTGGGCTCAATTGAGCCCGATCCGAGAGGAGATAATGCGTGTTTTTCCGTGAAAATCCAACCCCTCGTGTTCGCTAGAAACGGCCCCTCCGGCGATCGTGCTGCCACCAGGCGATTACCACCACCTCGACCGAGGTGGTGGTGGGGGTCGGCCAGGGAGGTGGCTGGGTGGCCCAAAATTGGAGTTTGAAAAGCTCCAGGAAGTTGCAATTCAGGCCATTGGCTCATCGGGGACGATGACAGGAGTCGTCGGATCGGCCTTGATCGATAAGCGCAGGCCAATTATTTTTTATATATATTAATTCATTTCTATCACAATATTTCAGTCACATTGCCTTAATTATTAAAAATAACTAGAAGAATTTTCTGTAAATGTGTCCAACATCGAAAACCTAGCCCTTGGAGTCTAGTTTAATACAAAATTTAAATCAACCCTTTTGGATTACTGGTTTTTCCTCAGCACACTTTTTGGTGCAAGGTCTTAAAAAGCTAACCAAAAATTTAAATGAGTGACCCACTGAGCCAAACTGACTGAAATTTTGACCATAGGCTGGCTTGGCCATGGTCCACAACATATCCAAAAATCAAAATTTTTGGAGATGATTTTTCTATAGTTTTTGTAATAATTTAATAATTCATGTATATAATTAAATTTGGGTCATTGGACCTCAAAGTTTTCCTAAACTTTGGTGGGTTACCAGAGGGGATATTATAAGGCCAAGAAAAAAATATCAACCCATTTGGAGTTGATTTGGTGGGGTAACTTGGTGAGAAAATTTGGTTATTTAAAGGTAATAGGCTTAGTTCTTCAATAGTGCACTTAGAGTGGTTGAGTGATCAACCCGTCAACTAACAGGGTAAAACCTTGGCCCTTGACATATTATCACTTGAAACATCCCATGGAATAATTGTAGAAGTATTTAGGGTTGGAATATCATGAAACCCTAGTTCAAACCTTAGGGTTGCCTATTAGGGTTAATGAAGGAAATAGGGTCAAATCATCAAGTATGGGCTCAAGACTTTGTAGGTAGTTTCATTGGGTGGAGAGACACCTTGGATAAATTAATTAGAATTTTATGAGTAATTCTCTCCCACAATCACTTATTAACAACAATATGAACTTTTCTATCAAGTGCAAAATATAGGTCTATCCAGTGTTGAATGGTCATGAAACTTGGACAATGGGTCTTTAATAAAGTTATTTATGTTTGCAATATTTTTTGTAATTTATTGTCGAAGAATTATGATACTCTCTTTGTAATTTTAAAAATTGTTAAATTGTGAAATAAATGGTTTTAGGACAAATTGAGTGCTAGAAAATTATGAAACTTGGTCAGTAAAATTTTTAGATCACAAATATGCCCCGTTAATTTTATTGTAATTTTTGGAAGAGATTAAATAGAGGTTTCTTTACAAAGTTCCCTAGGAGATGTTTTATTCATCAATTTATTTATGTGGCAAAAAGAAATTTAAAGATGATGAAATTTGGGCAGTGATACTTTCTGATTATATTTGACCTATGGTAAATTTTATTATAATTTGTGGATGATTAAATCTTGTAGTCTCTTTGTTAATTATTGTTTAGATTAAAAAGTTTATATTTTTGTTTATGATAAAAATCATTTCTGGAAAATTATGAAACTCATATCTTGCTATTAATTATTTAATAGGAAGCTTTGGAAATTTTGGTGGGATCATTGCATGTCAATATTTTATACTTCATGTTCAAAATCATAGGGATTCATGATTTAGGGAAAATTATTTAAAGGTTGATTTAATTAGGAAAAATACCAAATTCTGATTTTGGGCTCAACAAGTCATGGTAGACCCCCAGTAATAATTATAAAATTGTAGGTCACACATGGGTGGAGATATAGTTGGTGCACCTGGATGGGTGGAGTCTTGATGAGGTCACCCTTAGGGCCAAACCCTAAGTAGTCTTGGTAACATGGAGTTGGGGTTGTACTTAGGGTCAACGGAGAATCGTCTTCTCCCGGGGAATATAAATCCACATAGGATTAGAAAAAAAGACAACATGGGGAAAAGGTTTGGTAATAAATAGATACTCATAAAAGTAAGTGCCTTGAGAAAGGGAGCTTTGGCTTCAGCCCATCGTAGTTCCTAGTGCCCTCGAGAGCCCTTCACCGGGCATGCCCTGGGCAGTCCAAGGTTAACCCTAAACTGTAATAATAAGTAGATTAAAAGAGTAACATTTAAAAAACCACCTAAACGAACACTCATCCCATCATTTTGGGAGGATAGTTGGTATAGATTCATGAGTGGTGGGCTTGGTGTTTGATAGAAAGATGGTTTAAGGGCCGATGGATCGGAAGCTCCTTATAGCATGTGTGCATATGCATTAAGTGGTGGGTCCTCGTTATTGGATTGTCGTTCACACCGACGTCGATACGTTGACTTGGCAAGTGTAAGTGTTCACTTAGCCCATAAAAGACTAGTGCTTCTGCCAGCACGAGTACAAGAGAATCCATAGAACCTGAATGTGGGTGTACCGAGTAGTACGCAGGGTCTAGGCTAGGTAGTGTGAATACCGACCTAGGAGTCAGGAGGCCCAACCATCTACCTTTGTTTTCCACTATGAGGGGTACCTGAGAGTTTATCTGACTCCAAATGGTGGAACTAAAGGTCTGTGCACATAGAGTCGGGTGGGTGTGTTGCACTTGCGTGGAATTCATCATTTAGCATTCATAGCATTCCATGTCATACAAAACTTGCATAAAACTTTTACCCTTAACGTATAAATTATTATGGGATCTTTTATATGTTAGGCCTTGCAAAATGACCTCTTAACTTATAAGTCTATATGGACATTCTTATGAGCTAAGGTTACTTTCTTTGTGATGATAGATAACTGCTCTACTTTTACTTTAATTTGTTGCTTCTAGTATGTTGCTACTCTTACTTTCCGTTCATGTACCTGTCATTATTGTGATAGATACTTTTAACATATGATATTTAGGGCCATTGTCATCTGCTCTTGCTTACTCTCCACTTTTAGTCCCTTTCCTTTCATCCTCCCCCGCACGGTGACTAAGTGTTATAGGGGGGGAGGGAGGGGGACCAAGAATTAGTTAAACTAATGACCTGATGGGCATAATACCAAGGATTCCAACTTGGAGATAGGGTACAACACTAGGGGAAACAACACATCTAGGAGGAGGTGAACCAGCCTAGTCCAGGTGTGGCAGCAGCAGCAGTCATGGGATTAGTGAGTGTCTAGTAACTTTACTTCCGCGAGTGTTTATAGTGAGGATTTTATGTACTGGGCAGGTGCCCCTTTTATATGTCTTGGTTCATCTTTGATTATGCGTGGATTAATTTTATATATATTGCATGTGATGTGGATTGGTTATCTTTATGATACTACTTCTTTTTTGTGTGAACAAAAAAGAGAAACCGAAATTTGGACAATAACAAAGTTTTTATTTCCAAAAATATAAGTATTACAAAAGTATGACCTCCTTTTTATGGAATGGAGGAGAATGGAGAGATTACAAATAGGCAATGTAGGACTAAATACATTTATGGTGACTAGTGGCTAGACAAAACCATACCGCATAGGTCACACAGTTAGATGGGTAGGCTAACAATCCGACCACATACACAAGAGATGACAAGCCACCAGAGGAGACCGCAAGACCGCCTGGTAACCAAGCCGCTGGAGAGAGCCCGCCAGACCGCACAACCATCAAGCTGCCAGAGTGAAACTGCCAGACCGCACGGTCTCCAAGCCGCTAGAGTGAAACCGCCAGACCGCATTGTCTCCATACTTCAACACTCTCCCTCAAGACGAAGCATATATATTAATCATGCCCATCTTGTCGCAAATGTGAAAAAAGGAAGCGGACACGGGCTTGATGAAGATATCTACCAACTCATTGTCTGAAGTAACGAACATAGTACAAATTTTGTTCTTCAAGATCTCTTCTCTGATGAAATGGAGGTCAACTTCGATATGCTTTGTTCATTCGTGGAATACCGGATTTTTTTGAGATATATATAGTGGTCTTGTTGTCGCAGAACATATGTAGAGGATGGTTATAGACTTCTCCTAAGTCAAACATGAGAGCTTGTAACCACTTTAAATCACAAGTGGTTGATGCTATACTCCGATATTCAGCTTCTGCACTAGACCTAGAGACAACAGATTGTTTCTTGCTCTTCCATCTCACTAGGTTTCCTCCCACAAATGTGCAAAAGCCCGGCGTGGACTTGTGATCACCTTTTTCGTCAGCATAGCTAGAATCTGAGTATGCTTCAACCTTTAAATGTCCATTCCTCTGAAATAGTAGTACCATACCTAGCACCGCTTTGACATATTCCAATATCCTCAGGGCAGACTATAGATGACACTCCCTAGGAGCTTGCATGAACTAGCTTACCTTTCCTATAACATAGGAGATGTCGGGTCTTGTTACCGTGAGACAAATGAGTTTGCCAATCAGACTTCTGTATCTTATAACATCTGACAGAGGAGGCAAGTCATATTTCCAAGTTTTATCTTATCCACTAGCCATAGGGCATCAGGCAGGTTTAGCCCCAGTCAACCCTATCGCTTTTAGAAGATCAAGAACATACTTACGTTGGGAGAGGACCAAAGAATTGGGCTTTTGAGATATTTCTATCCCCAGGAAGTACTTTGGGGAGCCCATAACCTTCGTAACATGGTGTTAATAGAGATGTTTCTTTGTTAGATCTATACCAGCCTGGTCATCACTAGTGAGAAGAATATAATCGACATATACAACAAGAACACAAAAAGCCAATGCGGTTTTGCGAATGAATAAAGAGTGATTGGCAGAGCTTCTTGTGAACCCAACGGCTGCTACAATGTCGTTGAACATATCAAACCACACCCGAGGGATCTTCTTTAGGCCATAGATGGCCTTCTTCAACCTGCATACGTGTGTCTCCCCCTGAGCAACATACCTAGGAGGTTGCTCCATGTAGACATCCACTTGTAGATCACCATAGAGGAAGGAATTCTTGACATCCAGTTGAGAAATGGGCCAATACCCGTTGACGGCTACGGACAGGAGAACCCAAATAGTACTGAGACGAGCAACGGGAGAGAAGGCATCAAAGTAATCAATGTCATAGGTCTGAGTGAAGCCTTTAGTGACCAGTCGGGTCTTGTAACGGTCCAAATTTCCATCCGGACAGAACTTCACAACAAAGACCAAGCAACAGCCAACAACATCGGTGCCCAAAGGAGAAGGAACAAGAGTCCATATACCCCGCTCGGTGAGGGTTGCAATTTCCTTATCCATAGCGGCCTTCTAATGAGGAAAAGCAAGGGCGTCCTGGTATGTGTGGGGGAGTGGCAGTGACAGAGATAGCCAACGCAAAATTCTAGCGAGAAGGGGTAAGACGAGAATAAGAAAGAATGATAGTAAGCGAATGTTGGGTACACGCCCGCACCCATTTGCGAAGACTAATGGGAAAATCCAGGTCGTCGTGTTCATCAGTGTCCGGTGCATCCATGGAGGAGAGAGCTAGCCCGGGAGTAGAGAGACAGTGAAGGCGCAGAGAGCGGAGGAGGAGATGGTGTACACGGTGGAGGAGGAGGGGTCTCGTTGGGCGTAGACGGGATGGAGGTGACGGTAGGAGAAGTAGGAATATCAGGAAGAAGGGAGGAGTCGTGAGAGAATTAGGACGCATTTTCAAAGAAGGTAACGTCCGCGGAGACGAGCTGCTTCCGAAGAATAGGATCAAACACAACAGTAGCCTTTCTGAGTGGAAGAGTAACCTAGAAAGACACACTAGGTAGCACGGGGAGATAGTTTGACATGAGTGGTAGAGGGAACGTGCACACAATCCGTACACCCAAAGATACGTAGAGGAAGAGGGAATGGATCCTTGCTCGGATAGAGAATGGAGAACGGTGTGTGGCCTTGGAGAACCGTAGAAGTAATGTGATTGATGAGATAGCAGGAGATAAGAATGGCATAACACCAATAGGTGCAAGGTACCTTCATTTGTGTCATTAGGGTTCGAGTGACATCAAGGAGGTGACGATTTTTGCATTCAGCCATGCAATTTTGCTGCGAGGTACAGACACAACTAGTTTGACGAATAATGTCATTTTGCACACAGAAAGAAGAAAAATCATGACAAAGATATTCTTTGGCATTATCAGAACGAAAAATCTTAATAGACATAGCAACTTGCTTTTTAATCATATAATAAAAATTATGTCCATACAGATAATAACTCAGAGCGCTCTTTTAGGAGATACACCGAGAGAAATAATCAATAAAGGTTACAAAATACGAACTATCCCGACCTACAGTGAGGGTAAGAGCAGGTCCCCAAACATCGGAGTTAACTAAATCAAACAGACGGGAAGAGCCACGACCTTGCATCAGAGGGAAGGTTGAGCGGTGAAGCTTGCCAAGTTTACATGCATCACAGTTGAGAGGAGGACTGTGCGGAGGTATGTGGGGCAGAAGCTGTCGAAGAAGCCGTGGAGGAGGATGACCAAGGTGAAGATGTCATTGGAGAAGATCCGTAGAAGAAGAAAAAATGGATAAAGAAGATGCATTGTATAAGAAGTAGAGGCTACCACTCTCAGTCCTATTAGCAATCGTCCTCTGGGAGCCCGGATCCAGAAAAAAACAAGAAGTACGAGTGAATGTGACGGAGCACTGCAGTTGCTTGCAAAGAGAAGTAACAGATAATAAATTGCACGGAAAGGGCACGTAGAGGGTGTCCGCCAGGAGAAGAGACAGAGGGACTTGAACAACTCCCGTCCCATTGAACAATGAGGGAGAGCCGTCCACAATGAAGATCGGGGGAAACCAATCATGTGTTTCTAGGAGAGAAAAGCACTGAGGATTGACGATCATATGATTAGTAGCACCTGAGTAAATCAGCCATTTACCTTTAGTCACCACATGGGCACTACCTAAAGACGTGACCACCGAGGCGGACTGCTCTGAAGAAGAGGTGGAAGTGACACCAGATGGGCGAAGATGCAGATGTTTCATCCAGCAATGATCAACTGTATGGCCGGTGCGGCCACAGTGAGAGTAGAGAAAGCGGGAAGGTACACGTCCGCCAGAAGGATGGTTGCGGCCACCAGTGCCACTCCAATGAGTATGATGAGCATAGGTGTAAGGGAGCGGTGGGGAGGATAACAGCAGACGCTGAAGCAGAGAGGTAACAACAACGATGCGGCAGTAGTGGCATCCAATGTGGGATAATCCGCCTCACCAAGGATCTATTGACGGATCATGTAATAGGACTCGGGAAGTTGTAGAAGAAAACACACAACCAGAAGCTCCTGGAAGTGCTTGTGTTGCTCTGTTAGATCCGCAGAGAAGGGACGATTCTGAAGAATTTAGGCTCCAAGAGCCTGAACCTGTTGGTATGTAACATTAGGAGACATGGAGGGACGAGCAAAGAGGTCTGCATAGATATAAGACGTCTGAGCCCCCTTTGAGTAAAGAGCGGAAAGATGAAGCCAAACAGCGTTGACCTTGTCATCTTGGCGGATGACAGGAAGGCACTCATACGAAAGGTTGTTAGCCAGCCAAGTGCCAACAAGAGCATCGCTATCATCCCAGTCATCAAAAAGATCGGACTCAGGAGGAGGTGGGACATCAGTGAGATGATGGTGTTTGCGTTGTGAGTGAAATAGAAAGGTGAAGGAAACACTCCAATCCGGGTAGTTGGAATCGATAAGTTTGGAAACAGTTCCAAGATTGCCCGAAGGAGTAGGAGGAGGGTGGGCCATGGGTGTAGTAGTAGTGGTAGAGGTATCGGAGAGAGCCATAGAGAAGAAGAGAATGGGCAGAAAGGAAGTCGCACAAATAAGGAAAAGAAGTCGGGCGAACAGAAAAGTGGCTGCACAATACCAAAGGATCGCAGGGCGACAAGGAGGTCGCGAAATCAGTTCTCGAGAAGATAATAGAATAGTCAGACAAGAACTCGTGCGAATAGGAAAAGAGGAAACTGCGCAAATAGAAACGAGGCCGCACGAAAGACAGATCGTGGGGCGAGAGGGAGCTCACGAAAACATGTCGCGAGCAGAGTGCGGAAAGGCGCGCGAACACAGAAACGAGGTTGTGCACACAGAGGGCAGTGACAAGGAAGAGAAGGAAACCGCGCGGACAAGGCTCATGCAGAAAGGGATAAACTGCGCGGACAGAAGAGCTCACAGAGTCAAGAGAAAAAAATCGAGTCCTCTGATACCATGTGCGAACAAAAAAAGAGAAACTAAAATTTGGACAACAACAAAGTTTTTATTTCCAAAAATGTAAGTATGACAAAGGTATGATCTCATTTTTATTGAATGAAGGAGAAGGGAGAGATTACAAATAAGCAATGTGGGACTAAATACATTTATGGTGACTAGTGCCTAGACAAAACCAGACCGCATAGGTCGCGCGGTTAGACGGGTAGGCTAACCTCTCGACTACATACACAAGAGATGACAAGCCTCCAGAGGAGACCGTAAGACCGCCCGACAACCAAGCCGTTGTAGAGAGACCGCTAGACCGCACGACCATCAAGATGCCAGAGTGAAATCGCCAGACCGCCCAATCTCTAAGCTGCTAAAGTGAAACCGTCAGACCGCCAGGTCTCCATACTTCAACATTTTCCTTTTAGGATATGATCGAGTAATTGTCGGCAGAATCGGCGGTTTGTGGTGTCATCCTTCTCGGTATTTGTTGTCACCACAAAGCGGCGGTTCTGGATATAAGACCCCGAAAAAAAGGGTCTTACAACTAGTAATGTGCCTTCCGATGAAGTGATTGCGACCCTCATTTCTGCTTGTGATTCCACTCCATCCGCAAGCCATCTCATCAATCTACCAAGCTAAGTCGTGCTAATGCCCTGCATAATTTCATCCACCTTACAAAGCGGTGTTTGCGACCGACATAGTTTAGTTGATTTCTTTTTAGAGTTAATCACCAAAACCAATCCAAATCTCCATTTAAATTCTTACAATTATTTTTCTAAGCAATCAAAACACATGTCCTAACCTACATTCCCCTGAGATCGATACTTGGGGATACTCTCTCCACTCTATATTACCCGTGCGAACAATGTACTTGCCGATAACGCATCAGGTGTGATCGACAAAAATTTCTTATTTAAGGCCCTTTCCCCTTCTCTTCACTACTCCATTCCAACCTTCATTCCTTCTTTCTCTTCTCCCTTAGCTGAATTTTCTAACCTTCATCCTCCTCTTCTAAAATGCCTCGCCACAACCCTCAATCTACTGTGTCCTCATCAAAGCATCCCGTGGATCCCTCCGCGGGGGAGTCCATGCTCATTTTTGCAAATCCAACCCTACAAGACTAGAGAAAACGACTAAGTGTTAAACCCTCTGGTGTTTACCATATTCTTGATTGGAGCGTCCTCACATCTTTTGGTCAGATAGAAATGGTTAAGGAATTTATTTCCACCCCAGAATGGAGTTCGCTGTTTGTCATTTTTAAGTCAACATTCCTCGAACTCACAATATAATTTCTATCTCCCTTTGAGTTTCGATGAGGTCAGGACGACACCATCATAATTTTTCCAATGGGCGACATGTTGCATAAACTCATTATCCGCCGATTAAATATCTTTCTGGGTTTTTGCGACAAGGCATTTTCCGTTTAGACCGCCTATTTTGATCTTCCTTCTGATTTTCCTGAGGGCTTCAATCTCCAAACTTTGGTTGGAAATCAACAACGATATCTCCTCTTACATCCCCAAAAAATCAAAAGGTAGCTACCTCATTTCCCCTACTCTGCGTATTCTCCATAACCTCCTCATATTCTCCCTCACCGGACGTGGCGACAGCCACGGAGTGGTCACTCGAGAAAACTTATGATATTTATAAATTATATTCCACCGGATTCCGCTCAATCTAGGCCTCTCAATAACACTTTTCTTTCAGCATCAGGCCGGAAATGTGAGGTTGGGAGCAGTCCACAGCGGCAACTTCATCACGCATCTCGCCAAATAGACGGGGGTTTGGGACACTTTTTGAGATGACCTCGATTCCTATTTTCATTCATATCCAGAACCTCCAAGCCCTTGGCTTGGCGTGTCGTCACAATGGAGAGTTCGCGGTTGTGCTTGCCATGGTTGGTGGATCCGACTTGGACATCGACCTCGGGGCAGATCTTGGTGGCGTTACCTACTCTCCACAGGTTTCACCACTGCCAAAGCCCACTTGCCAGACACCAGATCCTTTGACTTATTGGGATTGTTAGTTTGGGCTGATTCACACATGGTTGGATCAGATGCACGCCCATTTTGATGATGGATATGGGCATTTTGAGGATCAGTTTGTCGTGCTAGAGCAACACTAAGCTTCATATATGGAGCATATTTTGAGGGAGTTTGCTACCTGTGGACCTACTATCAGTAGAGAGGGGACGACAATGGTGAGAATTATGCTTACCTTAGATTTTTGTATATGTATTTGCTTTTGTCGTTATTTTTTTTTTCCAGCAATTTTTGTATTTCACTCCCGTTTAAACTTTTTTTTTTAGCAAAATTTAAATTAAAAAATTATATATATATATATATATATATATATATATATATATATATATATATATATAACCTAAGAAAAAAAGAGAAAAAATATAAAACTCCAAAAAAAATATAAATTTTCAAAAAATTGCAAAACAATTGTTGTATGTCTTTCAGTACATTTTTTTTTGAAAACATTTTTTCGTAAAAATCAAAAAAATATAAAAAACTCCTTTAAAATATAAAAAAATCGAATAACACAATTTAATTTCCTAGAAAGGGACATTTATGATGTCATCTCATCATACCTCCTAGTATCGATGAGAACCCTTCACATAAAATACCTCGGGAAGTGTAAGAAATAACAATAAATTAGGATAAAATTTTTATTATAGGAATCAATGCTTTTATATTGACTCACTTGCAATTTTTTGGTACAATTACAAATTCATGGTGCTTAGGAATTTTTCATGCTTTATTAGATTTTGAATTTTGAAATAAAACTGTTGACTCGTGTAGTGTTCTTAGTCAAGCACACATGTTTAGTGTTGAATTTTGTGTAAAATTAACTCCTCAACCTACAATTAGATTAATATTTTTCTAAATGCATAGAAATAGTTTATTCTACTTTTAATTCGAAACTGGTACAAATCAAAAATTATTTAGGTGAGTATGTAGAATTTTCTTAGAGATATATTACTCATGTAGAATACATGGGTATTCTTTCTCGATGTCTTGAACTTGCCCGCAGTGACTCTCAAGACTTTTGCATAGTCAACTCAATATCATGAATATGAAATAAGAATTTATTTGGCCCGTTTGAGCTTTTGCACCTTTACCTAAAATTCTATCTTTTGCTAACCAATTTGAGCCTTTACTGTTGAAACCGAGAATTGTCTTCTGTGGAGTTCTGACCTTTGGGGAAGGGGTGATCGCACACTTACATCTCCAAGCAAGTTTGACTGACCGAAAACTTAGAGCTCAAAATTGACCTGAGGCTCCAACACGGAGGTCCAACCACACACCCGAAAGATCTTAGAGCGCTTCCCCTCCTTAGCCGATACTGGACTAAGGACACCTCAGAAAACGCAAGTAGATCAGAGAACGGGAAAATAGGAAGCTTGCCTTCTAAGGTACCCTCTTGGGTTTATTTATAGATTTCAATGTCTGGCCTACAAATAGTGTGGCTTCGCTGTTCTATGCAGCTATATGAAGCCCAAAGTTGTTTGTCAATATCCAAACTCCGTTGTTCTGAGGAGCTAAATGCAGACCTTTGAGGGCATCCAGGTAATTCTGCCTCCAAACCCACTACGCAAGTGGTCCATGAAGGCACCACTCTCCTAAAGGGGCGAGTGTCGAGTAAGCCAGGAACTCGCCTCCGCGACCCCCCGTAATGGGCGGATGCAGGATCTTAAGCTGATCCCTTACGCCTACAATGGGCATGAGCCTTCCCGTCTGCTATGGGCGGGAGCCATTTCTCCCCCCTGGGAAAATGCTGATCTGGTGGCTTTAGTTTGGCCTCCCTGGACCTGAATGCCCCACAAAGCCTTGATCTTGGTGGGAGGGAGCCACTCAGCGAATACGGGGTTACACACAATCCTCGCTCTTTTTGAGCGAGTCCTTCGCTCGGAAAGAAAAGTCCAACCCCCGGTACTCGATGAGTGCTTGATGACCTGGAAGGGAATATTTTGTGGGTCCCTCCACAGCTCTATAAATACCTCAGGATGGCCCTGGAGTTGATATCCTTATTCGTCCTCAATTCATCTTCTGAGCTTTCGCCATCCAGACCATGTACAATAGATTGACTGTGCAATCCCTCTCGCAAGGGCTCATGGACTGTCTCGCGGTTGTGCAAGAGAAGGCCAACTCCAATGCCTCCAAGTATGCCCCTGGCTTTTGTCCAAGAGGCCCGCTGATTCGCCCTATCGGCCAAAGAGGGAAAAATGATTCGATGGAACCCTGCGGCGGAAGAGCTTGCGTCTTTGACACCTACCCCCAAGCGTGAGAATCTTGCCATCCTCACGGAGGTATTTTACTTAACTCTTCTTGTAGAATTCTTAAGTTCTTTGCCTTGAGCCCCAGGACCATTCGTAGGAGACCCTGCTAGAGAGCGACACTGGCGCTCCCCCGGTGAATACCGTGACCCTTTAGCTCCCTGAAGGGAGCGAACAGCCGGCTCCGGAGACTGCACCCAAGTTACCTCGGCCCACACCGTAGTCATTCCAAGTATGACTGATAGTTACTGAAAGTCTTTAGTTTCTAGATTAGCTAACACCTAGAGGGGGGGTGAATAACTTCTAGGTCTTTTTAAAACTTTTCCTGTTTTAGGTGATTTGTGATTTAAGGTTGTTTAGCTTTCAAGATAATCACACACAACACAAAGGAATTTTATAGTGGTTCCCAAGATTATTGGTACATCCACTGTCCCTCCCACCTTTCTAATAGTGTGTTAGGCAAGGCACTTCTCCAAAATCGGCTCCAAAGAGCTTACAACACAGATCTCTCGGGATCTCTTAGTCTCCTCGAAGACCTACCTCAGGCACAAGGCCCTACAACTCAGAACAAGATTTCCTCCTATAGCTTAGTGATCCATAGATCACCTATCTCAGACTTGAGCACAAGACCTACACTCAGGCTAGGAGGATAGCCCAACAACTCTGGAGAATGACTCTCCTACATCTTAGGTAAAAAGGCCCTACCTCAGATCCACAGAAGGATCCTATAACTCAAGCACAAAGGCCCTACAATTCAAAGATAATGACTCTCCTACCTCAAGCAAACTGCCCTACCTCAGATCCACAACAGGGATCCTACCTCAGCCTTTATAAAATAGGCTTACACTCAGATCTATTAAGATCCTACAAATGAAAGGTTTGTTGATGATTATTACAATCCAGAGAAATGTTCTCTGGGTCTTCTTCCTTCTATCCTGAGAAAACTCAGTTCAGATAGCTTCCAGAAAAAGTTCTTCAGAAATGATCAGCTGGAACTATAAAGTGGCTGCAGCTAGGGTTAGCCCTTGCTGCTCCTTTTTTAGAGAGTTTCTTTGAACTTGTTGTTGCAGGAGAGAATGACAACAACTAACTTGTATCAACAGATCTACTACAGCTAGGGTTAACCTTGGCTGCTTCTTCTTCGTCAGAGACATTTCTTCGAACTTGCTGTTGCAGGTGAGAATGACAACAACTATATTCTTTCAACTTCAAGATCAGCTAGAACTTAAACTTTCGGCTCTACAATAATGTCGAGAGGAAGAAGACGAAGTCCTGAGACTTTCCAAAAGTTAATTTTATCTCGCTGATCAGATTGCTTTTTTATCTTCTGACGTCCAACGGCTCTTTGAGCCTAGGAACAACCTATAGTTGTTGGTTGCAACCTTTCTTTATCAGAAAATGTCGTATAGTAGGCATGCGGTGCCGTTTGTCGTGTACTGTAGAATTCTTGTAACATTTTGAATTTCTGTTGACGTCATCACATGTGGGCTTAGTCAAAAATAGAAGATCCATCATAGGCGTTGAGTGAATAGCCTTCACTTAATGCCAAAACACTTAGCTAATTTTCTGTACCATTAGGCGTCAAGTGATTAGTCATCACTCGATGAATTTGAACTCAACCAATACTTTTGTTGAGGAAGCGCCGAGTGAACGACCTTCACTCAACGCTTTTCTCCTTAGACAAACTTTCTATTGATAGGCATTGAGTGTGTTGAGTGATCCTTCATCACTCAACGCATACTTGACTTTCATGTCATCTTGATGAGGAGTTGAGTGAACATCCTTCACTCAATGCTTCTGTACTTAATGGAATTTCTTGTTGAGTTGGCATTGAGGGAACTGCCTTCACACAACGCTTCTGTACTTAGACAGATTTTCTATCCACTTCTTCTTAAACTTTGACATCACTCTGTTCTATCAACGCTTTCTTCTTCATGCATTGAGTGAATGGACCTGACTCAACGCTTCTGTATTTAGTTGATTTTCTTGTTGAGTTGGCGTTGAGTTAACTGTCCTCACTCAATGCATCTGGACTTAGACAGATTTTCTGTCTACATCTTCTGAGGCTTTGACTGAAGCTTGTTCTGTCAACGCTTTTTGAGCTTTGCTTTGAGCGAACTGGCTTCACTCAATGCTTCTGGACTTAGCCAGATTTTTTCTGAGTTTTTTGGCTCTGACATCATAGAGCTTTACTCGACGCTTCTTTTTTCAGGTGTCAAGTGAGCTGTCCTCACTCGATGCTTCTGTACTTAGCCAGATTTTCTTCTTTGCCAATGCTGAAGCTTTTACTGTCTGAGCTTTACTCGATGCTTCTTTCTTCGGGTGTCGAGTGAGCTGTCCTAACTCGATGCTTCTTGACTTATCCAGATTTCTTCTTTGTCAATGTTGAAGCTTTTACTCTTTGAGCTTTACTCAGTGCTTCTTGACATCTGGCATTGAGTGAACTGCCTTCACTCAATGCCTGTGGACTTAACCAAAATTTTGCTTTGTCAATAGTCAGGCTTTGACTTCATATGCTTTACTCAGCGCTTGATGACATCTAGCATTGAGTGAACTGCCTTCACTCAATGCTTGTGGACTTAGACAAATTTCTATCTTCACAACATTCTTCCTTATGTCCACCTGTCACTGTCAGATAGACAACCTGTCTAATCATTGTGACAAATAACATCCAGTACACATAAAACTTGAACATACATCAAATACAATTATGCTCTTAGTATTGATGGTGACGCCTCTTCAAATCCAGGGAACATTGAAGGGCAATATTCCCAACAATCTACCTCTATTTGAAGAAGGAAGAAAACACAGCAATACTAAGATACATCAAATCCATGGAATCATTCCAAGTATTATGCACTCCTCCCCCTTTCTGGCTTCTTTAATAAGCATTCAATTGAGGGTGGAGGAAGGATCATGGGTGAACTATGCTCTGGGTCCTTCTGACCATCATGCTCAGGAAGAGTTGAATCCTCAGCCAACTGGGTAGATGGAATGACCCCATCTTGAGTAGGAACTTGAGAATGCTCCCCCTTAACTACATCATTATTTTTGGAGGAACATCATTCTTATCCTCCACAGCTATGTCTTCTCAGCAGCAGCATTCCATCTCAGACTCAGAGAAGTTTATGACTATGTCATAAATAATCTCTAGAGAAGGGAGTACAGTGTTAAACTCCCCCTCAGTCTATGCATTGTCCTTAGGACATACAGAATATACTGTTTCAGCTGCTTGCTCCTCAACAGGAAGCTGAACCTATTCCTACAAGTGCTGGACTTGCTCCTTCTCAATAGGAGCATCTTCTATCATTCTCTCTAATAGACACTTTAGATAATTTCCGTCTTAATACCACTAAAAGTCATAATAACATGCAAGAAGTAGTCATCCCTGCAACATAAACAGATAAGGAGCAACTGAAACTATCCCAAGTTCAACATACCCAACTCAAACTTAAAGGTGTTGAACTTGACTTCATCTAGTGGCTTAGTGAAGATGTTATCCACTTGCTTGTATATAAGGACTAATTCAAGACTGATATCTTCCTTCTCCGCATGCTTCCTAATAAAATAATACCTAATCTCAATATGCCTGGTCCTACTATGAGAGTCGGGATTCCTAGCAATGAAGATTGCACTATTTGAATCACAGTACATGGGGGTGTTACTTATCTTGATGTTGTAGTCCTAGAGCTGATGTTGGATGCACAATAATTGTGCATAACAACTTCCTGCAGATATATACTCTTACTCAGCTGTGGAAATGGTCTGCTTCTTGCTGCTCCATGACACAAGTTTTCCTCCCAAGAACTGACAGGTGCCTGATGTGCTTTTCCTGTCCTCTTTATAGCCTGCAAAATCTGCATTTGAATAGCCTGTTGGTTCAAAATCCCTATTCCTAGGGTTTCATAGGCCAAGATTTAGTGTGACCTTAAGATATCTCAAAATTCTCTTAGCAGCTGAGTAATGAGACTCTTTACGGCTAGTCTGATATCTACCACAAATACATGTAACATACATGATGTCTAGCCAACTTGCAGTCAGATATAATAGGGAGCCAATTATGTCTCTATACAAGGTTTCATCAACAGGTTTCCCTACCTCCTCCTTGTTTGTTGACATACTTAACCCCATGGGATTTTTCATAGTTGAGGCACTCTCCATTCCAAACTTTTTAATTAACTCCATAGTGAAATTAGACTGAGATATGGACAATCCATCTTCAATCTACCTTTCTTAGAGGCCCAAGAAGTACTTAAGCTCACCCATACTACTGATCTCAAACTTCCTTTGCATAAATTTGGCAAACTTTTTGCAAAGGTTGACATTAGTAGACCCAAAAATTATGTCATCTACATAAATTTGGACTAGGATGATCTGTCCCTTAAATTCCCTTAGGAATAGAGTATTGTCTATCTTCCCCATTGAGAATTTGTTCTCAATGAGGAAGCTAGAAAGAGTATTATACCATGCCCTAGAGGGCTTTCTTTAACTCATATAGAGCTCTCCTAAGTCTATAAAACATGATCTGGAGAGTTAGGATTAACAAAACCTGATGGTTGCTCAACATATACTTCTTCTCTTAAGTCACCATTCAGGAAGGATATCTTCACATCCATCTGGTAGTCTTTGAATCCCTTGTGTGTAGCATATGCAAGGAATAGTCTGATGGCTTCCAATCTGGCTACTAGGGCAAAGATTTGATCAATGGCAATACCTTCTTGTTGTTTGTATCCCTTAGCTACCAACCTAGATTTATTCTTGATTATAATGTCATTTTCTTCAAGCTTGTTCCTGTAGATCCACTTAGTTCCAATGACATTATGTCCTTGTGGTCTGGGAACCAGCTTCCAGACCTTACACCTCTTGAACTGGTTCAGTTCTTCTTATATTGCCACAATCCATAACTAGTCTATATTGGCCTCTTCAAATATTTTGGGCTCAACTTGTGACAGGAAGCTTGAGTACAAGGCAGTGTTGAGACTTTTGCTCCTTGTTATAACTCCTTGGTTGGCGTAACCAATTAGTTGGTGTCTGGGATGATCCCTTAGATTCCTGATAGCTGGAGGAAATCTTCCTTTAGCATCTTGAGCTTCAATGGCTATATCTTGCTGATCTTCATCCACATCATGTGTGCCTTATAATTCTTCTGGAATATACAGTCCATCATCTTTATCTTGGACACTTGGAGCAGCTTCCTTTATGGTTAGCTTGTCCATCATCAGCTCTATACCTATAGGTCTAGATGAAGAGCTTGGTAGCTCACTATTAATCATAGTAGACTCATCAAAAAATACATGTACAGACTCTTCTACAACTTGATTTTTCAAGTTGTAGATCCTATAAGCCTTCCTATGATTGTTGTACTCAACAAATATCCAATCATAGGACTTTGCGGCAAACTTAGTCATATAAGACTTAGCATTATTGAGCACATAACATTTGCTACTAAAGATCCTGAGATAGGCCAAGTTTGGTTTTCTGCCCATCATAATCTCATAGGGAGTCTTCTTGTGGCTCTTGGTGATAGAAGCTTTATTTAGGACATGACATGCAGTATTTACTGCCTCAGCCTAGAAATATTTTGGGAGAGATGTGTCACTTAGCAAGGTCCTACCACCTTCAATAAGAGTTCTATTTTTCCTCTCAGCTACCCCATTTTGCTAGGGTATTCTTGGAGAAGAAAATTTTTGATGAATCTCTTGCTCTTCATAGAATCTTTTCATGCCTACAGGCTGGAATTCAGTTTCATGGTCACTTCTGATTTTGACCACAGTACTGTCCAATTCATTCTGAACTTACTTGACAAAGGTCTTGAAGATATCAAGGGTTTCAGACTTTTTCTTAAGAAAGAAAACTCAATCAAACCTTAAGAAGTCATCAATAACCACAAGGGTGTAGACTTTCCTACGTAGACTATAAACTGACATTGGACCAAACAAGTCCATATGTAGGAGGTATAAACACCTCACAGAGTCTTTGGTCCCAATGCTCTTAAAGGAAGCTTTGGTCTGCTTGCCCTTTTGGTATGCAGAGCAAATGCCTTCCTTGGTGCATTTCATCTTAGGACCATTCCTAACTATCTCTTCACTAAAGAGCTTGTAAAAGGTCTTATTGTTCAAATAAGCTAGTCTCTTGTGTCATTGAACACAACATGATACTTTCTTATTTATAACTAGACATATAGGGGTGTCTTGACCTAAACATAGAAAATTTAGACAATAAACATTTCCACTCCTAGTGTCTGTCAAGATGACCTCTTGGTTATTTGACCTCTTAATTTGGCACTCATCCTTGTGGAATACAATGACATAGCCAAGCTTACAGAGCTGGCTTAAGCTTATCAGGTTGTGTTGCAACCCTTCAACATAAGCCACTTTTGAGATGGTGACTATGCCATTGATGATCTTACCATAGCCTTTGGTGACTCCTCTGTCTGAACCACCAAAGATTACTTTGGTTCCATCCTTCACTAGAGTGTAATCCTTCAGGTTGCTCCTTATTCCAATCATGTGCCATAAACATCCACTATCAAAGTACCATATAGGGGTTTGGGCACTTACACTATCCTGCAAAACATAATTTAATTTACCGTAGGACCCCAATATTTATTGGGTCCTAGGTTCTAGTTAGCTTGAAAATGAACTTGTCTTCCTGCAGATTTTCTGGCAGGAAGACTACCACTTGCACTGGGCATAGTAGGATTGTGCTAGTAATCTAAGGCAAAATGACCCACTTTGCA
Organism: Platanthera zijinensis; assembly: GCA_039513925.1. Classification (NCBI taxonomy): domain Eukaryota; kingdom Viridiplantae; phylum Streptophyta; class Magnoliopsida; order Asparagales; family Orchidaceae; genus Platanthera; species Platanthera zijinensis. The sequence continues at coordinate 116,011,622 of CM077080.1, read as the reverse complement.
ACAACACCAACACTCATGAATATTATATCTTCTTTTCTGAACAGGTCTGGTAGTAGCAGACTAATTAGAAGGAGCAGTAGCCGTCTTTAAGTTCCTTTCAGCAAGGATCTGACTGAAAGTTAGTTTTTTAGTGGACTTACTTGGCTTGCACTGAATGTCATTAACAACAGTCTTCTTTGTAGAGGACAGGCTATTGATAGCATCAGAGATAGCTAGATTAAGCTTACTGATAGACTTACTCTTGGTCAGAGTCTTTGTTTGATGGTCTTGAGAGTTGGCCACTACCACATTCTTGAGTGAGGGGGCAGGTGCACTAAGTACAAATGATCCATGATGGGCCATTTGAGTTTCCTCATGGAGAGCCTTAAAGGCACTCATTCCCTTGATATATCTTTCACTAAGCTATGAACATTCATGTTCACACATGTGGATCTACCATTCATCCAATGACCATAGATGTTTTCTTGGGCATACCTGTTTGAAGGTAACATCACCTTCTTAAAAGGGATGGGAGGCTTAGATGCCAAGGACTTAATTGAGATTTTGCCTTTCCCTTTGGGATGGGCAACTCTAGTGTTTCCTTTGAATCCAAACCTCTTCTTACCCTTTTGAGAGGAGAAGGAGTCTATCAAGGGTAACACTGACTTAGGCTTAGAGAAACTAGCAACAATCCTTCTCTCCCTTTGGAGATTTTCTAAAAGATCCCTAATGCGAGTATTCTTGTAGTTAATGGTCCCAATCTGGATGAGTGTTATGAACTTTAGTTGGCTGGCTTCCCTTGTCTTCTGATCTAACAAGGATGTTATCTCATCCTTTAGATAAACAACTAGCTGAAGGGAGGTAATCTCCTCAGATTGCTTCTTGGCCAACTTCTTGCTTCTTTTAGAAACATCCAGGAGGGCACCATATTTATCAATCAATTGATCGACATCATCGTCAGATTCTGACCCATCTTCATCACAGGATGATGATGCATCAGAATTTGGACTAGTCTCATAATCTGAGTCAGAATAGGAGCTAGATAAAGAGTATACCTAATCTGGACTAAGCTGATCCTTATAGGATTCTTCATCTGACTTGGTCATCAGCCCATAAAACCTATTGACATCTTCATCCTCATCATCTTCCTGAGTCACTGTCTGAGTGTGACAGAGGGTCATTGATACCAATCCTAACATCAGGATAGTCTTCATCTTCATCTGTAATAACAGCTAGCAGCCCTATAAAGGCTTCTTCTTCTTCTTCTTAAGACTCTGAAGAAGATGAGTCACTCTGACTCTAGCTCTTTTCAGTCTTGGCAAGGAAGTTCTTTCCTTTTTTTCCCTTGAGATGGTGGTGCTTCTTCTCACCATTCTCCTTTCTCTTTATAAGACAATCATCTATGACAAGTCCTGGCTTGCAAAAACAATAACAAATAACTTTAGAAGAAAATGTTTACTAGGTTTAGATTCATACTGTCTCCCTTAGAGTTTTTCTTCTCAGCCTTGTAGTGGTCCTTCCTATGATGAAAGGAGGAGGAAGGTCTGCTCCTCCACTGCTTCCTCTTCATCATCTTCTGAAACTGCCTAGAAAAGGCAGCAAATTCTCCATCAGACATGTTACTGTCTGATGAGCTTGTCTCTGAGCTGTCTGATTTAGCAGGACTCCTTGGAGGAGTGGCAATCCTCTCCATGCTCTTATTGGTGCTCTCAGTTTTGAAGGCCATAGTCCTTTCGTTGCACTGAGATTTGTTGATGGTATCCGCCTCCTTTCTTGAAGATAACTGCATCTCATTGGAGAGAAGCTTTCCAAATAGTGTGTGAGGAGGAGTATCAACCAACTTTTCCACCACGATGATGGCACAGATCTTTGTGTACCAGCCTCTAGTTAGAGAACTGAGGAACTTGTCATTCAGCTCATAATGGCTGAATACCCTCCCATAGGTCCTCAGATCATTGACTATTCTGAAAAATTTCTCATAGCATTCAGATATGCAATCTTTCTTGGTCTGCTTGAAGGCTTCATACTCTTGATTAAGAAGAGATTTCCTGTCATCCCTGACTTCCTCAATGCCTTCCATGTATATAACCAAGGGGCCCCACATCTCCTTGGAAGTCTTGTAGTGAACAAGATTCTGGAAAGTAGAGCACTGACCATGATGTTCTGAGCTCTCTTGTCCATGGTAGCCAATATGACCTCATCCTTGGTCATCTTTGAATACTTCTTAGGTGTCTGGACAGTTACATCAAGAATAGAAACATGCATGTGGATGAAAGGTCCCTCTTGAACTATTATAAATATTCTTGGGTCAGATGCTTCCATGAACAGCCTGACCCTCTCCTTCCAGATCCCAAAGCTCTCCTACCTACAGATTGGAAGCTTCATGGAAATCAGCTCCCTATGGATCTCTCCTGAACCTATAAGGATATACTTGTGCTACTCTTGGAGATCAACTCAGACTGTTAAGTACTTTTTGAGAAACCTCCATCTGATACTACTTGAAATTCTTTAGTTTCAAGAGTAGTCAACACCTAGAGGGAGTGAATAGGTTCTAGGTCTTTTTAAAACTTTTCCTGTTTTAGGTGAGTTGTGAAGGTTGTTTAGCTTTCAAGACAATCACACACAACACACATAAATTTTATAGTGGTTCCACAGATTATGGGTACATCCACTATCCCTCCCACCTTTCTAATAGTGTGTTAGACAAGACACTTCTCCAAACTCGGTTCCAAAGAGCTTACAACACAGATACCTAAAGATCAGCCAGTCTCCTCCAAGACCTACCTCAGGCACAAGGCCCTACAACTTAGAGCAAGCTTTTCTCCTACAGCTCAGTGTTCCAAAGATCACATACCATAGACTTGAGCACAAGTCCAACACTTAGGCTAGGAGGATAACCCTAAAACTAAGAGAGAATGACTCTCCTACAGCTCAGGCATAAAGGCCCTACCTTAGATCCATAGAAGGTTCCTACAACTCAGGCACAAAGGCCATACAACTCAGAGAGAATGACTCTCCTACCTCAGGCAAACTGCCCTACCTCAGATCCACAACAGGGATCCTGCCTCAGCCTTTATAAAATAGGCTTACACTCAGATCTATTAAGATACTACAGATGAAAGGTTTGTTGATGATGATTAGACACCAGATAAATGTTCTCTATGTCTTCTTCCTTCTGTCCTGAGAAAACTTAGTTCTGATATCTTCTTCACAGCTTCTAAAAATAGTTCTTCAGAAATGATCAGTTGGAACTGTAAAGTGGCTGCAACTAGGGTTAGCCCTTGCTACTCCTTCTTTCTTAGAGAGTTTCTTTGAACTTGCTATTGTAGGATAGAATGACAACAACTAACTTGTATCAACAGACCTACTACAGCTAGGGCTAGCCTTGTCTACTTCTTCTTCTTCAGAGACATTTCTCTAAACTTGCTATTGTAAGTGAGAATGGCAACTGCTACCTTCTTTCAACTTCCAAATCAGCTAGAACTTGTTCTTTTGGCTCTGCAATAATGTCTAGAGGAAGAAGACGAAGTCCAGAGCTTTTCCAAAAGTTAATTTTATCCCGCTAATCAGATTGCTTTTTATCTTCCGCCGTCCAACGACTGTTTGAGCCTCGGGACCACCAATAGTTTTTGGCTGCAACTTTGCTTTATTAGAAAATGTTGTACAGTAGGCATGCAGTGCCGTTTGTCGTGTACTGTAGACTTCCCACAACATTTTGAATATTTGCTGACATCATCACCTGTGGATTTAGTAAAAACAGAAGATTCATCATAGGAGTTGAGTAAATAGCCTTCACACAGTGCCAAAACACTTAGCCAATTTTCTGTACCATTAGGCGTCGAGCGATTAGTCATCACTCGATGAATTTGGTCTTAGCCAATATTTCTGTTGAGGTAGTATTGAGTGAATGGCCTTCACTTAACGCTTTTGTACTTAGACAAACTTTCTATTGATAGGAGATGAGTGCGTTGAGTGAGCCTTTGAAAGTATCTAAGGTCTACCTAACTTACCTAGAGGGGGGTGAATAGGTGATGTTTGTATCTTTTCGCTGATTAAAAATTACTCAAAAATAAACAAGCACACAAACACAAAGATCTATAGTGGTTCCCCGTATTGGGTACGTCCATTGTCTCGCCTCGCCTATCTACCACGAAGGGATAGATTTGGCTACTTCACCTTTCTCAGATTATCATAATCTTACAACTCGGAGCAATGCTCTTACACCTCAGAGAACAAACTCTCCTACACTTCGATCCACAACCGAATCTACAACTCGATCCACAAACCGGGTCTACAAACACGATCCACAAGACGGATCTACAAACTCGATCCACAACCAGATCTACTCTCTCGATCCACAAACAGATCTACTAACTCGGAGATAAATCTCCTACAATATTTAAAATAATATTACAACACAGAACACGATTGCAAGTCTTTTATTCGACGTTCTTGAGAGGGTTGAACTTGAATCTTGGATAACTCGGAAACTTGAAATCTTTTGGATCTTGAATCTCGAACCTTGGATCTTGAATCTCGAACCTTGGATCTTCAACCAACTAGGACTGGAGTAGAATAGATCTTGAGAGAAGACACGATAAAGTCAAAGATGTAATCAAAGAAGAAGATCACACGATGTCGGCGGCTGATCGGAAGAAAATCGTGAAAATGCCTGAGTGCGGTCGACGGTTTCATTCTTTTTGGAATCTTTTGAAATTGAAAATTAATTAGGGCAAGAAGCTTGATTTTGAAAATCAACCTATCATTTATATAGGAAGAATCGAAATAACGACTATAAAAGATTTCCAAAAACGAACCCTAGAAAATTACCGTGCATGGTCAAAAATCCCGAACTAGAGAAATTTTCGAAAAAACTGCCTAAGTCTTTTTCGACGGAATTCATCGACTATATATATGATAATCGCCGAACCAGATAATGATATACGTCGAATAAGCCTTAGAAGAAAATCTAGAGAGGTCAACATATGACTCGACACATTCAACGAGTATCGCTTGGGATACTCGTCGAATTCGGCGAGTATCGCCAGTGATACTCGACGAATTTTCCTTGGACGATTTCTAGATATCTAGATAATTTACCCTAAGTATATACGACGAAATTGACGGGTATTGGGAAGCATACACGATGAATTCTACAAGTATCAAGGGGATACTCGACGAATTTGACGTGTATGACTAACCATACTCGTCGAATTTTACTTAGGCAAAATTCCTGTTCTCTGAGTCCAGGTTCTTGTCCTTTCTTGATCCTTCTCCTGTACTTGGGATAGAAGTACACCCCAATAGAGAGATTATACGTGAATCAACACATTTGCCTACACAACGAAGGATTATATTGTATAGTCATGTGTTTACTGACCCACTATAACCTGACATTGGTGTGCACTTAGCAAAATAAACTTGCAAGTACATAACTAGAATACAACATCAAATACAAACTTAATTCATCTTAGCTTGATAGGGCCCTTCTTCAAATCAGGGATATTGTGGATACAATACCCAACCGTCTCATATAATTTGAAGAAGCCAAAATCCTACAAGCTAAGGTGAATTCCACCTAGCAATTAAAATTAAATTAAGACTTGAAAAGATAAAATAAAATAACACGCATTCCAAGAAAATTAGGTAAATCATATATATATATATATCAAAAATGTTTTAGCTTTGGGAGGGCAGCCCATAACATTCAACAATTGAATTATATATATAAGAAATTAGATCTGCCAGTTCTTTCTCTTCAAAAGCTGTCTCTCAAAGTATTCTATGGGCTTCAGATAATATCTAGAAGGAGCTAGAGGCATTGGATTAGCACCGCGGTTGTTCCTGAAATGTATCCTCCTTCAGGTACACGCTTTCTTGTATTTATTCCATTCTTCTTGACTGTAGTGATCCTGATGTTTTTCTACTCCGAGCTCGACCAAAGAAAAGTATCCAAAATGATTCCTTCAGAAGTCGGGCTCCAAACCTCTTCCAATTCTCTATTGTTCTCTACTATGTCTGGAACTGGCATGACCTTAGATGTGCCTTCCCCAAATTTTCTTTTCTTGAGAGCAGCAGCCTCTAAAAAAGCAGCAACATCAGCAGTAATATCAACCTGAACATCGGGAGTCACAACATCAACAACATGAACCTGGGATAAGTCTTGTGAGTCTATCCAGTATTGAGTGTAATCCATAGCCGGATGAACGTCAACATGATCAGGCTCAGCTGGAACTTTAGAAGGGAATAGTTGTCCATGTAACCATACGAAGTTATCATAGCTATAATCATTGGTTTGTTTGAATTGATCGATCATAGACTTTTCAACAATGACAACCTTAGCTTTAAGGGCTTCCTCCCCCTTTTTGGCTTCTGCAGCAATTGCTTTGGCATAAATTTGCAAGGAGGAATCATAATGTGTCATTGACCTATTATGGGCCTCGATCAGAGAGAGAGTGTTCTTGTCAATAGTTTTCAGTATATCTTTGTTGTGCTTAAGTCCACTCATCATAAAAGTCACTGCAGTTGCAGCTTCTACAAATTTTTCTTCAAACCTAGCATCAAGCTTATAAAATTTCACTTTAACTTCAGCAAGGCCATCTAGCATAAAATTCACAGATTGTTTAGCTCTTTTTACTACATTCTCCAATGATGCATCGAACTGTGCCTGTTGCTTTGCCAACATATCTTCAACAACTTTCAGAAACTGATCACCTGAGCTTGAGCTTGGAACATCAGTCAGCACAGGTATAAAAATATTCGGAGAAATCAACACTGGTATAACAACAGATGGGACAGGAGCATGCTCCTCATCATCTCCTTCCTCATCAGATAAGGTGACCACCTCGTCCTCAATAACTGGAGGGGCATCTAGCAGCATACCAATACTTTTCTCCAAGTTGCACATATATCTGTCAACCTGAGTGGACATAGATATCTGGGACTTAGTTGCCTCCCCCTCAGACACTACAGTAGAGACTATCCCAGGAAGAGAAATAACTAGATTATCCCCAAACATAGGCTCTGAAAAAATAATGGCATCACAACCCATCTTAGTAGTAGCAGACGTATTGGCAGTAACCAAAATATCATCAGCAGCATTCTCTAGTTCATAATCATCAACAGTCAAATCTTCACCATCAACATCCTCATCAAGATTCTCAGCATCCTCATCATGCTCAGAAGGAGCTGGATCCTCTTCTTCAACATTCTAAACTGATTGAACTTTAGCAGTAGCAGTACCAATAACAGCAACCTCTACTAGGAGATCAACTGGCTCTGAGTCGGTAAATACTGTATCTGGGGCTACTGAATATGGAATCGCTGGAACTGAAACTGGATTTGGAAATACTGTCTCCCCCTCAATTCCTGCACTCAAGCCATCAGGAATCTCACTAGAGTGTGGAGAAGGAATTCTGTCATCAGGAGCAAGTTCTTCCTCATCCACTAGAAAAGCTGGGGCTCCCCCTTGCTTCTTTACCCTCCTATCCCACCTGAAGAAGATTGTGGAGTCTATCTTCTTGAGGTGATGGATAAAAACTCCTTTGGTCATATCAAACATATCACCATCTAATTGATTCAGGTATAGGCTGATAATCCTATCAAAGTTGGGAGTGCGTAGGCTCTCTTTGATTTTGGCAAACAGCAATGCACCCCAATCCAACCTCTTCATGCAGATAATAGCGACGAGTTTTTTGAACATTTCTATATAAAGGTAATCATGAGATCCAGTCTTGCAAATCAGAACTTTGCCAACGATATTGGAAAGAATTTTTCCTTCATCGTTAATCCCTTGTGCTTGACTGCTTTTGAACCTCTAGGCAGTCCACAAAATAATAGAGCTCTAGAGAAATCATCTTCGTTTAGGTAATCGGCCTCTTCACAGACTAGAAGCCGTAAATACCTGAACAGAAGATAAGCATTTACCTTGACCTTGTACTTTCGAATCTTGCTATTTATCACTGAGTCTTCACATCTGAGATTTGCATTCTGGAATAACTCAAGAACTTCCTTGTCTAGAACTTTGCATGGGTATTCTAGGACAAAGGACAGTCCAGGGGTCTCCAGCATGAGAATTACGTTCTGAAACTCATCTAAGGCATGAGCAAACCCGGTGCGAGCAAGCTCACTTCCCCTAGCAGACCACAGGTGGTTCTAGGAGCCATAAGAGAACTAAAATATGGATTTCGGAAAAGAAATTATTTGTTGCTCTGAAGCCTGACTGGTCGGAATTTGTCGGAATCGGTGGTTATCAGGAATTTTCCACGATGCGAAATCGGCGAAAAACCTTGTATCACTATTGCTTAGGGCTTGGACGGAGTAGACAACCCTAGCCGAGGGAGAAGAAGAACGCGCTCTGCAGAGCCTTTCAATGGGACGACACTATAGTGCGGGAGCCGAAAGGTCGATTTCCTGAATTACAAAATGAACTTTTTCGCTGCCCCCTTTATTTATATGTATATATATATACGTATATGATTTTCAAATTGTCTAAGAAGGCGGTTACCATACTTGTTGTCGGTTATTCGAATCCAATAATGAGAAGTAGAAATTTGCCCTAGGAGAGATCCGGTGAATATTGCATGAAGATACAACGAATCGGTAGGTGATTGCCGATATTCATTGATTTGGCCTTAGCAAAATTTCTGCCTTTTAGAATTATTCCTCAAGAGAGGTTCTGCTTCCTTTGATATCTTTATGAGTCTTTGTTAAGCACTCCTAGTTCCGTTTTGAAAAACGAGAACTTGGTCTTGTCCAACGACTTTGTAAAGATATCCGCGACCTGCTTATCCATCAGGACATAGCTGAGGGTTATGTATTTATTCCCCACATGCTCCCGGATGAAGTGGTAGCGGACCTTGATGTGCTTGGTCTGGCTGTGGAAAATAGGATTGTTTGCGATAGCTCTTGCGTTGAATGAGTCGCAAAACATCAGAATTTCTGTGAACTTCAAATTATAATCTTCAAGTTGTTTTCTGATCCATAGAAGCTGTGCGCAATAGCTACCCGCAGAGATATACTCTGACTCGGCAGTAGATGTTCCCACACAATTCTGCTTCTTACTGCTCCATGAAATAAGCCGTCTTTCAAGGAATTGGTTCGTCCCGAAAGTGCTTTCTTATCGTCCCTGCTTCCTGCAAAATCAGCATCTGAAAAGCCAATCAGCTCGACATCATTACTTATTGGGTACCATAAGTCAATATTAGGTGTGCCCTTAAGGTATTTAAAATCCTCTTTGCAGCGATGTAATGAGATTCCATAGTGTTCACCAGATATCTAGCGCAGACACATGTTGAAAACATTATATCTTGTCTACTGGCAGTCAGGTAGAGGAAGGATCCAATTATGCTTCTGTACTTTGTTTCATCAAAAGGTTTACCTTTCTCATCCTTGTCCAGAGACACAGTTGAACCCATTGGAGTCCTCATAGAGGATGCGCTCTCCATTTCGAATTTCTTAAGAAGCTCCTTAGAGAACTTCGTCTGAGAGATGAAAATTCCATCTTCAGATTGCTTCACCTAAAGTCCTAAGAAATACTTCAGCTCACCCATACTGCTCATATCAAACTTCCCATGCATCAGTTTGGAAAACTTCTTGCAAAGGCTGTCTTTTGTAGAACCAAATATGATGTCATCGATATAGATTTGCACTAGCAGAATCTTGCCTTTAACTTTCCTAAGAAATAATGGTTTGTCTATCTTTCCTCTTGTGAACTTGTTCTCAAGAAAAAAGCTAGACAATGTCTCATACCAAGCTCAGGGAGCTTGCTTTAACCCGTATAATGCTTTATTCAAAAAGTTAACATAATCAGGGAAATTAGAATTGACAAAACCTGGGGGTTGCGCTATGTATACTTCCTCTTTCAGATTTCCCTTGAGAAATGCTGACTTTACGTCCATTTGGTAGACGGTGAAACCTTTGAGTGAAGCATACGTAAGAAACAACCTGATCTCCTCAAGCCGAGCCACTATAGCAAAGGTGTGGTCGAAGTCGATCCCCTCTTCTTGTCTATATCCTTGTACTACAAGTCTGGCTTTGTTCTTGATGATTACTCCATTTTTGTCCAGCTTGTTTCTGAATATTTACTTGGTGTATATCACGTTCTATCCCTTTGGCCTGGGTAACAGCTCCCAGACTTTGCATCATTAAAACTGATTAAGCTCCTCTTGCATTGCCAATATCTAAGAAGCATCTTTGTTTGCTTCCTTGAACTTATTTGGCTCAACCTGCGAAAGAAAACTGAGATGAAAAATCTCATTAGCTGTACCTCTTCTGGTTCTCATATTGTCGCCTGGCTCTCCAATGATCAGCTGGGTGATCTCTTAGGTTTTGGTACCCTAGATTCCTTGCCCTCCCTCTAGTAGGCTCTATAGCATCTCGTGTAGCCTCTATGGGTTAAGGAAATTGTTCCTCTAGAGGTTCTTCATCAACCAGGCCTGGATCGACGAGTTTGACTGAGCTTGGAGCTTCTTTCTTAACATCTTCATCCAAGCTTAGCTCTTTGAACCGGGTACCTGTATCTACACCAATAACACTAGACGACTTGCTATGGAGCATGCTAGTCTCATCAAATATAACATTTATCGTGTAACATTCTACAGACAACTAGACCCCTAGGAGTGGTTTTTTCATGACTAGGTCATGACAAAACCCTAGGAAGCCCAAGAAGACCAAGTGAACCTAGGAATGTAGGTGAGATCACTATGGTCTGCAAATAGTAAGTTTCTAAACACTAGTTTAGGATGATCATGAGGCTTCACCATGACTCCAAGATCCCACCACAACCTCACCAACATATTGGAAGGTCCATTAAAGCCCTAAGGGTCCATTGGAGTCAACCCAGGGTGGCCAAGTTGACCTAGGATTATCCTAGTCCTAAACTAGGCAAGGTGCCCTAACTAAGGGAAATGTGCCCCTAATGTGCCCAACCAACCCTACCTAGGTCTTACCAGACCTAAGGTGAGGTCAATGGGTCACCAAGGACCCATTGGGGCCAACCTTAGAGGGTAAGTTGACCCAAGTCAACCCTAGTCCAAAAGTGGTCAAAGTGCCCTAACTAAGGGGCAAATGACCACCAAGGTGCCAAGTCAATTCTACACAACCATTCCTAGACCTTAGGGTAAGCCAAGGGGTCACAAAGGATCCCTTGGGATCAACCCAAATGGTCATGTTGACCAAAGTCAACTCATGGGTCAAAGTGGTCAACTTAGGTTAACCTAGCCCAATTCAAGTGGGCTAAGCCCAAGTGGTGTGGCCCATTAGTTTGAGGAGTGGAGAGACACATTTTGGGCCCAATAAATTCAGAGAGTGATGACTAGGAGAGAGAGCGAGGAAGTTACCCCACTTTGGAGGAGAGAGAAAATGGGGGCTTAATGGTCATCATGGCCAAGGAGGTTTCATAACCCCTCACTTTGATTGGGCATTTACTCCTTGGAGGCAGGGGAAGAGTTTCTAGGAGGTGGCCGGTCAGTGGGGTGGCTCAGCCCCCTCAATTTGGCTGAAACTGAAAATTAGGGTCAATGGCCATTAATGGTGCTTTGATGAATTGGGGAGTTACAAGCCTCCTCTCCCCAATTCCTCCTTTAAGAACCTTCACTAGGACAAGAGTAGGCATTTCCCCCGTTCCAATCTCTATTTCCTTGATGTTGCTGTGGAGGTTGCAGAAAAGCCCAAACTGACGGCCGGAAATTGCAAGGAGGCACATCACCCGCTCTCAGGCCGCAATTCAGTTCCTCCCTTGCTTCTTCATCCATGGGTAGATCGTAGAAATCTTTTAGGATGAGAATCGGGCTCAATTGAGCTTGATCAAAGGGATCGTTTTCCTGGTTTTTCTGATAAAAACATGTTTGCGGGATCGCCAGAATCCGCCCCTCCGGCGGCTGTGCTGCCGCCTGGCGATAGCCACCACCTCGACGGAGATGGTGGTGGCGGTGGCCGGGAAATGGGGATGGAATAAGCTCCAGGTCAGGAGAATCCTGGCCGTCGGTTGGAGCTTTAAGACAACCAGATGCCATACTTTTGCGCCAAGATTCGTGCTGCTTTAGTTTTTAATCTTAGGGTTAATATTTCATTTCATATGATTTCTATCACAGGAAATGCTATTAATGTTTTTATTTATTAAAAATACTTAGAGGCTTGTACAGAGAAAGTGGTCAACATGAAGTTTGTAGGTCTGGATGTCTAGTATATTTAAAAATTTATTTGAGTCAATTTGGAGTTCAGGTTAGACCTCAGCACTTAATTGAAAGGTGTTTATACCTAGGGATAGTCAAAGATTTAAATGTGTGCCCCCACTTCACCACATGTCCAAATGATATGAAATTTGGACAAGGAGTCAATCTTACGAATACCTAGGTCATGTCCAAAATTGGGAATTTTTGGAGATACTTTTTCTATAGTTTTTGAAATTATTTAATAATCCTAGGGTAATTTAATTAGGGGACCTAATGACATCCAAACCCACCCAAATTTTGGTGAGTGGTCCTTGGGGTCATCATAAGGCTCTGGATAAAATTTCAACTCATTTGGAGATGATTTGGGTTGAAGTTTTGTAAACCCTAGCCTTGGCCTAAAGGGGGGTATTTGGGACAAAGTGTTCCTTGTGGGTTTGAGTGGTCTAATCACCTCAACAGAGGTTGAAACTTGGGCCATTAGTTTGGTATGATGCTAGACACCCTGACATACAATTTGGGGTGGATTGGGTTAGATTTGCCCTAAGACCCAAGTTCAAACCCTAAGGTTGGACTTTGGGGATTTGTGAGGGCATGAGGTGAAATGCCCTTGTATGGACTTCGTGTTTAGTCCATGTGATCCTAGGGTGGTGATAAGCCCTAGGGAGGGATATGGTGGGATTTGGACACATGCACACCACTTAAACCACTAGGTAAGTTTTTGAGTCCATACACCTTAGGGAATGTCTAGTGGCTCATATGACCTTGGAATTGCATGACATTTTGGTAGAGGTCATTTTCATAACCATATTATCCACTTAAATATACTACATATTGTTTGGATGAGTTTACAAGTGGGTTCCTTTGAAAAGTGCACTATCATGATTTTTCTTGAAGAATTTTATTATGTGACTTTATAACCTTGGGTTTGGATGATATTTAGTCAAGCTATGTTTTAAGACTATAACAAGCCTTATGAATTTTTAATATGAATTTAAGGTCATTAAATGGGGTACTTCATTCACAACCCATCAAGTTGCACCTTCTACTTAGATATTTCTTATGAACAAACCACTCAATGGAAACTTATAAAATTTAGTAAAAAGACTTTTGTTTACATTTTAAAGCTCTGTGAATTTTTATGGAATTTTTGGAAGTCTATCTATAAGGGTTGTTTCACAAGGTGTTTTTTCTAAGTAAAAGTAATTGAATTTATTTTGGTACTTAGTAAGCTTAATAAAATATGATTTTTGGTCAGACGCCCTTTCTGGTCATCCGTAAAATTCAGTAATTTTTATACAATTTTTTGATGATTAACTTTAGTACTTTTTTCTTTACCCATAATTAATGGCTTATTATTGGATTAATTAATTATAGGCCATATCATTTTTGGAAAATCATGAAATTTTGTATTTACTGTTATTCCTCGGTTATCTAGTGTTCATAATTTTTGGGTGGTCATTACTTGAGAAAATATTATACCTCATGTTCAAATTACCCATGGCCTAACTTTGGGAAAAATTAATTAAATAACAAATTAATTTGGAAAATTATAAATTTCTGGAGTTAGGCTAGTCATGTCATGATAGGCCCCCATTAAATATATTAAGGCTTGTGGATTAAAATTTGAAGTACCTCCTATCATGTACAACATATAGTATTGGTTTGTCTACATATAGTAAAACTGCAGAAAATGTGATAATATTTGAATTGGGCATATGACTTGGGGTTAATAGTTTGCTGTTTTGGGTAAAATGAGATTGATTTCATCATTGGAAGTTGTGATGAGGAAAATGCTGGGTTGACTAGGATAAAGAGGTGCTCGGGATTCACGAAAAATCGTCTTTCCCGTGGAGGGAGAGAGAGGGTCAAAACACACTAGGTATAGATCAAGAGTAATATTAAAAAGGGATCGAGAATCTGGTATTTAACAATAATAATAAGTGCCTTGCAAAACAGAGCTTTGGGCTTCAGCCCATCGTAGTTCTTAGTGCCCTCGAGAGCCCTTCACGGAGAATGCCCTGGGTCGTCCAAGGTTAACGTAAGACGTAAGAATAATCAATGTTTAAGGGTAACTAGTATAACTAGAGGTTCACTTTCACACACCCCGGTGTCTCGAGAAGTTAGGTTGGGTCACACAGGCAGTAGGCTCAGTGGTTTTGGTGATGGGCACGTTAGCCCGGCTAGCCGATGGCTCGACAGATAATTGTGACGGATGGGATAGTCTGGGGAGATTTTGCTCAGTTACTAGTTGTGATGGATGTGTTAGTCCGAGGAGCTTTGGCTCGGTGGTTGATACATAAAGATTGCATGTGCATAATTTCTAAGGTGGTGGGTCTTCGGTGTTGGAGGGTCGATGCACCGTCGCCAATGCGTTGACTCGGCAAGTGTGGTTTAGCACTTCGCCAAATTAAGTCTGGTGGACCAGCCAGCAAAGAGTACGTAGGAGCTCTGCTTAGTGCACCAACGTCGAGGCATACGATCGGTTTGACTAGTAGTGCAATTACCGGTTTAGAGGTGGGAGAGGTCCAACCCACCGCTTCCGTTTGCCACTACGGAGGTATCCTGGGAGGTTAGGCTCCAGAAAAGGGGAACTAAAGGTCTGTGTGCACAGAGTCGGGTGGGTGTGTTGCACTTGCATGATCATACCAAGGAATGTTTGGAAGACATAGCATAACCATTGCATATAACCCTTGACACCTATTGTATAAATTGGTATGAGACTCTTTATACAATAGGCCCTGCAAAACGACCCCTTAGTTTATAAGTTTGTGTGAACGTGCTTATAAGCTAAGGTTATTATTCTATGGATATTATATATTGCTTTCTTGAAAACCAACACCCCATCGTATAACTTGGTATGAGACTTTTTATACGATAGGAGCCTTGTAGAAGACCCCTTAACTTATAAGTTTGTATGGGCTTACATATAAGTTAAGGTTATATATTTCATAATTTGTCTTACATAATTTTGTTACTGCTACATGTTTTCATAGAACTGTTAGATTAGTTTCGCCGCTACCTGCTATCTTTATTATTCTCCACCTTCATTACCTTTCCTTTCCTTCTCCCCTCTCGGTGCCTAGGATACATGGGGGGGATTTAGGAGTTAGTCTTTTAGACTAATGGTTTTCAGACAAAATCATTTTAGGGGCACCGTGGAGCCCAACTTGGAGGTGCAGCCCCGGAGTTCGGCACACTTGGAGACGGGACAGTCTAGTACCGGAGTTCAGATAGCTGGGACAGTGAGTCCCGTTTGCTAGTAGTTGTTATAGATTTGCTTCCGCGATGAGTGACTTGTAGTGAGGACTTTGATGTATCGGGCATGAACCCTATTTCCAGTACTTTTATTATTATTGCTGTGGACTCTCCCTTCGTGGAGAATTATTACTATATATGTGATTATTGTGGACATGTGTTAGAGTTATAATTTCATATAATCTCATACTTTTGCTACTATTCTGTGATCGATATGGCCGGCAAGATCGGCGTTTTGTAGTGATAATCTTCCCGGGCGTAATGGTGTCACCACAAAGCAGCGGTTCTGGGCCTAAGACCTCGTGGTTTAAAAAAAAGAAAATGGGGTCTTACATATCGACTCTTCTACCACCAGAGTCTTCTTATTAAAAATCTTATATGCCTTACTATGGCTACTATATCCTACGAAAATACTTTCAAAACACTTTTCACTAAACTTTATGCGGTAATACTTCCCATTATTAAGTACGAAGCATTTAATTCCAAAGATTCTAAAGTAGGACACAGTCGATTTTCTACCATTCAATAGCTCATATGGGTTTTTACGATAGCTTTTGTTGATCAGTGCTCTATTTTGCACGTGACAAGTGGTTTTGACTACCTCGGCTCAGAAGTACACCAAAAGTGAGGTGTCATTCAACATCATTATACATGCTTCAATGAGGGTTCTATTTTTTCTCTCTGCTACTCCATTTTGTTGTGGATTGCGCGGGGAGGAAAACTCATTAAAGATACCTTGACTTCCACAGAATTCTGTCATGGAACCAGACTCAAATTTTTTTCTTGATAATTTCTAATTTTGATCATTGAACAGTTCAATTCGTTCTGAATTTGCCGGACAAAATTAGTGAAAGAATCGAAGGTTTCTGACTTGTGTTTCAGAAAGAACACCAAAGTAAAATGTAAGTAGTCATCAACTATTACTAACATATAGACCTTACCTCCTAAGTTGTGAATGGGCATAGGACCAAATAAGTCCATATGAAGCAAGTATAAGCTTCGTGAAGAATCTTTTTCAGCAATACCCTTGAAGGTAGCCCGTGTCTGCTTACCCATTTGACAGGAGTGACATGGACTCTCTTTAAGACACTTAATGTTGGTGGCATCGTGCACTAAGTTGTGATAAAATAACATATTTATAGTTTTTAAATAAATATGTGCTAACCTCTTGTGCCATTGGTCACAGAGAGACGCACTACTTTTCGCCATAAAACACACTGGGGTAGAATTGTCTAAGCAAAGGAAATTTAAACAGAAAATGTTTCTACTCTAAGTGTCTGTTAAGACCGTCTCTAAATTTGCAGACGATTTTATCAAACACTTGTCCTTGCAGAACTCAACGATGTAGCCTTTATCACATAGTGGACTTATGCTTATAAGATTATGGTGTAATCCTTCAACATAAGCTACGTCTGTGAAAGAGACTATGCCATTGGAAATCATACCATAACCTTTTGTTGTTCACCCGTCTGACCCTCCAAAGATCACTTTTGGTCCGTCTTTGACTAGGGTATACTCTAGTAAAAGGATTTTTGTCCCGGTCATGAGCCGAGAGCATCCACTATCCAAATACAAGATCTGAGTTCTATTGGCCTT